>BSBK01002492.1:932500-1537500 GCA_027943335.1 Chamaecyparis obtusa | reverse complement strand
TTTTTTTTAAATTTTCTATTAACACATCTTTTATGCTTCTAAAATTAGAAATATTAATGTTTATTTAAACTAATTATTTGGAATTAAAATTTGAACTCTATTTATGTTGAAGGCATTCCCTATTGAAGTTCTACTTTGATCATTTTCCTAATTCATCCATATCGATTGCGTGCAGTAGCCTGAAGCTTTTTTATTTTGGTATTTCAGTTTCTGGATTCAATTGTGTAGGTTTTTTTATATCATCAACGTTTCGGATCATACTACATGATCCATCATCAGGATGTCAAAGAGCAAAAGCAAGAGGAACATGAAATGGTAGATTGCAGATCTAACAAACAATAAAAGGAGGAGGGAGAAGGGAAGATGAGAGAAAGAGAAGAGAGGTACACAAGGATAAAAAATAAAATAAAAAATTGGATTGTCCTATACCTCCACACTAATAAAAACAACGCTCCAAAAAAAACCTAAAAATATGAAGTGAAAAGGTGGGTGTGAAGAAACATGAATGAAAATAAAATAATATGAATAGGAGGATTACAAGCAAAGTCAAAGGTCTAAAAAGATATTAAAATGCTAAAGAGAGAAAAAAAAGTTAAAAATTATTAAATTAAATTTTTATTTTGCTAAACAAGACACAATCCTTATGGAAAGCAACACATTTCTATTTTTTTTTTTCGGGTGACGCTTCAAATTCAGGTATAGTTTCTTGAGTCCACAAAAATGGCGAGAGAGTGTTGTGGCTTTGTGGATGCGGCGAGAGAGAAAAGGGATTGTTTGGTACCTTTTGAACTTGATCAATGCCTCCTTCTCCAATCTTATTATTGTAATCTAAATCTACAGTCGCCTATCTAAGCTATTTGTAATCAAACCTTATAGCCTTTTCCCCAAAATTTGATTCCTTGTTTGCAAAATTACAATAGAATTCACTTGACTATTCTGCCTCACGTCGTTCATTCATAAAAATGGGTTGTTTGAGTTTCAAATAGGTAGATAAAGAAGCCACTTTTATGAGAATTCATCCTCCTATAATTCCAACAATAATGCCCACATTTTTAAATTTTGACCCTTCGAATTAGTTTGTATTTGTTGTTGCAAATTGTAATAGACAAACATGTGACAATTCAAGAAAAAGAAACAATGAAATTTAATGATGCCCCTTTCAGACTTCGTTACAAGCTATGCTACTCACAAGCCCATTGAAAACACTTCCATGCCTCTTGAAAACATTGGACATAATGAGAGAGAGGGAAGTCGGCTCTACACTTGATTGTCGCCTATTTCCTTGGGATTCATTTCTGGAATGAGAAATTGAGATGTTTTTGGCAAGCTGATTCAAGAGTGGATCAAGATTTGATTTGTAAATGCAAGATTTTAGGTTATTGTAAAGGCTACAATCATGTAGGAACTCATATGGCCATCGTTGATTATATCTACCATAGTCGCACAAGGAATTTAGACAAAGCACTTCGTCCATTTGACTTTATTCACCTACCACTAATGACAAAATTTATGTATTTGAAATATGGAAAGGAGATTTGGATGATTTCAATGGAAGCGACTTCAAACCAGACCTGGAATTTGATAGTCACCCCTATGGCCCTGTTTGTTTTTGGGAATTGGGCTGGAATTGGCGGCAGAACTTCCAGTTTCGAATTCAATCCGCCGTTTGGTTGTCATCTTTCAAAACTGGGTTTCTGTTTTCAAACCCTCGTTTCATGTGAACTTCTAGAAGTTCCACTTCCACTCAAATAGGTGGAATTCACTTTTTAAAACTTGTTTTTGTGTTTTATGCATTGCATTTGATATCTTGTTGGTTCCGGTGACTTCTGCTTTTACAAACCCAGTAGCGTCCATTCGGAAGTTCATCTTCTGTGTTTTTCGATTGGGGTTTCGTTTCGCGGCATCATCTTCATTTCATAGTGGGTCTTCATCCATGACATCATCTTTGTAGTGGGTCCTCATCCTCGGCACTAGGTCCTTGTCACTGGGTCCTCATTTTGTTTTTTCTCCAGCTGGGGAGAGCAGAATTATTGGGTTTTTCCTACCTGCGGCGTCGCTGTTATTGGGGTTTTCCTACGGCAATTTGAGGTCTAGGTTTTCAGTGTTTGAGGTCTGTGGAAAGGTATGAATTTTTCATCCTTAAATCTTTGCATCCTTATAACTGAGTTTATAAGCTTATTTGTTTTTTCTCCAATTTGAAGCTCTGTAATGGGTTTGGTAGCATGTTTCTCCATATGTTTTTGTATTGATGAATGAAAAAGTGCAATCAGATACTGATCTAGCTTATTATTAACTCTCAGATAATTGTAATAAGTGTATATTGTAATAAGTGTATACTGTAACCACAAACACAAGTGTATACTGTAACCACAAACACAAGTGTATATTGTAACCACAAACACAAGTGTATATTGTAACCAGTGTATACTGTAACCACAAACACAAGTGTATACTATAACCAATGTATACTGTAACAAGTGTATACTGTAACCAAAAACATAAGTGTATATTGTAACAAGTGTATAATACATTGCTTAACCACAAACACAAGTGTATATTTTAACAAGTGTATAATACATTGCTTAACCACAAACACAAGTATCACAAACACAAGTGTATACTGTAACCACAAACACAAGTGTATGAATCAAGCCTTACTTCCATGATGGGCTTACTATGAATCAACAATCTCTTAGGTCTCCAGTCACTGCCTCACAGGATGTCCAACTAGTTAGGGATTTGCAGCCCCAAAGTTTCATTTCTATATTGGCAAAGATTTTACGCGTGCAATGCTTTATATACCTTTCTTAACTATAATTGTTATCAATATGAGAGTACTACACGCACCCACAAACAAAGAAGGTATTAATGTACATAGATCAGTAGTTCCCAATAAAGAGATCTTCAAAGTGATAAACACCCAGGTAAGTGATAAAACAAATGCCCTTTTTTCTTCTAGCAGTGGCCTCCATGAAAATGAGTTGTTCTGCCTCTGGGTCACTCTGTGCTCCCACCAGATGGAAACCCCATTGTATTTGTCATCAAACTTACCATTGTCAGGAAGACTGAAGGAAAAAGAGATCGAGTTCCTTGCCTTGCTGATCCTAGTTGCAGAAATAGATGGAGAGCTGCTTAGGTGAAGTTGTTCATCACTGTAAAGCTCATTGGTGTTGACACCATCTACATCCATGATTTCAAAGTAACTATAGGCTGAGAACCAACTGAGAATACGATGCATGAATCTGTTGAAAGCAACTCGAACCTCAAGAGGCAGCGTTGCATATGCTTGCATTAGTGCCTACAGTACTGTCTGCCTGAAGGCCATAATCCCCTTTAAAGAAGTCATTGCTGTCAATGGCTCCATAGCTCTGCTGTAGTAGTGAAAGGGGAAATAAAAACTATCAATTAATTCTCAAATTCATCAAATATCAGTACATCACAATTTAATCATCACATCATATTAATAATAGATGATCCATTAAATATCACAATTTTAATATGACACTATATTAACAATAGATATTAGTAGGAAATAGCAGGCCACAAAATGACAACCTGGGGGTGTGTACCCTAAAGCTTGCTTCAAATTGTCTAAGTATTTGGTGAGGGGAATATTTCATAACTCTTCTTGGTAATGAGACCGTATCTTGAGAAATGATACATAAATATCCATAATAGTCTTGTTTTGATACTAATATACTTTTGCTTTCAAGCCTTGAGTTAAGACTCGCTCCTTTTGCTTTGCACTCTTGCTCCAACTCATGCTATTTTTCCATCAGATAAGCTTTACATACCAAGATTATATCTTTTGATCCTTTTCCAGGTCTTTTAGGTTATTGTCTAATCTAAAAGAGCAATTGGTTCAACTATTTGAAATGATCTTATATCTTTTAAGCCTTTGCCAAAATCCCTTTAGAGATTGGCTAATCTAAAAGAATAATTAGTTTGCTTTGCAAGATTATCTCCATGATCACCTATAGAAGATTTGGGTTCAGAATTACTATTTTTATTGAGAAAGGTTAGCCAATTTGTAAAATCTTTAGAATGTCAAGAGCTAAAGGCCAAAGCTCAATAGAGCAGCACCATCACCACTTGAAATAGAAGATCATGACCTGATTAGTTGCAGAAACAAACTTCCATCAAGGGATTTTCAAAAGGAAATTTCAATGATATCCACAATGGCATTCCTTGGCCAAATTTGTCTTGAAGGTTTGTTGCCCTAATGTTATGATGTCAACAATTATAGAGCTGAGATTGATTGGAGCTAAGTTCTTTAAAGTCTTTGAGGAGAAACTCATCATCAAACACTGGAAGAACTTTTATGTCATAGTATGATAAATCCCAAATAAGCATCTCCAAGGACATAAAATTTACAAATTAAATTTGATCTAAAAACTAGAATTTAAAAGCAGTTTTTCCTCTATGACTTAACACTTTGTAGAAGCTAAAATTGCAAAAACATTAGCATAAAATTTAGATTTTGGAAATCATTTGTGTGATGATAAAGTTAAAGCATTGTGACATGCTTATAGTTTCCTTATGCAGATTACTTTCCAGCTAGCCTTGTGATTTCCTAGAAAGTATGCATTAACGTCATCTCTTCAGATATAGAACCCGTAGATCTCAAGTTTCAGTGCAATTTTTTTCCCTGCCAGTGTCCCCATTTCCTAACTAGAAAGAAAATAAGTTCACATATATATGTAAAATAACCTACCTGAATCTAATCATACAAAGGAAAATCTTGTGTCAATTGAATGCTTTGATATGTTAGTCAATAATAATGAGGCACAATTTAGAATGAGAATTTTACTAATCTGGTTACCAGCCTCACAAGCTTCAATATTGAGAAGAGCTTTAGTTGCCTCACAGGATGTCCAACTAGTAACACATCCGAGAATGAGGCCTGTTCCTCCTAGAATGTAGCAGCAAGGTCACATCTTATGCAAGAAACTATATCATCATGATAGCAGTGAAAGTAAAAAATCCATATGTTTTTGTATTGATGAATGAAAAAGTACAATCAAATACCATATTGATCTAGCTTAATAGTGACTCTCAGATAATTGTAATAAGTGTATACTGTAACAAGTGTATACTGTAACCACAAACACAAGTGTAAACTGTAACCAGTGTATACTGTAACCACAAACACAAATGTCTTAAAATCACTTTTATTTGTAGAATACTTTCAATTTCTAGAACATCAACAACATGCTACCAATATCTCCTCACTCAATTCGTTGTGTTTGTCCACATTTCAGGCCATTGATGGATCCTATTAAGAATATTGACGTTCTAGGATGGGTAGCTATGGAGACCACATATTCTCATCTTCTCATAGCTCTTATTGCTTGTGTTTCCGTAGCCATAGTAGTGGTGGCCCAAGACGATAGTGCACAAAAGGGTAAATGAAAAAGAAAAGGAAATTTATTTTATAGAATGGTTATTCATTCCAACGATGTGGATTGTCATGATCAGATACGCATGAGTAGGGTAGCCTTCTTTCATCTAGTTACTATTGTAAGGCTAAAAGGAACCTTGACAAATTTGATACACTTGACATTAGAAGAACAACTTGTGATGTTCCTCCACACCCTTGGCCACAATCTGAGGAACCACAAGATTGCCCACAGCTTTGGGCACTCAGGAGAGACAATTAGCCGATACTTCCACAAGGTATTGAGGGCTATCTTAGGACTCCACAAGGATTGCATTCTACCACCTAGTCCAGATACTCCTCCTGAAATTAATGGGAATGAAAGTTTTGATCCATTCTTCAAGGTAATTGTTGTGTTGTTACAAATTTATTGTATGGATTTTTATCCTTATCATAGTATTGGTTGACCGTAGAATTGATGATTGTATCCTATTGTATAGGATTGTGTTGGAGCTATCGATGGAACCCATATACCAGTCATCGTCGATGTCGACATGTAGGGTTAATATCATGATAGAAAAGGCAACCTGTCGCAAAATGTTATGGGTGTGTGTTCCTTCGATCATAAGTTTCAGTACTGCCTTGCTGGTTGGGAAGGGTCTATCACGGATAGTTGTGTTCTAGCTTTAGCTCTGTCAAGAGAAGATCCTCTCGTTGTTCCCCCCGGTAAGCCAAATCATAGTTTAATATACTCAAGGGTACAATCAATGTTTCATGTTTTAATAATATACTTTATTTATGTAGGAAAATATTTTCTAGTGGATGCTGGATATCCCAATGCACCTGGATTTCTTGCTCCTTATCGGTGTACATGCTACCACCTGAAGGAGTTTTCAAGACAGAATCCAATAAACTCTCGAGAAGAGTTGTTCAACAAACAACACTCCTCTCTTAGAAACTCAGTAGAGCGTACATTTGGTATTCTCAAGTAGCGTTTTCCAATCCTGAGGCATGCCACATCTTATCCTATCATGACACAAGCCTATATTGTATTAGCATGTTGCATACTACACAACTACATTACGTTAGAGGATGACATTCCATCAAAACTTGTCATCGAAGAGGTAGATGATCGTGATGGGATAGATGTACCAATGCTGGAGACATATGGCTTATCTCAGCGTGATAGAGACCAGTGGGCACAGTTCCGAGATGATATAGCAAGTAGAATGTGGGAAGAGTATAGATCCCGACAATAGTTGTTCTTGTATGAGTGAAGACTTATTGATGGTTTCCTTTTTCTTATGTTTTTCTCTACAAGTATTGGACTTGTATGGGTCAATGTGTTTTATTTGAGTAAATTGATGTATGAAGATACTTTGATATACATGATGGTTTCCTTTTTCTTCTCTTTCTATCTGCAAGTATTGGACTTGTATGGGTCAATGAGTTTTATTTGAGTAAACTGATGTATGAAGATACTTTGATATACATGATGGTTTCCTTTTTCTTCTCTTTCTATCTGCAAGTATTGGACATGTATGGGTCAATGTGTTTTATTTGAGTTAATTGATGTATGAAGATACTTTGATACCATTAACAACAATTTGTATACATAGCATGGCATACACAGATTTAATGATGTCCATGGATGAAACTGGTAACACAAGCCATATATCTCCTTCCTTGAAGAAGATAATGTGGATGAAGGAAATGGAATGGAAGTTTCTAGACTTGCTCCTTGAGCAAGTACAAATAGGCAAAAAATGTGACGGAGGCTTCAAAAAAGAAGCGTGGTCCGCAATTGAGAGGCGGTTCAATGCTGATATGAACCTCCATCTATCCAAGGACAACTTCAAAAATAAGTTGAAAACTTGGAAGCTTGCCTATAGAGTGATGAAAGAGCTTAGGAATACAAGTGGTTTTGCTTGGAACAAGGCAATTCAGTGCATGGATGCTGAGGATAGTGTGTGGGATGAGCTTCTGAAGGTAGGGTGATCTCTCTACTATTTTGATTGAAATAATATTGCCTTCTTTTAAAGTTAATAATGAAAGACAAAGAACCTAATCCATTTATTTATGCCAACATGCAGAGAAGAGAGTTCAAAAATGCCAAAGTGTATAAGAGGCAGCCCTTTGTGTACTTCAATGAATTGGTTGCAATTGTGGGTAATGACATTGCTGAAGGTAATGCAGCTACCATGACCCTTGAGACTGAAGAAGGGAACCCTATGGAAGAGCCATTCGTTGTGCATGATGAAGAGGACCTTGGTTTCAATGTACATCTTGATAGTGCTATTGATTTGGACGAAGACCCTTATCAATCCAATCAGTCCACTACAATAGCAAGTACTAGAGGGACTCCTACATCATCAGTCAGAAATGTGGGAAAGAGGAAGAAGGCAAGTATGGCCGCTTCCTTGGATGCCATGTGTGAAACAGTGAAGAAAATAAAAGAGGGCATGCGCAATGTTCACCTTCACCAAATTGATGAATCTCATTAGGAAAATACTTTGGCGGATGCATATAACACTCTCAAATCCATCCCTAGATTGAGTCGAGGTGTATTCCTGAGGGTATATGATACCTTCACGCGTGAATGTGAAAGAGCCAAATGGTTCTTGTTGATGACTGAGGACAAGAGAGTGGACTGGATTGCAGCCACGTATGGTGGATTATAGTTATTTTCCACATACTATTGCTCGTTGTGACTCCATTGCATGTTCAAGATGTTACCAGATCTTACCTTATTAATTGTTTGAGGATTGTAATATATTTAAGTGTTTTTCTATCGACAGTGCATTTGATCATTAATCTACTTTGTGCATTTGATTTAACAAGGTTATCAATATATGGATATAGTGGTATACAATGGTAGATGGCTTTCTCTAGTGTGTTATGGCAATTTATATGAGATTATTAGAATGAATACAATGGTATACAGTGGTATTCAATAAAATTAAAAGTACCCACTGGTATACAGTGGCAATTTGCAATGATTCATAATTTACAAAGAAAGTTCTCTTAATAGGTGGACTAACAGTTTGTCTATATTTTTATGATGTTGATTCATCTGTAAGAAAGATGCATTACTGTTCATAGCCACTGACATACAGTCCAATCAATGGATACACTATTTGGACTGTATGCTAGTAGCTATATAACAGTATACACTAGTTACAATATACACTTGTGTTTGTGGTTAAGCAATGTATTATACACTTGTTACAGTATACACTAGTCAAAATCCATGAACTGCCGAATGGATGCTGCTGGGTTTGTAAATGCGGAAGTCATCGGACCTGACAAAATATCAAATGCAATGCATAAAACACAAAAATGGGTTTTAAAAAGTGAATTCCACCTATTTGAGTGGAAGTGGATACCAAATACCCTCTTGTTTGTGACTTCCTTTGTGACCTCTCTGGTATAGTGAATTTGGATGTAAAGGTTGAGGATATTATTTTTGAATAGGTAGTATGCACATTGATGCATTTCAAAATGGATGCTTCCAAATACTCACATAGCTCTGACACCAATCTATGCCTTTTCTTGAAAACCCTCTTGTTTCTCTCTTACCATATGGACCAAGCTACCAGAAAAGGGGTAACCATACAGAGAGATAAAAAGGACTTGAAATATAATATATGCCATTGAGAAAAAACTTCCTTTATGTTGTTTGTTAGGGTGGGACCAATGCAACTTATTCTGAATCCATTTCCAAACTTATTGTGCAAAGGCACATTGCACCAACATGTGATCCACTGATTTGTTATGTAGTCCACAAAGGACACATTTGAATGGTTTTGCAATATTTAGCTTTCCCAATCTATCAATTTAGTTAGAATCCTCTTATCTAAGGCTAGCCATAAAGATGTGGGATTGAAACACAATTTCAATGCCAACTTGGCTCCTGAAGTTAAATTTATTTTTTCCATACTATGGATACCAACACCCCCACTCTACTTTAAATTACACATGGATTCACATACATAAGTGGAATCTTCTTTTGGTTATCCATATTTCCTTTCCATAAAAACTTCCTTAACAAGTTTAAAGTTTGTAAGAATCCTTTTGGGGCTTTTAAAATAGACATCACATAGTTTAAAATTGTACTTAAAATTGTTCTAATCATCAATATTCTTCTAGCCAGTGACAACCACCTAACCTTCTAGGAGGAAATTCTATCCTTTATAACTATTATAATTTTTCCCCAATGTGAAATTCTATTAACTCTTGTAAAGACAAGTATGCCTAGATAGGTTCATGGAAGGCTTGCCTCTTGAAGTCTGATGATTTTATGAAAAGGTCTTTTGACAGTCTAGGGAATATTAAAAAGGAACACCCTTGACTTTCCTACATTTAACTTTTGACTTGACACTGAACAATATTGTTCTATTGTTTGTGTGATTATTTGAACTTTTGATACATTTGCCTGACCAAATAATAAAGTTTCATCTGTGAATAGTACATGTGTAATATGCCATTTTGAATTCACCACGAGGATTCCTTTCCACACAGATGTATTGTGCCCCTGTTCACATTAAGAGTTGATGAGACTATAATTTGTGACCCTTTACATCACTGCACTTTTAGGACTCATTTGAAGAAGTCTCTGTTAGGACTGATTTGTAGCAGTCAGTATAAACATGTTATGAAGCTTTTTGTAATATTGGCCTTCGAATCTCCTCCAAGTTTAGTAAATGAGGGGTGATTAATGCTTTTAAATTATATTTCAAGCCTTGAAGTTATTTTTTTGAATATTGTTGTGGAGATTATAATTGGACTGTTCAGAGAGGCCTAATTAGGCCCGTAAGAATAAATCCTCAACCTAGTGATGGATCCTCCTAAGAATAAATGCAGGAGGCCTATTTTAGAGCTTTAAAAATTCATCCTCCTCCCATGGACAACCTCAAACCACTGGCAGATTCTTGTAACCACAAACACAAGAGGCATAATTTTTAGAATGACTGTTGTAGTGGTGTATTGATTAGATGTGGTCCTGGTAGAGCTTGGAGGAAAGTGGGTGCTATGTATGTTGGTGATCAGAGATTTCATAAGTAGTTGAATAGGCAATATTATAAGATGTGACACTATTTTTATGATCCATGCAAGTGTAGGGGACTTGCCAAACTCCACTGAATCAGCAAAATCTCCCACTCCTAAGAAAGCAGTCAATATTTATGATTCAGTGGAGTTTGGCGGGTCCCCTGCACTTGCATGGATCATAAAAATAGTGTATACAGTATACACTAACAAGTGTATACTGTCACCAGTGTATACTGACTTGTTATAGTGTATATTGACTTGTTACAGTATACACTAGTGACAATATACACTTGTTACAGTATACACTTGTGTTTGTGGTTAAGCAATGTATTATACACTTGTTACAGTGTACGCTTGTGTTTGTGGTTACAGTATACACTTGTGTTTTTGGTTAAGCAATGTATTATACACTTGTTACAGTATACACTTGTTACAGTGTACACTTGTGTTTGTGGTTACAGTATACACTTGTGACAATATACACTAGTTACAGTATACACTTGTGATAGTATACAGTGTTTGTGTATACTGTAACAAGTGTATAATACATTACTTAACCACAAACACAAGTGTATGCTGTCACCAGTGTATATTGACTTGTTACAGTGTACACTGGTGACAGTATACACTTGTTACAGTATACACTTGTGTTTGTGGTTAAGCAATGTATTATACACTTGTTACAGTATACACTTGTTATAGTCTACACTTGTTACAATGTACACTTGTGTTTGTGGTTACAATATACACTTGTGTTTGTGGTTAAGCAATGTATTATACACTTGTTATAGTGTACACTTGTGTTTGTGGTTACAGTATACACTTGTGTTTGTGGTTATAGTATACACTTATGTTTGTGGTTAAGCAATGTATTATACACTTGTTACAGTATACACTTGTTATAGTGTACACTTGTGTTTGTGGTTACAGTCTACACTTGTGTTTGTGGTTAAGCAATGTATTAGTAAGTAGCCCCTCTATGGGATTCTTGCCAACCATACACTAGGAATGTGCAGTCAGGAGTTTCATCAGCTGGCACACTATGACTTTTACTTGCCACCTTAAAATGACACACTTATTTGATCCAATGTGAAATATTTATGGATTTTATGAGCTTAAATATTTCTTTATGTTGCAAAATGTAATAGTTGTGCTCCTAGCTATGACACCAATTAAGTGCACTTGTTGCATGTATGCCTTGCTTTCAAAGTTACTGGATATGGTATTTTTGCATATTGGTTTAATGTTTTGGTATTGCAAGATCTTGCCCTCCTTTGACCATTGATTTCATTTGTTAGTGTTGTTGCTTTTATGCCTTGCTTTCAAAGTTATTGGATATGGTATTTTTGCATATTGGTTTAATGTTTTGGTATTGCAAGATCTTGCCCTCCCTTGACCATTGTTTTCATTTGTTAGTGTTGTTGCTTTTATGCCTTACTTTCAAAGTTACTAGATATGGTATTTTTGCATATTGGTTTAATGTTTTGGTATTGCAAGATCTTGCCCTCCTTTGACCATTGATTTCATTTGTTAGTGTTGTTGCTTTTATGCCTTGCTTTCAAAGTTACTAGATATGGTATTTTTGCATATTGGTTTAATGTTTTGGTATTGCAAGATATTTCCCTCCCTTGACCATTGGTTTCATTTGTTAGTGTTGTTGCTTTTAAGTGGAATACACGAAGGAGTACCACATGATGAATGCTCATAACTATCCATTTCTAGTTCTTCAGACATGATTTTATAAATGTGTAGTCTCATAACTATCCATTTCTAGTTCTTCAGACATGATTTTATATATGTGTAGTCTCATAACTATCCATTTCTAGTTCTTCAGACATGATTTTATAAATGTGTTTTGGTAGACAACTGTATTGTTCATGATTTTGTATGTATATACCCTAACCTTCTTGTTATTATTATTGCATTAGGAAATTAAGTTAAATAATTCTACTTTGTTCAATGCTCTATTTCATCTTCAATTTCTTTTCATTTTTCATTCATTTTTAAAAACCTTGTGATAGGTACAGAAATAGAAATGGATAGTTGTGAGACTACACATATGATGATAAAGTGAGACTACACATATGCTGACATTAAATATGTTTGAAATAGCTTCTGGATTCAATTTTGTAGATATTTTTGGCATCAACGTTTATGAAAGAACTCTGTGATCCTTCATCAGGATGGAAGAGAGAAAAATGATTGAAAGAAAAGTCCATCATTTTGGTCTGTTGCAATCATTTTGGTCTCTTTCATCCTAATGATGGATCACAGAGTGTGATCCAAAACTATCTACACAATCGAATCCAGAGGCTATTTGAAACATTGATGCCAAAAATATCCACATATGATGAAAAAAAATGAGCTATCTGATGATTGTTTATTGTTCATGTTTGTAAATGATCAATATTTTTGATGGTACTCCTTGGTGTATTCCATTTAAAAATAAACAAGTTTTAGTTTTTCTATCATGTATACTTTGTAGATGCAGGATTGACCATCTAACAATATGGAAAGTAATGGGAAGAATGAGCAGGATATGAGATGGTTGCTCATCAAATGTGGGGCATAAGGGCGTAGAGTGTGAATTTCCTTGCATTTTCTTATTTAACGGTGTGTTTTCACACCACCATTCAGTTCATGGATATTGTTCTTCCCCAAAACTTCTATCTGATGCTATAGTTGTCATTATATTTTTTTAATAAATTTGTAATATCAACAGAAATGAAACTTTTTCAATTTGTACTCATAGAATATAGTCATGTTGTTATATATGAATGAACAAAAATAGTATGAATGAACAAAATTTTTCTTGATACAGTGCTGATGGCTATGGTAAATGTCCCTATGTGTGAGTGTGGTGATGGATCACGCTGCCTGTTAAAGACGTCACACATGCGGGATAATCCAGATCGTCAATTTTGGAGTTGCAAAAATAAGAAAAAGGTTGTTAATTGCACAATATTTAAATGTTTACAAAGAATAAATATTAGTCATTATAGTGAGACTAACTTAGATTTGTATTGTACGATGGCGGTGGATGTCAGTATTTTCAGTGGGCCAATGACACCCCCTCGCTGTCTACGTCATCTGCACTTTCTCCACATATACTTGTTATGGATGACGAGTGCAAGTTTTGCAAAGCGCTCGAAAAAGCTTTTGCAAAAGCGGAGGCTATGTATAAAGCCAAAATCATGTTTTTACGATGTTTAATTTGTGCAACAATCGTACTATTTAGTTCGGCCATTTGTTGGATCATTATGCATAAATAGATATATATGTGGACTAGATGAGTTATTTATATTTTGATGTGATATCGAGCAATGCTATAATTACTTTCTTGTTATAATATTGTTTATGTTATTGTATAAAATTATTAAAAAAAGTTAAGTTTACTCTTCACAATATTGAAAAAAAAATATTAAATTTTGTTTATGATTTTCTATATAAAAATATAAATTAACTAAAAAAAAACTATAAATAAAAAATGGACAACAAAAATAAAATATTAAATTAAAACATTATATATAATAATTATAAAAACTTAAATTTTCTTCTCAAATTCTAATTCCAATTGAAAATGTAGAACCAAACACAGAAACTGGATAATGTAATTCCAATTCCAATTTGAAATTGCAAACCAAACACATAAATAGGAATTTGTCACTTCCAATTCCAATTTCAAAAATGGTAACCAAACGCAAAATATGGAAAACCAGAATTTGTCTCATCCATCTTCCAAGTGAACCAAACGGTCCAAACTATATTCCGAATACACAAAATCAGAATTTCAAAACCTGATTTTGAGATAATCAGGTTTTGTCTCAAATTCCAATTCCCGCAAACAAACGGGCCTTATGTGTTATATGATTTTTTTTAATGATGGGTTGGTTATTTTAATGTCTTTTATTTTACGTTTTAAGAAAAGTATTCAGATTGTCAATTTTTTAGTTTAGAAATAATTTAAAAACTTGTTTTAAATTTAAATACTGATCAATATAATTAGTAATACATATATGAAACATAATAAATATAGATACAAAAAATGTAAAATTAGCTTTGGACGAGAGTCAAGTAACTCACCCATGTACTTGCATCACAAGGTTTTTTCGAGTTAATGTATAAGCTTAATTTTAATTTTCTGAGTTTTAAAACTTTGTCATAAGCCACTAGTAAATGTTTACAGATGGTCTCATAGCTATAAGCTTTGAGTGGTTTGGAGTTGTGTCAATATGATACCTAAGATAATGATCAATATGATGCTTAAAATAATGATCAATATGATGCTTAAGATAATAATTAACAATTAGCATTTTGTTAACTTGTGAGTTTGTGAACATTTTATTAAACACTTCAAAACATCTCAATTTTTTTTTTTTTTTTTGTGTGTGTGTGTGTGTGTGTATATATATATATATATATATATATATATGTATGTATGTATGTATGTATGTATGTATGTATGTATGTATGTATGTATGTATGTATGTATGTACACACACACACACACACACACACATAGTTTGAAGAACACTTATGAACACTAGATTTGTAGGTGTTGATTTATTACTCAAGGAAAAGGAGTTGTAGCTTATCAATATCATCAAAAAATAATTATACCTATTATGTGATCTAACAATTTGATAACTTCCATTTAAGTTGCATACTAAGTTGTACATTCGAATTGAAACTTTTAAAAAAAATCGACAACCTTCTCCTATATAACCTGCTTCTTGTTGTTGCTTTAGTAATCCAGGTAGAACACTTACATTAGAAAGTAACTCGACAATCCAAAAAGGTATAGAGGCAAGTAAGTATGAGGTAAGAGATTTTTTCTTTTCATTTAGTACTCAGTTTTATTTGCACTGGAAAACTACATTGCGAATAATTCAAATGTCAAAATCTCCACTGTACAAATTCAAAACAAAAGAATATGGAGGATTTTTGGCCCTTGCGTCGAACTTACAAAATATTGACATGGAACAAGAAATGGGTAAGAATCCTCCAAAAAAAAATATGTTCGACTCAAATCCTTACATAAAGAAACATTCAAACTAAAATTCTATTCTTTTTTTTTAAACCCACAAAGTTTCCACATAAAGTTATCTATAAGGTGGTTAAAAATAGAAACATCACATGTCTTTCATGGACAATCATTCTAGTGTTGTTTCATATGCATTTGTAACAACTGCCACAATTGTTTACACTTGTTCAAAGATGTGTAAATTTTAAGGGAATGGTTTTAAACTCAAAAATAGAAAGCCATCCCAAACAGTTTGACAAAATGCACGATGCTTAATAGTAACAACTAAAAATATAGTATCAATCTCTTGTATTCTAAATGCATTTATTTGCACTAGAAAACTACACTGTGAATAATTCAAATGTCAAAATCTCCACTGTACAAATTCAAAACAAAAGAATATGGAGGATTCTTGGCCCTTGCGTTGAACTTACAAAATATTGACGTGGAACAAGAAATGGGTAAGAATCCTCCAAAAAGGAAAATGTTCGACTCAAATCCTTACATAAAGAAACATTCAAACTAAAATTCTATTCATTTTTTTAAAACCCACAAAGTTTCCACATAAACTTATCTATAAGATGGTTAAAAATAGAAACATAACGTGTCTTTCATGGGTAATCATTCTAATGTTGTTTCATATGCATTTGTGACAATTGCCACAATTGTTTACACTTGTTCAAAGATGTGTAAATTTTAAGGGAATGGTTTTAAACTCAAAAATAGAAATCCACCCCAAACAATTTGACAAAATGTTGACGCTTAATAGTAGCAACTAAAAATCTAGTATCAATCTCTTGTATTTTAAATGCATTTATTTTCAAGTGTGAAAGTACTGATTGTTTCTATTGCCATCGATGTCACCTCATGTATTTCTCAAAAACACGAATCAGTGAAAGAATGAGAAAATTGCAAGAACATGTGCCAAACATGGACAATGTAAAGAATTCTCACATATTTTTAAAGTGTTGAAGTTCAGGATTTGAGAACTTGAATTTGATTAATCGTAAGTCTAAGGGTTGTTAGGATGGCTATTAGTTCCATGTTTTCTCATTTCTAATATAATTGTATGCTTTTCCTAACCCTTCTAAGAAATATTGTGGTTTTAAGTGGCATTAGCTAGAGAGATTTCTTTTTAACTAGGTTGTAAGGTTTTCTGATTATAGATGCTTGATTTTATATTTGAACAAGTTAAAATTGATCCATTTTTCCTATAATATTTACTACACAACAAACATGCTAGATGATGTATTTGAATATATCAAGCTCCTTTAGAGACAAGTTCAGGTTGGATGGAAATAAATGTTGCATTTGGTTCTAGATTTCAATAGGTTCAAATTCTTTATGTCACAAATTCAGTATGCATAAGGTTCACATAATAGTATAATGTAACTGTTGATAAAATTGACTTGATCTTGTGTAGGAACTTTATGAAAATTAGTCCAATTGCACCTCTTCCAGCACACATGTTGTAGAAAATAATTAGATAAACTAGCAAGCTGAGGGAGGATAGTGAAGCTCTTCTTTGGAAAAATTTGAGTTAGAAACTAGTAAATGCCAATCTAAATATTTATGTAGTCTCTTGTACCATCATAAAAATGGAGTCTGTCCAAGCCTTATGCATGTTTCAACTTTCAAGTTGTGTTCAGATAGCTAAAACAAAAATTACAAGCCTATGTTAAATGCACCTTAATCTTTTTGTGTTAGTCCAGAAAGAAGATGGCCTACCATATTCCTTTTTTCAACATTTTTTTGCTTACTAGCCAATGATTAGTGAATACCACTCAAGTCCAAAATGGTGTCACCCAAACACACAAGGACTCAGTGTTTTGGGTCATGCTTTCTCCCTTACTGTGTAAGATAACTATCAGTGTAATAGTAATGCAAACAAATTGCGAATAGGCAAGTTGATCCAGGTTTTTTGGTGGAACTAGAATTGTAGTCAAGGATATCATTTCACATAAGAATATTTGGGTTTAACCAACTATACTCTTTCTCTAGATATACAAGGTAGTATTGGATCAAAGAAGAGGGGTAATTTTGAAAAATGGCACATATCCGATTGTTCAAAAAATTATGTCTTCTAGGAACAACTTGGATCTCCTTACAAGCCATTTCAAATTTTATGGCCAGTACTGGCTCACTCCTCTAGCATTTCAATAATGAGAACCGAATCATTTAAATTTCTCTAGGAAGTTTGTCTTCTACAAAACAAATACATGGTCAAAGTATCAGTCTCTCTAATCCATCCATTTTGACCTAATGAAGCAATTTTGTAGATATTGAACGAAGAGAAATTTAAGAGCTTCAAGGTACATTACAACTATAGGCCTATTTTGAATTCACTTTTGGCACGTAGATTACATGATGTCTTTTGTTACCAAAGCCTCCCATCGTAACATATGGTAGCAACCTTCTAAAATATTGCTGGACTACTTGATAATATAGAAGATTCAACTGCATTGTAGAGCATCTATAAGGACTAGAAATTTGGCTTTGAAGTATGGTGCACTTTCAAATCTCATTTTACAAAATACGAAAATATAAATCATGCATTAATAAAAGAGGAACCACATAATTTGTAGGTAATGCTTGTAGTTTTGAAAATTATAAAATATTTAGACAAGTTTTATATGAAATTTTTTCATTTGTTTTACCTGAGATGTGACCAATTGTATGTCAAATGTGGAGTGAAGAGGCCTTAAAGATGATGGATCCTAATTAAACATATGCTTAATTAAAATCACATCTCGAAACATTAATGCGATCATGCCTATGTACTTATCAACTACAATATGTTACATGTCACAATGGTAATTGTACCACTCTGAGAAAATTCCAACATGATTGATACACGAGATCTTATTAACTTTATCCTTGAACAATGCAACTGCCTACCAATGGGTATTATTGTGATTTTGCATCTTAAAATAAGTGAAGCCAAATAAAATAAGACAATTTTGACATAATGTTGATAATAGAAAGAATTGGATTTAGAGTATTAGGACAGGGTCCTATGGGAGGGGCTTAAGCTCTATTTTTAAGGAGTTGGAGGTCTCATGAGAATTATTTTTTAAGGCTACAAGATTAATTGGAATCTCTTGCTAGAAAATAGGAGCCCCTACCTTTTAGATCTTAAAATTTGAGTGGGTGAAAATGGGGTGGGGCTGAAAATTGCCCCACCAACTTAGGAGATTTCTCCAGCTCTATTTTTAAGGAAGCCCCCTCCCATAGGACCCCACCCTTATTTGAGTCTTTAGAAGGATCAGCTCAATATGACCATCTTTGTGCAGCTACTATATCAGTTATTCGCTCTGGTAATATTTGCCTGCTCTGTGGTGTGATGCATCCTGTAATGCGCAATGGATCAACTCCTGCAATAGAATGGAGTTCACATTCCTGAAAAACAAATGTAAAAAAATGGATATATGGGTGGCTTGAAATTGTTAATGGGTATTTAAATGACATAATTCTGAGCATTGAATTTTTATTTTAACCTGGTAAAGGAATAGCTCATGTCCAAAAAATAAAGTCGGTTGTTCCCTCAGTGTAAAAATTATGGAAAGAGTGTCATCTCTAGTCATCAAACAAGGTATCTGAGCCCCATAGAAACTACAGTTGTGGAAAGCAGCCCTGTCCCCTAATACCCTGTCCCCTAATAATCTGACTGCCACTACCTGATATCTCGGGGTTCCACTTATGGGGTATGTGAAATTCTGTAGAAACAATCAAGAGCTAATTAGTTTGTTCGACATCTGATGCACATTTTCTCAATTTTTTTTGAAATTTAGAGGAAAGAATTAGAGAATATAGATGTTTCTAGAAAAACAGATACTGGTTTTGTGAAATAGTAAAAATCAGACTCAAACATTACTCCACACTTACTTGATACCCACATGAAATGCAGCCTCTGTTAGACTGTTTTCAAAACTTTTGTGAGACTATAACTTTCAAAAGTATTGATCGATATCATCACTATTGCTAAATATCTTTCCTGTAAGTGCTGACACAAGAAAATCTACACGTTCTCGTTAAATAAGGAGAATGATGGAAATAGATTCTTATCAAGAAAGTGTTTTGATAAAATTGCAAGTAAGTTGTGAAGACACGGATAAGGATGCAGAGAATGATGCGCTGTGTGTGGCATCAACGGTTGAGAAAACAGTCTCTGCCTGCACACAATTTGCGGGGTTTGAAAGAGGCGAAGCCCTTACAAAGCCAAAGCTGGTGCAAAGAGGCTACTGTCGCACGTAGACCCCAGGCAGAGGAGGCAAAGGCCATGCAAAGCTCCACGAGATGTTTCCAGTACAAAGTATTGAAAAATATTATAATACACTAAAAAATTTTGAATGCAAAAAAATAATAAGAATTTTTTTTAAAAAATAATTGAAAATAAAAATAAAAGAACTGCCAAACATTAGAAATTATGAAAAATATTTTAGGTTGCATTGTATTCAAGACAAACTAATGGTAAAAGGCCCAGTCTAGATGTAGGGGACTAATAAGTATAAATTAGTAATATATGTAAAGAGACTTTTTAAATTCATATGTTTTATTTAAGAGAGATTTTAAATCAATAATAATATATAATAAATTATAAATTAGTAAAAAAATTAGTTTCTAATTTCATATTTTTATTTTAATTTTTTTAAAAATTAATATAAATATATAAAAAATAATATAAAAACATGTATATTACATAGTAATATTATAAATTAGTAAAATAAGTTTTTAAAATTCATATATTATAAACATATATATTATAAAATAACATGTATTGATCATACATATATATCACATGTATTGATATTATTACATAAAATACTAGATTGCCTTCCAAAATAAGAGAATTAAATTTAATAGAATTAAATTGTTTATTATTTTTTTAAATTATTATTTAAATCGTCAAAAAAATTATGCTATAATAGTTTCTATAAATAGAGAAGACAAAGACAAATTGAAAATTTCATTTAAAAATAAAATCAACATTCTTATAAATAAAAAATATGGGAAGATTTTAATTAAAATATATATATATATATATATTTAGTTATAAAAATTCCGTCAACGCCTCCTAATTCAACGGCCACAAGGCATCATTTCTGTGCGGTGAGTCATTTCTAAAATGGCCGAATTCGAAGGTGAGTCATTTCTAAAATGGCCGAATTCAAATGTGATGCAAATTTGGCGCATTCATGTTCCAAATGCATCCTTATATCCATCTCTATCTACTTAGCCGTTGAGTTTTGGAAAACGCAAAATTGACTAGCGTTTTATCTCCGCTAAGTAAAGTTTACAAGACTCCCAGAGCAAGCTGGAGTAAGAAGTGCAGGATAAAAAATGCCGGACTTAGCCGTGCCCGCAGAACCCTGTTTCGAGCGCCCTCTGTTTGGAGGCTCCATCTCCAGCACCTTTCCGCAGCGTTTTCAGGTATTTCATATTGTTTCATCTGTTTTTTAAATAATCTTCGATGTCTTTAAACATTCAGAGCCTAGTGATCACAGGGACAGGGAGGCCATTTCGAAATTAGGGTGTGGAGCATGCGTCTGATACACATAAGTTTCATCGATATAAAACCTAAAATGGATTCCCAAATATAAACGAGTTCGTTCATCTCAGTTACCCTCTATTAGTTGACAATATTTCTTGCAACTTCAAGCTACCCAAAACCTGCAATCCTTAGTGTTGCCATCCTTAATATAACAAATCCTATTGACATATTCTGCACTCCCTGCAAAATTCCTGCTATTTTGAATTTCTTTGTTTGGGTTAGCAGGAAAAAGCTTGCGCAGGGTCTTTTGACGCTGAGGTGTCTGGAGAAATCTGGGAATGCTCCCTGCGTGCCAGATTTCTTCTGCATCAGGGAGACATTTCGCCCATCTCTAAGAAACACAGTTTTCTTTGAAAGGTGTAGCCAGGGTATGGGTTTCCATATTATGCTGTTAAGTGAGAAGGTAGTTGCCATGTTTGAATACACGTTTCGGCTCTAGGATTAGTCCCAGAGCTGAGAATTTAGTGTTGATTGTGAATTGTATTGCAATTTCTCTTGATGAATGGAGCTTTATACATTGTTCTGTGTCCATGTATTTCTGTAATGAATGCCCAAAGGCTGCTTAAGGTATCGATAACAACATTAGAATGGTTTAACCATGATAAATTACCCTCATTTTTTAACTAAAGATAAAAAAGGTATATTAAGATTTCACAGGGTTACAGAAAAACCATCATCTATGAGGCAGAGGTTCAATCCCCTCATCCTCCTATTCTTCCCTGTAGTTGTAGATATTAATGCACAGATAATTAAGAAATGCCATATTTGAATTTACTGAAAACAATAACGATAATATTTCAGGCAATATTAAAATCTTACCAACTGAAACTACTACCAGTGTTCCTAGTGGTGTTGCTACTGGTATCAAAATTAATAAGTAAACTACTGTAGGGCCTGAAGAATGCAGAATCCCTCATCAGGTAACCAAATAGGCTCTAGGGGACTAAATCTTAAAACATTAGACATGAGGACCCTAGAATTCCCTAATCTCTGTAATATCATCTCTCCTAGAAGCCAAAAACGCTATCCCAAATTGAAAATATCTTGAGATGCCCAGCTCTTATACCTTTTACTAACGCCATGCAAAAACCATGGATGCAGGGGCCAAACTGTCACAGTCCTGAAAAGTCATACTCTGGAAATCTGTCCACACTTGCTGGAAAGTTGGAAACAACCCACAAATACAGGAAACGCAAAATTTACAGTGTTGGCTGGTAGCAATAAAACCTACAGAATTCAGATAACTGAGGAAGAGAATTGCTAGGCTGAAATATACCCCTCATGAGCACTAGAGGCTGGTGGTCGCCAATCATCAAGGAATTTCCAAAGGCATTCATTGTGATTTGCTGTGTGTTCCTTCATGATTTGCTTGGCATTCTCATGATTGATTTTGTGAGGCGTTGGTTTTGTAAGGTTGCAGGGTCTTTTGTCACTATTTGCAGGGTCACAATTCTGTTGCAATCTGCAGATTTTTACGGATCATGAAGCTTTCATTTCCCATGAAGCTAGTTGCAGGTCTTGTGGGACCCTTTTTTATGCATGATTTTCTGCTGCAGATGACTTTTCTGCACATGGCTTTTTGATTGCTGCTGATGGAGTTTACATTAACACACTAATCTGAAACTCGCTGTCTTCTCATGGCATTGTCATCACAAAACAAATATTCCAGCCTTAGCTGAAGAATGTCCAGGGTTGAAACTCTAGGGTTTAAGAATGTTATCTCCCTTAATAAAGCTTGGACATTATTGGACAACACTCTTGTGATGTATATCGTCACTGTAGAAGAATGTTTGCAAGCTCTTAGGTAAAGATGAAACTCTTCTCCCTCCTTCAAAAGATTTATTGCGATGTGGGTCTTACAAGACTCTAGGTGGATGTGCTTTAGAAAGCTCCTATCTGATTTGTATTTTCTAGGAAAGAGAACAAATGGGTAGTTGTCTCAAATTGTAGAGCCATCATTTGTGACTACCCTTTGGGTGGTCACGCGTTAGATTTTTAGTGTAATGGAGAGTCCTTGGGTCTTAGTGGTTGGTGACAACATCTCTATTACTTTTAAAAATATAGTAATGCTATACTGTCTTCTCTAGCTACTTGTCAAGATTTTATCACTTCCTAAGGTCCCATCCTCCTCACTGAGACATGTGAGAACCCATAATGGGCTATCCTTGTGGATAATTCTCATTGATCTTCCATAGTCTTTTGTTTTTTATAGACTTCAAGAAGGCCTTTGACTTGGTTTGGAGATACCAACTTTTCTAGAGGATACGTGATTGCAATATTCCTGATTCTCTCATCACCATAGTTTGAAGGCTGTATGAGATAGTTATTGGATAGTTTTGTATTTTGTAGTCGTTTTGACTTTGTGAAGATTACCATTGGGGTCGAACAAGGGTGTCCTCTATCATTGACCCTATTCAACATTTACATTGATGAGTTGGTGGAGCTTCTTTGGCAAAATCCTCATATGGATGATGGTTGTATTTTACATGATTTGGTGTAATGTCCCTTGTTAGTTTGTAACCTTGATTCTCACTGGTCTACTCATCATGCTTGTAATTCATATAGATCTATTTAGTATTTCAACTTAATCAATTGAAATGATAATTTCAATAGAATTTATATTTCCCTTTTATGACTATATTGATGATCCCATATCCAACTTATTACTCTGTCGAATTGGATAGGAAGACTTTAGGATGTGACCGAGGCGCTTAGAGACCATTCCCAATAGGCTCCCTCAAGGTTTACAGGTCCAAGCCCAAACTATTGGGACATTGACCCCCACCCTATTTTGGGACAGAAGCTATTGGTGGGATTTACACAAGCTCTCCTGAAGGGCATCCTTATATTCCTTCCTTCCAGTCCTGGCAGGTGACAAATTGGAGTGTGTGTGTGTGTGTGTATATATATATATATATATATGATATATATTAGACCCTCTAAGGGTTCCTTATCATTACTAGAATTCAGATATATCCTTTGTAAATCAGTACTAACTCATGCTGTCATACAATACTTACCAGCATTGCAAATGGTTTATTTACTTCCTTATCTCTTCCTTATGAAGTGTAATATATATATGTTATCATCTCCTCTCTTATATATATATATATATATATATATAATTTCCCAGTTATATATCTTTATATAAACTATTGACAATATATAAGCTTTACTGAATTTTCCACATAAAACGTATAGCACGCCTTTGTTAGAGATCAAGTGCTTCTTACTGTCAACGCTGCGAGCATATTTTCCTCCACCCATATTCTTTATGCTGATTCCTTCTTATATGATGTATTTGGAATGATGAGTCCCTTGGTAAGAGACACGTCCCATGTCCCTTGACTCTTTTCATACAGCTATTACTCACATTCCTTGGGGTATTGCTAAGATTTGTACTCTTATCTTATAATGGTGATAATTATCGATTCCTTACTAACTTAATAGTTATGGTAGCCACTGGTGAATTTATAGCCATAGTGCCTCTTCACGGCGTTAACATGCTAGGGTATTGTAAATGATATCATAATTAATATATTGACCATTCTCGTCTCTCTTAGATACTTTCCGAATGTAATCATTGTCTATCATATACAATTCCTTTGCTGTCAGCGAAGAGTTTTCTTACCTAAGCGATGCTTTTACTCATAACCGATGTTGATTATCATAATCCAGTCTCGTCCATATGCATCCGGTGGTTATAATTGCAATTGGTTTTCTTCCTAATGGTTGTCCAATTGTCATGATATCACTGTTAACGTTATTATATCTTTTAGTTAATATTGTGTATGTTGATCAGAGGTTTTGATATGAATTGATATTGAATTTAACTACTCCATAACATTTCTAATAGTCGGCGTATGCCGTCGATCATTGTTTATCTATTGGATTTGTTATCTCCATCAGCAACTATCCTAATCAGAACAAAGCAATAGACCTAATATATCAGTTCCTTGGCTATCGTAATGTCTGTTCGAACTGAGTTTGAATAACAAATTCAAGTCTTTGATGCTCTCTATTCCCTCTGTTTGCCGATTGCTTGATTTATTATTCCTCATCGATGTTTTTCCGAATGCCCTTTTTTTCATGATCCAACAGTCCTATTTATACCTGTGTCGAGGTGTCTCTTCAACATTTGAAGTCTCTTGGTTGAGACTCTTCGTTCATCTTAATTAATCGCACTTTTGTAGATTGCTAGTGAGCATGGAATATATATATGTATTTTAAAAATTATTTATTAATTAATTAATAATCATTCATTTTTTAATTAATACTTGTTTAATAATAATCATTTTTATTAACAATTATTTATTTATTAATTAATAATCATTTATTTATTCAATATATATTATTTATATATTTAATGTAATTATTCAATTAATAAGATTGATGTTTGATTAATATATTCTTTTAACTAATTAATCTATTTATTTATTAAATACTTATTACATATAGGGGATATTACATTTGGTTATGGCCATCCTACCTTTTGTTGATGATTTTGGTCTTTGCCATCAATTTGTTAAAGGCACACATCAACAACTTGATATCCTTGCTCTTTTTTGTGAATTTTGCCAGTTTGTGGTCAACCTTAGTAAAACTAAGGTCATTTTTATAACATCTCCAAATATTGTCTTTCCAGATTCTAGTTCTTCTACAAAGGGGCAGCTTTTGAGATCACACCAACTTACACATACTTTTGGGAGTCCAATTTTCTTGTCCACCCTCTAAATTTTGTCTTTGCAAACTTTCTTTGTTTTGGAGTGTGAATATTTTTAGATCTACTTCCATGAAATCCTTTCAAAGAAACATCTTTTTGATACAATCAGCAAGCCTATAATTGTATATGGGTCTAAGGTTTGGGTACCTAGATTGAGATTTGTGGATCATGCTCATATTGAGGGGGTTCATAGCCTTATGCTGCAATACATGATCCATTTCAAGTGGATTGTATATGGTCCTAATGTTTGGGGACCTAGATTAGGATTTGTTGATTGGGCCCATATTGAGAAGGTCCATAGTCTCATGTTGCACCACATGATCCATTTCAAGTGGATTGTTCGTGAGAGCATCATCTAGGCCAGGTTTTCCGCCCAACTGCTATGTCTCTTGCTATATTTGAGCTTACTTGTTGATGCAAGTTTTATGACCACTTCAACATGCAGAATTAAACACTTAGCGTTCCAAATGAAACACCAAATCTCCAACTCTCTCTTGAACAAGGAAGTTCATATGCTAAACAATGTGTATGGATTGTGTGATCGAATGAGACAACCCCAAGGTTCCTTCTAGTTCTGGACTTTCACTCAATTGTAATGATGTGATATGCTGTTATCACAAAGGGACTTATGCTATTCAATCAATGGATATCAACTTTGCAAATTTGAATGATTTGGCAATTTAAGCTCTTCAACCTCTTCTAATCAAACAAATTGCAAAGAGACAAGGGTTGAGAAAATTATTCTACTCCTAGAATGCAAGACACTATGAATATCTTTGTGACTTTATTAAACATGATCTTGTCACCAACTCCACCAAGATAGTGCGATCTGCTAAGGTGAATGTAAGATGTTCAAACTATTACCATTACTTTAACACCATCAATTGGTGCATATCAATGTGCAAGCAATAATCAAATTAAAACTCATTAAACTTCCAGTTGACCACACAAGAAAAACAACAATCAGCAAATTGCTAGTGGTAGGGATAAAGTGAGTTCCACAAAGATTGATTCACAATTACTTTCATCCAACTAAACTTCTACTCAACATTTACAAAATCCTACTCTAAGTGAGGAAATGTAGAAACCGTGCAATACTCCAAAATGATACAAGTACTCCACCATGAAGACCAACAATGAATTATGAATGATTTCAATAACATTATACCAACAATTTCTCCAAGTCTCTTCCTACTCTACTCTAAAACTAATGAGATACAAATAAGGCCTTGCCTTTTATAGTTGTTCAAATACAATGAAGGGCCAAGATCGATTCAAGATCGAGGGCCAAGATTAATCCAACAAAGCCCTAATTAGAGTTTCCCTAACTACCTGAAAAGCGGTGAAATGCTGAGAGGGGGAAGGGGGTGAGTCAGTATTTCTAATATTTTAAACCAGACAAACAAATTTGAAAGACTCACGCTAAAGAACAAAAGACACTAGATTTTTATCACGTGGAAAACCCAAGATGTGTTAAAAAACCACCGCTTCTCTAATCACCTGGGCAACAACCCCTCTTTACAAAGAGCAACAACCCCTCTTTACAAAGAGCTACAACTCTTTCAGAACTACAATTCTGAATTGGCTTCAACCAGTCAACAATAAGGCTACAACCTTTTCAAGAAGATAAAGAAATCTGATTTACAACCAAAGTGATAGTACCTGGTCTTTACATAAGCATAAAGACTTCACAAATGTCTAGCAGACTACCATGAACAAATTCGATTCAAGAACTGGCAACCGGATTTCCAACACTCCAAATACAAAAGCTAATGTCATTCGAATCTGTCATTTCAATTGAAAGAAATCTCTGCTGCACATCAAAAAGCTTGCATTTTCTGTATATGTCTAATAATTTTTCACAGTCTCTGAGCATTTCTCGTAATACTTTCTTTTCTATTCTCCTATTTCCATTGTGTGCGTACTTGCCAATATTTTTTATATCTCCTGGCCTAAGCTCACACGTCTTTCACACTCAAAAGAATAGACTTTTTTAAAATACACCTGAATGCCCTCGTTTTTGTTAAGACAAAGTCCTTTAGATTTTCATGCACAGCCAGGCATCCCTCACGCTGTGTACAGGATATTCTTTCTCTGAGTATCTTTTGTTCTCTAGCCTGCCGTTTTTAACTGAGTATTTTTTGTTCTCTAGCCTGCCATTTTTAACTGTTTATTTTTCCTTTTTTTTAACCGGCCACTACACCAGAGCCGTGTTCTCTCCTATACGCTCAGCACCACTCCAAAAACAATATCTCTCGATGGCTTTTTTCTCTCTTATCTTCAAAACATCTCATACATCCTTTTTCTGTTACGAAAACGAAATTGAGCTGTCTTTGGTAGATGCATAGACAAGAATTGTTTTTTACCTGTCACTCCTTATGTTTTTTCATATGCGACTATCTTCATAAGATTAACACACCTGTGCCAAGACAAAAAAAAATGTTTTTGTCTTCATGCTCAAATATTAAATATATTATCGAGAGTTTTAACGGCCCATCCAAATGATACGCTCGTAGCTTTTCCTTTTAGGCCGTTTTTATAAAATATACGGAGTCTCTTTGCTCGAGCACATAGTCCATCCTGCACACGACACCTCTTCACCTTTACCGCTGGATTTTCTTTAAAAACGTGTTTGAACATGGCTTGGTAACAGTTTAAAAAAATGCCACAACCTACATGATTTTGCAATGAAAAAATCCAGAAGGAGAATCTTCTTTCAACCGTGTTCCTCTCTCCAACTCTACTGTGCACAGGACAACACTTCATTGTCTTACACGCCACTCATCATCATACACAGAGAAAAGTGTTACAGTTTACTGACTTAAGGCAATGTGTCGGTTTACACAGCTCGGCTTCACCTGCACTTTTAATGGGAAGGCACGCAATCTAGTTATAATAAAAACAAATGCCAAGATGCGAATCATTAGGTGAGCAGAGAAACGGTTACACCAATCCGGGAAGAGAACACTCAAGACACACTTGGCACATAGGAAATTCGTAGAGCCAAGGAAATGAAATACTGCCAAATGAAATTACGCAGCCAAGGAATATCAATGAGATGCAGAGCTTTACAAATGTGGAATAAACAAGTATGCCACTTGTGCGAGTGAGAACAAGCTGATCTGTATTGACAAAAACACGAAAGAAGACAACCGAAAGATCAAATGACAAAAACTCAACAATCTCCCCCTTTTTGTCATTGATGGCAAATTAATCCAATAGCTCCCCCTGAATAGCTGAACCAAGCTGAAACAACTTTGAACAAATTCCAAATCTAAACCAACTCCCCCTGAAGGTCTACTCCCCCTTTGTCATCAATGACCATGTAACTGAAATACAACAGCAGTCCAAAAGATGTAACAATGAAGAGCATCCGCTGAAGACAAACCTTTCACTGAGGTGAAACAACACCAAGCTTGCTTCGAAGATACTCGAAGCGATCTCGGGGTAGAGGTTTAGTAAACACATCAGCAACTTGTTCCTTCAAACAAACGTAGTTCAGCTTAACGGTGTTATTTGCAACTTGCTCCTTCAAATAGTGATATTTGATTGGAATGTGCTTGGTGCGAGAATGCATCACTGGATTTTTCGAGATATCAATGGCTCTTGTGTTGTCATAAAAAATACAAATAGGATCAGTAAATTCAAGCTTGTAGTCACATAGAGTATTCTTCATCCAAATTACTTGAGTGCAAACAATAGCTCAAAAGATGTAACAATGAAGAGCATCCGCTGAAGACAAACTTTTCACTAAGGTGAAACAACACCAAGCTTGCTTCGAAGATACTCAAAGCGATCTCGGGGTAGAGGTTTAGTAAACACATCAGCAACTTGTTCCTTCGAACAAACATAGTTCAGCTTAACGGTGTTATTTGCAACTTGCTCCTTCAGATAGTGATATTTGATTGAAATGTGCTTGGTGCGAGAATGCATCATTGGATTTCTTGAGATATCAATGGCGCTTGTGTTGTCACAAAAAATACAAATAGGATTAGTTAATTCAAGCTTGTAGTCACATAAAGTATTCTTCATCCAAATTACCTGAGTGCAAGATGAAACTGCTACAACATATTCAGCTTCAGCAGTGGATAGTGAAGTGCAAAACTGTTTCTTGCTAAGCCATGAGACCAAACAACCACCCAAAAAGAAAGCACATCCACTGGTACTTTTCTTATCATCCACGGAGCCACCCCAATCTGCATCTGTATAGGCTGTAAGAGAGAAATCAGAACTCTTTGGAAACCAAAGACCAAGATCAACAATGCCTTTCAAATACTTCAAAATTCTCTTAACAGCTTGAACATGTGTTTGTTTTGGAGATGCTTGAAATCTAGCAAAATATCCAACAACTTTCATAATATCCGGTCTAGTGGCTGTAACAAACAGAAGACGCCCTACCATAGATCTATAAAAAGTCTGATCAACAGAAGGAGACACATCATCCTTACTTAGTTTACATCTGGTTTCCATAGGAGTGCTAATCGTATTACAATCTTCCATTTTGAATCTCTTAAGCAACTCTCTAACATACTTAGCTTGGGAGATGAAAACACCTTTAGAAGATTGATTAATTTGTAGTCCAAGAAAGTACGTTAACTCACCCATCATAGACATCTCGAACTCATTTTTCATACAAGCAGAAAATGTCTTAGACATTTTGACATTGTCACTAGAAAAATCAGATCATCAACATAAACCACAACAATGAGAATGTTGTTACCTTCCTCTTTGACATACAAGTTGTTGTCTACATATCCCTTTTTGAAGCTCTGCTGCTGCAAGTAATTATCCAGCTTGTCATACCAAGCTTAGGAGCTTGTTTGAGTCCGTAAAGAGCCCTTTTCAGCTTGCACACATAATCCACATTGTTAGAAATAAGGCCATCCGGTTGTTCAACATAAATTTCTTCAACTAAATCTCCATTTAAGAAGGCAGATTTGACATCCATTTGAAAGACTTTAAAATCTTTAAAGGAAGCAAAAATAAAAAAAATTCTGATTGCTTCTAGTCTTGCAATCGGTGCAAAGGTCTCACTAAAATCCACACCTTCAATTTGAGAATAACCTTTGCAAACTAAATGAGCCTTGTTTCGGATTATCTTACCATCTTCATTTACCTTGTTCCGGAATACCCATTTTGTACCTATCTTATTCTTGTTAATGGGTCTTGGGACAATCTCCCAAGTATTGCTCTTTTTAATTTGCTCTAGCTCCTTTTTCATAGCAGCCACCCAATGCTCATCTACAACTGCGTCTTCAAAACACTTAGGCTCGATCATGGAAATAAGTGAGAAGTCATCATCCTCAAAATAGTTAACATTTTTCCTAGCATTCTTAGTTTTTCTTTCAGCTATAATCTGATCAATAGGGTGATTCTTTTGAACAAACTTTGAAGGAGTTTTGAAGTTAGAAGCATCATGATCACCTTGAGAATCATATCCGGAATTATCATGTAAACTTTCAGCATCATTAGAAGTAGAAACTGTTTCTTCATGAGCAGATTGAACTTTACCTTTGTCATTCTCACCACTTTTGCTAGCTGTTACAACTTGAATATGAGGAGGAGAAGAAGGTACAACGGTGCTGGTTTGAGTTTTAGTTGATACCACAGTGTTGGTTTGAGTTTTACCTTCTTCAGGACTGTCATCATTCTCACCAAATTCATTAGTAACCTCACGAATCTTAACATTAGCACTCTCTACTAATTTTTGCAGCCTTTTATTGTAGCATTTGAATGCTTTATTTTTAAAGGAATAGCCAACAAAAATTCCCTCATTAGATCTAGATTCAAACTTACCCAAATTATTTTCATCTCTTCTAATATAGCATGGACTCCGAAAAATTTTAAAGTACTTAATAGTAGCTGGTTTACCTTTTTAAAGTTCATAAGGAGTCTTGTTAAACTTGGGTCTCAACAATGTTCTATTCTGAATATAGATTGCTGTGTGGATAGCCTCTCTCTAAAAAACATCTTTCACTTTTCTTTTATTCATCAAGCAACGTGCCATCTCTTGAACAGTTTTGTTTTTTCTTTCCACAACACCATTTTGTTGTGGTGTTCTTGGGGCTGAAACCTGTTTCTTGATTCCATGTTACTCACAAAACTTAACAAAATCATTTGAAGTAAATTATCCCCCATTATCAGAACGCAAGCATTTGATTTTTACATCCATTTCATTTTCAACCAGATTTTTAAAAATCTTAAACTTCTCTAAAGCCTTTGATTTTGCTTTTAGAAAAGTAACTCAAGTCATACGAGAAAAGTCATCAATAAGAAGCATAAAGTATTTCTCACCTTGAAGACTTGCTGTCCTAGTTGGTCCACAAAGATCTGTATAAACAAGCTCAAGTGGCCTACTGCTGAAATGATCTTTTGGTTTGAAGAAAGCTCTAGTTTGTTTACCCTCTTGACAAATTTTGCAAACAACATCAGCTAGTTTCTCTATCATTGGCATATCTCTTACAGCCTCCTTTTTGCTGATCTTGATAAGATTATCAAAATTAACATGCCCAAAACGCTTGTGCCAAAGCCAAGCATCCTCTACCTTGTTCAAACAACAAGTCTCATCAATAGAGTCATCAAGAATATAGAGATTATTTGCTGCTCTAGTTGCTTTAGTTATGACATCAACTCCCTTTTTAATAATACAAGAATTTGAGTTAAAGCTAAGATCATACCCTTGATCACATAGCTGACTTACACTTAAGAGATTGTGTTTCAACCCCTCAACATAGAGAACATTCTCAACAATGGTTTCATCATTATTAATTAAGATTGTACCTATACCAACAACCTTTGTAGAAGAGCTACCACCAAATCTAACCTTTCCACCTTTCATTTTCTTGAGAGAATGAAACTTACTTAAATCACTTGTCATATGTCGGGAGTAGCCACTATCAACATACCAAATATCCTTCTCACTGCTGGCTAGAAGAGTTGTTTGAACAACAAGAGTTTTTAGAGGTGTCTTTTGAACTTTTCTTCTCCAAACCTTGGTCACTTTTGTCCTTTTTTTAGGTTCAACGTTGTAGAACAAATCTGCATTATGGCTGTTGCAAAATCTTGAAGTACGGCCAAACTTGTTACAGCTGTAGCAAATTAAGTTGTACTTCTTAAAGACATTTTTTTCATGCTGAAAATAATTCTTGAAAGGAGCAGCCCTACAATTAGTAGCCCTACATGCAAAATAGTAGCCATATAAAAAAGGTTTATTTACCTTGTTAGGAGTAGGTTGACTACTTTCCGGTGGTGAAGAGTTTTGTTCAGGTTGCATGCCAACTCCTCTTTTATCTTTGGTAGGTCTTTGAATACCAAGAACGTCATCTAATGTGACTTTACCACTCTTGAAAGACACTTCTTCACTGGAAAGCATAGAGGTTTTACCAATGTTTCTGAGAGAAACAATTTCAGCTTCTAGCTTGGCAATGTTTTCTTCTTTTATCTGAATCTGATTTTCCAAATCCTCACGAATCTTTTTGGCTTCCTCATTCAAGATTTTAGAGTCAACAAGTTGAGTTTCAGCCTCTTTGAGAGATGTTGCAATCTTTAACTTTTTTAGCACTCAACTTGTAGAAGATCCACAAGACTTAGATTCTTCTTTTTCAGTTTCTTAATCTCAGATAGAGCTGAAATCAATTCAAGTTCAAGGCCACTTCATCATCTTCATCATCTTCATTTTCTAGGGATGTCACATCATCAACAACCATGAACATGACTTCATTAATTCGAGAATCACTTTCGCTGCTTGAAGAATCATCACTGTCATTTTTTGAAAATAGCACCTTAACCTTTTCAGATTTCCAATTCTTCTTAGCAAATCTCCTAGTTTTCCGGAATTTAAATTCTTTTTCATTATTTCTGTCATCTTCTTTATCAAACGGACACTTTGAGGCAAAGTGGCCAAGTTTTCCACAGTTGAAGCACTTCAAACCAGATTTGCCTTTACTTTTGTTAAAGCCTTTTTTCAGCCTTCTAATGAGGTAAGCTATTTCCTCATTGGAGCCCTCATTGGAGCCATCACTATGATTATCTTCTTTGTCCTTGCTTCTTTTAGAAACCTTGAATGCAGATTCAGTTTTAGAAGGCCCTTCAACGGTAGTTCTCATTTCATAGGCAGTCAAGATACCATGCAATTTGTCAACTGTTAGAGTGTCCAAATTTGACATTTCTTCAACAACAGAGACTTTAGCATCAAGCCTCATGGGAAGAGAGCGAAGAATTTTCTGAACCACGGTTTTCTCTTCAACATTTTCTCCCAAATTTTTTAAAGCGTTGACAACCTCATCAACACGAAGAAAATAAACAACAACGTTCTCACTATCCTTCATGCGAAGACCTTCAAAGACAGCCTGGTGAGTTTGAACTTTGGCCTTCTTGACTTTGTCATCACCATGATAGGCATTATGCGATTTATCCCACACTTCTTTTGCGGTAGCACAGTACATGACCTTAATGAATTTAGCTTCAGTTAGACCACACAAAATGGCATTCATGGCCTTGGTATTATTCTCAAATTCCCTTTTACCATCAACGTCTGCAGGAGGAGTGGAAGGAATAGAATAACCATTTACAAGACTGAGATAGACATCACAGCCAAGAGACATGATGTAAGTCTTCACGCGAACACTCCAAAAAGCATAGTTGTTTCCATCGAAAAGAGGAGCACGATTTGTTGCAAGACCTTCTAAGGCACTCATGACGGGCACAGGGATCGAACTCTCAAGCTTTTAAGCACGAGAAGAGAGTGACCCACTCTGATACCAATTGAAAAGTGGTGAAATGTTGAGAGGGGGAGCAGGTGAATCAGTATTTCTAATATTTTAAACCAGACAAACAAATTTGAAAGACCCACGCTAAAGAACAAAAGACACAAGATTTTTATCACGTGGAAAACCCAAGATGGGTTAAAAAACCACGGCTTCTCTAATCACCTGGGCAACAACTCCTCTTTACAAAGAGCTACAACTCTTTCAGAAATACAATTCTGAACTGGCTTCAACCAGTCAACAATAAGGCTACAACCTTTTCAAGAAGATAAAGAAATCTGATTTACAACCAAAGTGATAGTTCCTGGTCTTTACATAAGCATAAAGACTTCACAAATGTCTAGCAGACTACCATGAACAAATTTGATTCAAGAACTGGCAACCGGATTTCCAACACTCCAAATACAAAAGCTAATGTCATTCGAATCTGTCATTTCAATTGAAAGAAATCTCTGTTGCACATCAAAAAGATTGCATTTTCTATATATGTCTAATAATTATTCACAATCTCTGAGCATTTCTTGTAATACTTGCTTTTCTATTCTCCTATTTCCACTATGTGCTTACTTGCCAATATTTTTTATATCTCCTGGCCTAAGCTCACACGTCTTTCACACTTGAAAGAATAGACTTTTTTAAAATACACTTGAATGCCCTCATTTTTGTTAAGACAAAATCCTTCAGGTTTTCATGCACAACCACGCATCCCTCACGCTGTGTACAAGATATTCTTTCTCTGAGTATCTTTTGTTCTCTAGCCTGCCGTGTTTAACTGAGTACTTTTTGTTCTCTAGCCTACCATTTTTAACTATTTATTTTTCCTTTTTTTTAACCGGCCACTACACCAGAGCCGTGTTCTCTCCTATACACTCAACACCACTCCAAAAACAATATCTCTCGATGGTTTTTTTCTCTCTTATCTTTAAAACATCTCATACATCCTTTTTCTGTTACGAAAACGAAATTGAGTTGTCTTTGGCAGACGCACAGACAACAATCGTTTTTTACCAGTCACTCCTTACGTTTTTTCATATGCGACTGTCTTCATAAGATTAACACACCAGTGCCAAGACAAAAAAAGACATTTTTGTCTTCATGCTCAAATATTAAATATATTATCGAGAGTTTTAACGGCCCATCCAAATGATATGCTCGCAGCTTTTCCTTTTAGGCTGTTTTTTTTAAAAACCGGAGTCTCTATGCTCGAGCACACAGTCCATCCTGCACATGACACCTTCACCTTTACTGCTTAGTTTTCTTTAAAACGTGTTTGAACATGGCTTGGTAATAGTTTAAAAAAACGCCACAACATACATGATTTTGCAACAAGAAAATCTAGAAGGAGAATCTTCTTTCAACCGTGTTCCTCTCTCCAACTCTATTGCGCACAGGACAACACTTCATTGTCTTACACGTAACTCATCATCATACACAAAGAAAAGCATTACAGTTTACTGACTTAAGGCAATGTGTTGGTTTACACAGCTCGGCTTCACCCACACTTTTAATGGGAAGGCACGCAATCCAGTTATAATAAAAACAAATGCCAAGATGCGAATCATTAGGCGAGCAGAGAAATGGTTACACCAATCTGGGAAGAGAACACTCAAGACACCTGACACATAGGAAATTTCGTAGAGCCAAGGAAATGAAATACTGCCAAATGAAATTACGCAGCCAAGGAATATCAATGAGATGCAGAGCTTTACAAATGTGGAATAAACAAGTATGCCACTTGTGCGAGTGAGAACAAGCTGAACTGTATTGACAAAAACACAAAAGAAGACAACCGAAAGATCAAATGATAAAAACTCAACACTACCACCTACAAGTATTAAATGCTTATCCAATTACAATGAAGCACCACCTTTGTGGGCCAGTGAGAAAATTACATTTCTTTAATTGACCAATTAGAAAATTTGCTAGGTAGAAGTGTTGAGTGGATTCCACATGTACACTTGGCATGATTTGATTAGATGATTTTAGACATGTGCTATTAGAATCTTCTTATTGGTTGAAGATGAATGGGCACCACCGTAGCATGCTTATCTTGTACACTTGATCAATTCCTTGGAGATGAAATAACATCTCTTGATACTCAACATTATGAAGTCTTTGATTGATCGTGATGGTCCATATTCCCAAATTGCTTCATCTTCATTAATTTTCTCCTTCATCTTCTTGAACATCTTCTCATTGCAATTGCTTGACTTTGAACTTGCTTGTTACTTGAAATATTGATTCCTTGGCCTCAATCTTTAGAAGTGATGATGTGCTTCAAGGAGTTGGATTGATCCCATTGAACTTGGATTTCCAGAGGAAATTCGAGTTGCTGATAATTCTTCTTTTCTTGTAGACTTGTTCATATTATTTGCACAACTTGTTCTCCATCTTGTCCTTGTTCCCTCGGTTTTGCATCTTACCATCGACCTCGAACCATCTTCTTGCTTGAAGTCTTGAGCTTCGACATCTTCAACCTACATGCATCATCATCCATTAGATATTGAATGGTGAAACTTCTTCTAGAGATTGGAAATTTATTACCAAGAAATGAAATTCAAAATCATGATATCTGTACTATCCTTTATTTCATTGACTTGCCTGAGAAATTATGAACTTTCTCATTTCATCTTAAAATCTGATCTCAATCTTTTATCCCCTAATGCAAATGAGAAACCAAATGACAATGCATGAATGTTAATTCACCATCAAATTCAATTACCAGTCCATCGAGTTCGAACTCCTCAATTATTGATTATCAACCACTTACCTTACCAACTGATGTTGAGATTTGGGTGTTTTTTCGGTCTAAATCTTTGTATGATTTGGCCTCACAATCCTGATTCTTATGCTGTTGATTTTGTTGAAACTAACAAGGTTCGCAACCTTGGTTTGATTGAACATGATGTTGCTAAGGTCTGATATTCAAATGTTTCTTCCAAACTTGAATCGTTGATGTGAAATTTTCTGGATATTTATGATTGATCTTCTCTTCTTGTAGTTCGAATTACTTGCTTTGCGATTGTCTTGTGATTTGAAATGATGCTCTTGCTTCCCTCCTAGCTTGGGCCGATTTAGGCAACTTATTTCATTGATTTTGGAGGTAAATTTTAATGAGCAATGCCAAATTATTTAACTCAAAATGAGTGGCAGAAATCCATGGTACTTCGTCCACATGTGCACATGAGGGGGTCGGAATCCGACCCCTCCATGTCTAGGCCTGATTTGCTTTTCACATGGATTAACACCCCTAACTTCCCTTCTTGATTTTCAACCTATAATTTCACTTCAAAACTCCTTGATCTTACAACAATGTTTTCATCTCAATTTTCAAGTCTTCATCATGGACTCAGATCTGATCAAGGGTTTGATCTGCATGTTTTTATTGAAAAACTGATCTCCTTTACTGACCGAAATCAGACTTTACTCAGGGTAAACTTGATTCTTAGCTTGGATTCTTCACCTTTTGATGCAACAAGGCCAATAAAGTTGAAATCCACTCAAAGCTTGATGGCAGAGATTTTGGGGTGCTCGTGCACATATGGACATCAAGGGGTTAGAATTCGACCCCTCCATGTCCAAGCTTGGACATGGGATGGTCATATTACGACCATTCCATGTCCAGGTCTTAAGTCCCTTCACATGAAAAAGTTGACTTTTTCTTTGGAAGTCCATTGTTTCTTTCCCTCCAAAACTTCATGTTTTTCTTGTTAACATTTTATCTCATAGTTGCATTTACCTTACATTTTTGTTTCAACTCCATGCCTAACAATTATCTCCATCATTCTCACCTTGATTCCAAAATTACTAAGTCTACTTCCCCTATCTAGGTTTCAACTTCTCCTTCCAACCAGACTTCTATTCTCTCATGGTGATGAAACGTGGACTCCAATCCAGGCTTCCTATCATCTACTTGGGTTCTAGACCTCTAATTCAATCTTGCTTGACACTTGATTAAGTGTTGAACTTCTAACAACTCTACCCACATCTCTTCAATTGCCTTGACCCCTAAGTGGGTGAAAGTTGTTCAAACTCATCTCATTGCTTGGGAGACTCTTGAATTGCTACCTACTAAGGCCAACTAAGACCACTATTCCTACTGCTAAAGCAAAAAGAGGGGTCCCCATATGCAATGGGGCAATGGTTTGAAAACCTCACAACATTACTTTCAGCATGTATAGAGTTAGATCCATGGGGAATTTAACTTCTTGACATGAGAGGTGTCCATTCTCAGCTCTTTTTTCCTTTAAGTGAATTGCTTCATTGGACTTCAATAAATGTGAACATTGTTGGTACTTCGAGACTAGCTTGCTTCTTTCTATCAAAATCTCTATTAGTATTCATAGATTATTACCTTTTAGGTGTTACGTGGAAGCTTTTATTGGACTCCTTGATTTGAACGTTGCCCTCACTAGAGTTGCCAAAGAGAACATTTATAGATAGTACATTTAGGTCACTTGACAGTTCGACCTTCCTCTTGTTTCACTTAACTTGAAGCTTGCTTTTGATGCAAAGCATTTCTTATAGGTAGAGGATGGTACCTTATGTTGTCCTCATTATCTCCAGTGTCATTGTTCATTGGCTAAGTGAAGGTGTATTCCTACCAATTATGAGTTGAGACGGATCATCATATTCATTGCTAGGATGAGATTTGTTGTATTTACTTCCCCTAGGAAGTGGAGATTGAAGAGAACTTTATCTTCAAATGTACCATTTACTATGAGATTCAAGGGAGATACCATTGCCCCTATAGAGACTCAGATAACACTCACTCTACTTCCTTTTGATATTTGGATTATAGAAATGGGACTCAAACTCGTCAAGGGTTATGCGGCTAAGGACTCGAGACTCCGCAAAAACTTGGCAAGACTAAGTGAAAAACCCAAGAAATTTAGATATTTTTAAGGATTTAAAACTTGTTTCATGCACCCTTTATTAATTAAATCTTAAAGACACCAGAACATCAACAAATAGAAGCTAATTTGATAACATACACAAGTATATATGAATCACATAAGTATAAATGCAAATTGTAGCTTAAGGAAATATCAAACTTAGATATATAAATATTGTCAAATGTATGCAAAACTCATGTTAATATGAAACCCATGATATCAAACGTTCCAAGCATATATCAAAACAAAAACTACAAGTCTATGACTCAGAGGAGTCTGCATCCCTCTTATGAAGGTGTCTAAGGTAGGTCCTAGATGAATCAACAACCATAGTCTCTGCTTGTGACATGCCATGCCCGCCAACATTAGTTGTGCCTGTGTCTGCTCATGTTCAATCCTCCTCTGCCATGGCTACAACCTCAACCTATATATCTGCCTAGTCAATCCACTCAAGGTCCTTGTCACTAAAGACAAGATCTGTAGCCCCAGTGATCCACTTAAATTCTGAATCGACCTCATCTAGCATGATCGAGGTAGTGTCACTGTCCAAAATATGCCTCTGTCTAAGACGAAGGTTGTAATGAACAAATACTAGATCATTCAACCTCTCCACAATAATTCTATTGCACCTCATGGAGTGTATGTGCTCAATAATGCTCCAATTGTGCTCATAGCCCGAAGTACTGCATGACTGACTCAATATGCGGATGGCAATCCTCTGAAGGTTTGGTGTTTTAGGACTAAACATTTGCCACCATCTATTTGAGATAAGAAAAAGAAAAAATTCAGTCTCATTTCCAATATTAAGAGTTAAGACTTTAATTTTTAAAATCTAATAATGCACTTAAAATATATTTTTACCTAGTTATAATTCTATCTAATTGGTTTTGAAAATTTGATGAGAGAAGAGCTCCCCTTGTGCATTATCAAAGGCCTTGTGGATGATAGTGACAGTCCCAACCTGTGCTGAGAGGGGAGGGGTGAATCAACACCTCTAAAACTTCTTGACTTTAAATCTAGTGAAGTAAACTTACAGCTGAAAGACAATCAAATTCAAACATATAATAATAGTAAGCAAACAATCACACAGTGACACCAGATTTATCACATGGAAACTTGGTTATGGTAAAAAACCACGGTGTGAGGAGACCTCACAAATTTTGTACTCTTCTGGAGTACGCCTTGTAAGGAGTTTACGCCCTGTAAGGAGCTTTCTCGGTTAAAGGATAATAACACACTGCTAGGTGCGACCCAGTTAAGGGATTTGTTACAATAAGGCCGATTAGTGCCTGCTTGGTTAAAGGACTTTGAACACCTTACAAGATGCCACCCGGTTAAGGGATTTGATACAAGGGACCTGTTAGAGTCCACCCAAATACTGGGATTTAACTATTGTAGTTGCTAGAAAACAATAGAAGATTGACCTTTTACAATTGGCTTTGCATAGCCTGATAAGATCTCTGTTTGTGCTCAACTGAGAATCGTCACCAGTCGCCACAAGTGTGTTCTCCTCTATTGTTGTGCTTCACTGCACACAGTTCTTTCTCTTCTTCTCTTTCTGATTTACCCTAGCTTCTTTTGAGCTTTTCAGGTTCACTCTTTTATCTGGCAGAATGAAGACAACTTTTCTTCTCCTCAAGCAGAAGAATATATAGTCTTAGCCCTAATTGCGCTCGTTATGCATGACCTAATTACATATCCTTATGGGATTCATTACTCAGTGGAGTACCAGTTCACTGAGGAAACATCCGATGCATGCCCTTGCTATATCTGCATTATAGAGAAAGCAATAGTTGCATGTTAAGCAACTTTCCTTTATAGGAGATAATGCTTTGTTTTTAAGCCACTGATTTCGACTTTAAATCCTCTAGATGCGCCTCAAACTGATCACCAGTTTAACTCGGAGACCTCTAGATTTGTTGCAGAAAATCTTGGTCAAAGAGTTGGTTAGAACATGTAGTTTGACTATGACTTCCTTGGTTTACACCGGAGTCATTACTAGATCGGTTGAGATCCTTATGCTGTGAATAGGTAAGAGTAGTTAACCTGTTACTGTCCCTTTCCTTGGCTCACCGGTTGGACCGTCCTCGATTGTATGTTGATACCGGTTTGCTGTTGCTTTCTCTATGTTTGACTATATTGGTTGTAGCCAAGTCTTTGGTTGAAGATTGAATGCTATACTGTATACACTACCTGGTTGCTGAGGCTTTATATAGTGACCGGTGGTATTTGCTAACAGCCACACCTTCTGCCAAACCATCCTCCTTTCATATAGATCTCCTTGGATCTTTAGACTTTATAGAGATGACAAGTCTCTATATTATTTTACCAATCAATGACAACACTAGTACTGGTAGAAGACTTACCGGTTATCATCACTTAATGCCAACAATCTCCCCCTTTGGCATTGATGGCAAAACCTTGATGGGCAATCACAATATCACCGGATTACTGTGTTTGTATCTCTATACCATTGCTACTACAACAGTCTTCCGGTTATTGCCAAACTCTCCTCCTTTTTGACAATGATGCCAAAGGCTGGTCAGAGAGACTACCTTTTGCTAATCTGCTCCCCCTAGGAGCAGCATTCCTTTTTCATTAGTCCAGAAAAGATGAGGTGTTTCCCTCTGTTGAAGCATAATGAATTGATGATCACTTTTGCAAGTTTATTGAAGATCATGAAGGGGTATCACCCCTAGTTTACCTCTGAGATACTCAAAAGTACTCTTTGGTAATGGCTTTGTGAAGATATCAACAATTTGTTCCTTTGTGGGAACATACTCTAGTCTCACCTCCTTGTCTTGTACCAGCTCTCTTAAGTAATGATACTTGATGGCATTTTGCTTTGTCTTGGAGTGCATAACAAGGTTCTTGGATATATTAATTGCACTGGTGCTATCACAATAGATAGCTATCGGTTCAGGTATCTGTTCTTTAATTATTTCCAGCAGTTGTTTGATGCAGATCACCTGTGTGCAATTGATTGCTGTAGCAACATATTCGGCCTTTGTAGTAGATTGGGAAATACAATTTTGTTTCTTGCTTGTCCAAGAAATGATTCTTTCATCGAGAAAGAATGCACCACCACTTGTGCTCTTTCTGTCATCAATGTTTCCAACCCAATTTGCATCAGTGTATACTTTTACTTCGAATCCCCCCTTGTGTGGAAACCATAATCCATATTCCTCAGTGCCCCTTAGATATTTGAAGATTCTCTTTATTGCTATCAGATGTGTCTCTTTGGGATTTGCAGAGAATCTCGCCACTATGCTAACCGCATGTGCAATGTCCGGTCTACTGTGAACAACATACTGCAGTTTTCCTATCATGGACCGATACATTGTTTCATTCACTTTTTTTGCATCATCCTCCTTTGATAACTTGAGGTTAGTTATCATTGGGGTTCCAACTGGGTTAGCATCTTCAAGTCCAAAAGTCTTAAGAATTTCTTTTATATACTTGGATTGAGATACAAAGATACCTTCTTTTAGCTGATGAACTTGTAGTCCAATAAATTTTTTTATGGCGCCTATCATAGACATCTCAAATTCTTTCTTCATCTCTTTAGCGAAGGCTTTGCTCATCCTGTCATCTCCAAAAATGATGTCATCCACAAAGATCTCAACAATCAGATTTCCATCTTTTCCGGTCTTGAGATAAATATTGTTGTTGTCCCCGGTTCTTGTGAATCCTATGGTCAGAAGGTATGAATGCAACTTTTCATACCAAGCCCTTGGAGCTTGCTTAAGCCCATAAAGAGCCTTTTTGAACTTACAGACCATTCCATTATCATGAGTTGATGTGAAGTCTTCCGGTTGTTCAATGTAGACTTTTTCTTCCAAAATTCCATTCAAGAATGCAGACTTGACATCGATCTGATACACTTTAAACTTCTTGTGTGCAGCATAAGCAAGAAGAATTCTCACTCCTTCCAGTCTTGCTACCGGTGCAAAGGTTTCTCCATAGTCCAGTCCAGCCTGCTGGGCATATCCTTTGCAGACCAATCTTGCCTTATTTCTTATTACTTTCCCTTCCTCATTCAGCTTATTTCTGTAGACCCACTTGGTCCCTATGACATTCTTGTCCTTTGGTATTGGCACAAGTTCCCATGTGTCATTTTTCTCAATTTGCTCAATTTATTCCTCCATGGCCTTGACCCAGTTTTCATCTTCTAGAGCTTCCCTTGTTTTGGGCTCTATACAGGAAAGTAAACAGATATTCTCTTTGGCCTTTTTCTTGGTCAAAACATTAGCATGTTTGTCACCAATAATGTTATCAGTAGAGTGATATGTGACATACCTTGGGAGAACCGGGCGTTGTTCCTGATCAGGCTCTTCCGGTTGAGCAATTTCTTCACCATGATTCTGAACATCTTCTTGTTCACCATCTTGTGCTCCAGGTGCTGTTTCCTAAACCAGGTGTCTGTTCACATGGTGTTCTTCTTCGTCTTCAGTAGCTGCTTCATTGAACTCAAAGGCATTTCTTTCATTTAGACCTTCAAGACTGTCATGATCACCATGACCAGTCTTCTTATCCGGTTCTGAAGATTCATCAACTTTTACATTGATGCTTTCAATTATCTTGCCTGTTCTCTTGTTCAGACACTGATAGGCCTTACTTTTGGTAGAGTAACCCAAAAATGTTCCTTCATCACTCTTGGGATCAAACTTCCCAGAATACATATCTCTTTTGATGTAACATTTACTACCAAAGATTTTGAAGTAGCCTACACTGGGTGTATGCTTAAACCATAGTTTATAAGCAGTCTTACCGGTTCCCTTTTTGACTTGAACTAGGTTGAGTGTGTAGACAACAGTACTGACAGCTTCTCTCCAGAAGTGATGAGGGAGATCCTTCTGGATCAACAAGGTTCTGGCACAATTGATCAGAGTCTTGTTCCTTCTTTTTGCTCTTCCATTTTGCTGCGGAGTCCTTGGTGCAGATAGCTGTCTTTTTATTCCATGTTCCTCACAGTAGTGAGTGAACTCTTGAGAGGTATATTCACCTCCTCTGTCTGATCTCAGGCACTTCAAGCTTTTACTGGTCTCTTTTTCCACTTTAGCTTTGTAGATTTTGAGCATGTGGAAAGCTTCTGATTTCTCCTTAAGAAAGAGTGTCCACATCATCTTGGAGAAGTCGTCTACAAAGAGCATAAAGTACCGGTCTCCATGGTAGCTCTTTGTTCTCATTGGTCAACACAGATCAGTGTGTACCAGGTATAGAACATTCTCAGCAAAGAAGGACTTATTGTTGAAAGATGTTCCGGTCAGTTTTCCTAACTAGCAATCTTTACAAACACCCTTGATGGGCTTTGTAATCTCAGGAAGTCTTCTTACCGTTTTCTTTTTGCTCACTTTGACAATACTGTCAAAGTTTATGTGGCAGAGCCTCTTATGCCATAACGAGTTGTTGTCTTCTTTGGTCATAAGAGAGATTTTGCTTGATTCTCCTTTGATCGAGGCTATGAGACAAGCTCCTTCCATTGAGTCTAGGTAGAACAAATTACCTTTGCTCTGTCTACCGGTTGCAACATGGGTTGCGGATTGATTCTTCACTATACAAGAACCTTGTCCGAATTCCAACAGGAATCCTTTGTTATTCAGTTGTGCAACACTTATTAAATTGTACTTGAGTCCAAACCAGTACACATCTTCACAGACAACATCGTTGCAGAGTGCAATAGAGCCTTTACCTTTAATGGCATAGGGAGCATTATTTCCGAAGGTAACTAATCCGTTGTCATTGAGCTCCAAGCTAATAAACTTGTTCTTATCACCGATCATGTGGTGAGTGCATCCACTATCGATGATCCAATCATCGTATTGATGTGACTGTGAGATAAGCGCAATTTCACTTATCACAGGGCTCTCCTCCTTTATTGCCACAAATGCAATTTCTTGATCATCTGAGTCTACAAATTCATCATCTGTGACTCCTTCCTCAGCAAGATAGCATTCCTTCTTTGTTTTGCTCTTGAACCGGTCCCTTTTATCTTTATGTTCATTATCAGGACACCTTGCAGCAATATGTCCTATCTTGTTGCAAGAGAAGCATTTCAAGGGGAGCTTTCCCTTGTACTTCCCTTTCTCTCTGGGGAATCTCCTAGCGATGAGTGCTTCAAACTCATTTTGCTCCATCTCCTCTGAGAGAAGATTCTCAACAAGGTTGCCAATCTTACTGGTAGAGCAATTACCGGTCTCTCTTCCCTTTTTGGTGGAAGAGATATTGACAGAGGACTTAAAAGCTGCTTCATGAATGGATAAGCCATAGTTCAAAATATCGTTATCAGCAACTTATCGCTGAGGGCAAATAAAAAATATCAGGAGATATCGGAGATAAGTCGGGAACTTATTGGCGAACTTCTCGGAAATTTAAAAAATGGCTTAAATTTAATTAGAAATGCATTTTTTTTGCAAAATTCAATAAGGAGATTCATCTATTGAGTTAGTAAATGAGTAAACAAACCAAACAAGCTGATCTAGATATATATAAATGCAAATATGTATCAAAATTGCATCCTCATGTGGAATGCTGATGGCGAGTAGCCATAGTTTGATAGTTTGAACTCTGAAGAAAACTAAAAACAACAAATTGTCTTTGTAAAACTATAAGCAAATACATATTCCAAGTACAATATCAAACTAGTCTACATCTTCCTCTTCCCCTTCCCAGTAGCTCTAGTAAAAACTACAGGAGTGGGAGGGGGTCTAGCCCTAGTAGTTCGCTGTGGCTGTGACACCTCCCTTTGCACAACTGGCTATGACTGGACCTCCACCCTAGATGTAGATGGTGCCGACACAGGCAATGACTCCTCATCATCTGTATCCTCCTCACTCTCACTGCTCTCATGATCATCCTCCTGAATGTCATCCAATCTTGTTGTGACTCCACCTTCCTCCATAGCCTGCCTCTCCAAATCATAGATGTCATCATCTGTGAACAATGGAGGCTGCTCCTGTGATGTCCAATCACAGTACGGATCTATATCATCCAAATCAAGTGGCCCTGTTGGTGGTAACTCTACCTTTCTTATGCGCAACTTAAGGTTATATTGCACATAAACAAGGTCATTGAGGCGTTTCTGTGCTAACTTGTTCCTCTTCTTCGTGTGAATGGCCTTAAATAAGCTCCAATTACACTCACAACTAGATGAGCTACATGGCTGACATAAATGCGCATGGTAAGATTTTGCAGATTTGGGACATTCCCACCCCAATTTTGCTAGATAAATATTAAAGAGTTAGAAAGCAAGGTGAAAACATATTTTAGTAACTTAGTTTTTATCTACTTATCATGCATGTGAAAGACACCAAAAATCCAAATATTGAACTTGGGGTTTGAGTCTTTCTTCCTCTTCTTGCACAGTTTGAGGAGAATAGCTTGCCCATTGCATTCTGATACATTTCCATCTCGGCCACAATGAGGTCTCTCACCTCAACCTTAGGTACCATCCTTTGCATGCATTCAATGAAGCCCTCCATGACCTCTCCATTGGGATCCCTGTAGGATGGAGAGAAGCGAAAAGAAGGGTTGAGGAAGTACCCCGCTGCATGAATGGGTTGGTGGAGCTGATTGTTCCACCTGTTATCAATAATTTCCCATATGGGGTCAAATTTTAGGCTGTTCCCCTTGTAGTGATTTCTAACAGCCTTTTTGGCCCTATCCATGGCCTCATAAAGATACCCCATTGGGGTTTGATCCCCATCTACCAAGCGGACAACTCTAACCAAGGGCTCTGTCATCTACAATTGAAAAGTAGAAAAATATTATCATTAATTATAGACTAGAGTTCCAAATTAATAATGAAAGACTTGATTGTTGGATACAAAAAAATAAATATTCAACTTTTGAAGTTTCAAAGATACCTTCACAATTTCTGTAGCCTCATCAAAAAAGTGGTTGTCAAAGACAATGTATGCAATACTTTGACCATCAGCCTTCTTTGAATAACTTGAGTCTAACCATGGTTGACTCACAAACATTTGCTTCAAAGGATTCAAAGAACTACGAACACTTTGCAACATTAAGAAAATCGTTGCAAACCTTGTAGCTACAGGTCTAACCAACTCCTTTCCATGGGTGAATTTTCTCATCAAGTGGAGAACCCAAGGGTGATTGTAGATATATTTTGTTATCTTTCTTGCATCCTCTATAATCGATTTCACCCAATCCAATTTTCCTATGTCCTCCAAAAGAAGGTCAAGGACGTGCGCTACACAAGGAGACCAAAAAAGTGTGCTATACTTATCTTCGAGGATCCTGCCCGCTGCCATAGATGCCGCTGCATTGTCGGTTATTATTTGCACCACATTAGCAACCCCCACCTCCATCACAACTTGCTCTAACATTAGAGCCAAAGTCAGCTATCTTTATCTTGTCTGAGTTATCCAAGGATTTCAGAAAGACCACTTGATTCTTGTAAGAAACTAAAAAATTTATGATGGTATGGTTTCTTCCATTCGTCCATCCATCTGAAAGTATAGAGCAGCCAAATTGTTTCCATTGCAATTTTTGGTCTTCTACCACATCATTGGCCCTAGTAACATCTTTGAGCAATCTACAAGAACAAAATAAAAATAACATTAAGTACACAATTTTGTTTAAAAAAATTACATTCAACAAAAATAAGTAAATTGTAAAACCGTAAAAGTGAACTAACCTCCCACTCAATTCTGCAGGAGTAGGTGCCTTGTAGCCCTTTCCCGCTACAGTGATTCCTGTCACAAAATTCAGCCAATAGGGACTGGCTGCAACATTGAAGGGGATATTGTTAAAATACCAAAAATCAGCACATTGAATGTCAACTTGCCGATGCACATCGTTGTTCCACCCACTACCCTCTAGTGATGGTTGTGCTCCAGTGTGTTTTTGGGCACAAAAAAATTATCTATAGAAGATGTGCGTGGTGCTGGTCTACTAGAACCAGCGGAAGTGGAAGGCAAGGACTAGGTAGATTTGCGGATCTGTGGGCCACGATGAGAGCCCACTATGCCCTCAAGTGCTGCTTCATCTTCTTCAAGGGTGGATGGGATACTTGGTCACAAATCACAACCCACATCATTTCATTATGATCATTTTTATAACTTAAACTTATAGGCTTTAGCAAAATCTAAACTGTTGAGGTGATTATAAAATAATAAATGATTCTTAAAAATGAGACAGTGAGAGATACTTTGCGAATTAGAAACGGCTGCCCTCATGGCCAATTTTGCCCTTTCCCTTTGCAATTTTTTCTCTTCTTGGGCAGCAAGCAAGGCATTCATCTCTCTCATTATTTCTGGGGTGGTGGCATCACAAACCTTTGTCTCACGCTTTGTGATCCCTGCTAGGTGGTATTTCAAACAAGATATGCCTCCACTAATTAGTTTTTCACATTTTATGCATATCACAATATTGTATTCGGGTCCTTCAAAAGCATATGCCCATGCCTTGTCTCTAGCCCCTTTAGGGCACGTTCCTACATATCCCGAAGGACATGCGTCTACTGGGGCACTGGCAGACCTTGCAACTGACCCAGTTGTAGAGGAATCCCTATTTGCCATTTTGATGAAGAATCAAACTGTACGTCACATACAAAATGAGGGCACAAATTTAGAAATTTAACAGGGAAATTTAGAAACAAACTAAGTTAGTTTAAAACTTTAAATAAGTTTAAACATAGTTGAAACTTGAAGGAAAAAACCAAAAAACTTGTAAGGTTATGAAATTTTTGAGAAAATATGAAATTTTTGAGAAAACTATGAAAAATTTGCAAAAATTGCTAAAAAATGATGTTAGATCTTATTCATTATGTTCTAAAACAAGCTAGAGTAGATTGGAAATGATATTATATAGTTTGTATAAACTTGAATGCATTTAATACAAGACAAAATGATTTTAAAACAAAAGGGAAAGAATTTTGAAAACTTACTTGTGAATTTGAATTTTCTTGAAAAATCTCTTCGAATCCACTTCGAATCGATCTAAAATGCCTCAAATGTCGATCTTTCTCCTCCAAAACCCTTCTTAGTTTCTTTCCTCTCCAAAAAAATGACTATTACTCAAAAAAATAACAGACTGGCCCTTTTGCTAACCGCATGTGTTTTATCCGGGCGCGGGCGCGATAAATCGCGATAAGTTCATTATTTATCGCCGATATATCGCCGACAAGTTCAACTTATTGGTGATAAGTTGACAGGCGATAAGTTGACAAGTATTATTGCCCGGCCGAACTTATCGCGATAAGTGTACTTATCGCTGATAAGTCAGCGATATTTTGATCTATGGGATAAGCTATTATCAAAATTACTTAATTCAAAGGCAACCAGCTTACCGATTAGGGAGTCTAGGGTGACTTGATTTTTGGTCACCGATCTGAGCTCTTGAATGGCAGAGATCTTGATGGCATACTGAGGTCTGAGAGTTCTCAGTATTTTGCTAACCACCTCCTCTTCGTTGAGCTTTCCTTTAGCGCTTCTGATGGAGTTGATCACCTCTTTGATCCAGGTGCTATATTTCTCGATGTCTTCTCCTTCATTCATCCTCATGTCATCATATTTTCCTCTGAGGCTTTCGACCTTGGCTCTTTGAACATTTGGATCTCCTCCATAAACCATTTGCAACTTGCCCCACATCTTGAAGGCAAAATCAAGATGTTCGATCTCAGCGTAGACATGATCAGGTAGCGTGCTAGCTATCATATCCGTAGCAGCCGTGTGCTTGGTTTTTATCTTCAGTTCATCAAGTGTCAAAGTGCCAGTGGGTTCACTGTAATCGGTGGTAACATGATTCCAGTATTGATCTCCAGTGGTCTTCATGTACAGCTTCATTCAGCTGCACCACAGAGAAAACTTTGGTCCTTCCTTTCTCATCATCTTGACTTTTTCTTTATGCTGTTAAGCGGTAAAGAAAACAAGACTTGGCTCTGATACCAATTGACAGTCCCAACTGGTGCTGAGAGGGGAGGGGTGAATCAACACCTCTAAAACTTCTTGACTTTAAATCTGGTGAAGTAAACTTACAGCTGAAAGACAATCAGATTTAAACATATAATGACAGTAAGAAAACAATCACACAGTGACACCAGATTTATCACGTGGAAACCCGGTTAGGGTAAAAAACCACGGTGTGAGGAGACTTCGCAAATTTTGTACTCTTCTGGAGTACGCCCTGTAAGGAGCTTTCCCGGTTAAAGGATAATAACACACTGCTAGGTGCGACCCGTTTAAGGGATTTGTTACAATAAGACCGGTTAGTGCCTGCCTTGTTAAACGACTTTGAACACCTTACAAGATGCCACCCGGTTAAGGGATTTGATATAAGGGACCTATTAGAGTCCACCCAAATACTGGGATTTAACTATTGTAGTTGCTAGAAAACAATAGAAGATTGACCTTTTACAATTGGCTTTGCATAGCCTGATAAGATCTCTGTTTGTGCTCAACTGAGAATCGTCATCGGTCGCCACAGGTATGTTCTCCTCTACTGTTGTGCTTCACTACACACACTTCTTTCTCTTCTTCTCTTTCTGATTTACCCTAGCTTCTTTTGAGCTTTTCAGGTTCACTCTTTTCTCTGGCAGAATGAAGGCAACTTTTCTTCTCCTCTAGCAGAAGAATATATAGTCTTAGCCCTAATTGCGCTCGTTATGCATGACCTAATTATAGATCCTTATGAGATTCATTACTCAGTGGAGTACCAGTTCACTGAGGAAACATCCGATGCATGCCCTTGCTATATCTGCCTTATAGAGAAAGTAGTAGTTGCCTGTTAAGCAACTTTCCTTTATAGGAGAGAGCTCATTGTAAATATTTTTATCTTTTGTTTGAAGCAAGAAAGCTATACTCGAGAACTTGTGTGGTGAAAACTTTGTGTTTCATTGTATGAATTTTCAAAAGTGAATGAAAGTAACAGGATTTTCCAAACTTTGTGTTGCAAATCTTGTGATTGAATGATGTTTTCTTATGTTACCTTGTTTAATCGTTCTTGAATTCATTTCATAGCTTAACTTGTGTAAATCATTATGTTGATGTTAGTTTTGTACCACTACATAACATATAGAAATTGAACACTTGATATAGAATACCAAACACTCAACCCTCTCTTGAAAAGTAAATACTCATGAAGAACATGAGATAACTCCAAGGTTCCTTACACCTGTGGATACTAACTTAGTTATATTAATGTGATTTGCTGGTTAATCACGTAGGCGGGCTTACGTTGTTCATTCAAGGATGTCGAATTCTCGTTATGATGATGATGGGATCTAGCTTTGCAATGTATACTCAAATTTATATCACTTCCAACTTTGCTCTTCAAAACTCTAACTACTAAACTACTTGCTTCTTTACTGCTACTCCTATAGAATGGAAAGATTGGCAAATGGACGGGGATCAAACCTAATGAAAACTTGCCAGCGGCGCTACCTCCATAGATGCAATGATTCAAGGGGAATGAGACTAGATTACCACACAAGGCTCCTTAACAAGCCGCTAAGATGCTAGTGGCCTAGTATATAGATCCCTATCAAACATTTACCAATATCACCATACAACTAGCCATCTACTTCTATTCTTACTTTAACACTTTCTTGAAATGAAATCTACTTTAACAACTCAATGAAATCTAACTTTAACAATTGGAAGTAGAAACCATGCAATAACACCAAGTGTTCTTAATCACCATGCAAGACACAACAATGACAAGAGAAGCAATTTTGGTATTATATTAGCAACAATTTTCTTCAACCCTTTACAAATGAGAGTACATGGCCTTATATAGAGGCTCAAAATTACGACGAGTGGCCAAGATTAAGAGGCAAAATCAACGATCCAAATTAAATCCCTAAAACCCTAATTAGGATTACCACCCCATCGGCCAATGAGAAGACGCCACCTCATCAATGGACCAATGAAAAAAAAGGAAAAGTGGTAACCAATGAGAAGGCACCAAAATGGTAGCCAATTAGAATCAGACACCTATCCTACCCAAGAAGAAAGGAGAATTTGCCACTTGAGCTTACATCAAATGATCTTCTAATACAATTTTACCCTTTTCCTTCATCTTCTTAGCAAAGACAATGAATTTGGCTAACATGTTGTTGACTTCCTCCATGGGAGGGCAAGGTGTATGCCTCATCCTGAGCTCAGCTGTGTTCATCATGTTCTTTGCTGCTTGCAGTGTCTTCTCACTCTCCTCATCATCCCTTGCAAACTTGATAAGGGCCCTGAGAGAGGCAAGGATGCCCAGCTGTTTCTTCTTGATGGCAACCTTCCCCAATTCATCCAATCTCAATCCAAACTCTGTCTCATTAATATTCTCCTCTTTGATTTCTTCAAAATCAAGTACAACCTTCGCATCGCTTAGCATGTTTGAAATGAAAGTATCGATGCTCGGACTGTATTGTGCAATCTCATTCTGTGTTTCTTCAAGTGCCCTCAATTTGATAGCCAAAGCAACATACCAAGACTCAACAATATTCTTTCCTCCTTCATTGACCAACTTGGCCCTCACCAAGGATCCCTTTGATAGCCTTATGGCCGCCTATAGCCTGGGAATGGCTAAGTCACGGATTGGAAGGAAATCCTTCCACTTCCCTTCAAAGGCCCTGAATTTGTCCCTAAGAGACACAAATGCCTTGAATGTCGAGATAAAGGAAGGCAAGAACCTTCGCCCTTCTTGAATTGTATCATTGATGCAACTTTTGGTCTCTTGCTCTTTAGTTGATATTTCTTCCAGATTGCCCCCACTATTTTGTGGAAGGGCTGCTTGATGCAACTGTTGGATAGGTTGACACACTCCATGTTTTCGTTTTCCAACTCCACAATCTTTTCATTCGCCTTCCTCAACCTTTCTCTAATTGAAGCTATGCCTTCCTGAACCTCCAAACACTCCATGTCATTTGTGATTCTTCCCATGTCATGCTTTACTATCTCATAGTCCTGGGCCATAATCTTGTCCACTGCCTTGCTAACCTTTGGTACAACAATCTAAACCTTTTGGTGACCATCCTCATCATTCCTGATTACCTTTGCAACTGTTCCTACAATTTGTTTCTGTCCAACATCATATTCCTTTTCCACTAACCCTTGAATATCCTCAACTGTTCGGATGGCCACAACCTCGCCCCTCGGCATAAGCATCTGTCTCAACCATAGTGGTGCTGTGCATTTCCCCAAATCTGGATTTGGTTCGACTGGCAAAGCATTACCAACAGCCTTGGGCGCTTGTCTTCCTTCCTCAACTGATAGAGCCTCAATATCAATTGGCTTATCTCCTTCACCACTAGTGATTGACATATCCTCCTTAACTTGGTTCTCCGAAAGAGGAGAGTACCCTGTATTGTTACTATAACCACTTGATTTTGAACCAGAGCTCACCTCTACCGCTGCCCTTTGCTCACTTGTACCAACCTCTTGGCTCCTAGCCTCAACTATGCTCTCTCTTGATGGCACTGTACTCTGTTTCTTTGCTGGAGGCTCCTGATGTTCTTTGTCTTTCTCAACCTCCAAACTCTTCTTCTTGCTCTTAACTGTTTGCTGCTGGCTACTACCCCCACCTTGCTGTTCGACTGACTCCGTTGGAATCTCCTCTTCTGGCTTCATCTTCTCATAGGTAAGGTGTACCTTCTGACTTTGTAATTGCCTTAACTTTCTGTTATACCACCACTCAGTGTGTAGATCAACTGTTCTTGTTATTGCATCTAAGGAAGGATCCTGAAGATCATCCCAATCCACTGGATGCAACTCTGTTCCCTCTACTGTATTGTAATCTTCCCTTAGCACATCTTCATCCTCTTCCAGTTGGTTCGGAATATCAAGATTTCTCCATCTAATGGCCCTCATCATGCCCACCGATAACCTTGAGAAAGCCAACTTCCTCACATGAACGTCATCTTGTGCATTGGCCCAAAAATCCTCCAAATTAGGAATATGTTTGAATGGATCCCCATGAGATACCTTGATTAGACCATTAGGATTGAATCCTTGCCTTGCCCTATACCATCCTAGATGATATTGTTCTAACTCTTTCTCCGCAGCTGCAAAGGCGACAGGATTAGGACAACTATCATTGCCTATCATGAGTGAGAAGGTAACCCCTGTCTCACCTTTGAGCTTCATCATTTTGTCATATTGCTCAAGTTTCCTAGCCAAATCCATCAAAACTATCCTATCGGGTGGGTACCTTGGAAGCCTCTTGGGACAAGCTGTGCATCTAGCCACTCTTATATATGTAAACTGTGAGAATTGGATGAACCAACTTCCATACTTCTTGACTTTTGTCTTTGCTTCCGATGAGAGCCTCCTAGCGGGTGTCCCTTGTAGTACCCTTATTGTCTTCATGGCAAAGGCATCATAAAATATCTTGTAATCCTTGGTGTTGTGCAAATGAAGTTGTGGATAGCACTCATGCACCAAGCATTGTCCGGGCCCATTGCCAATCACCCCTCTAGCCTTAAGTCCAGGATGTTCATACAGTCTTGCAATTAAATAGAAAAGGTAGGACCCCATATAGAATTGTTTTTGATTTTGCACTGTCCTAAGTTGCAACTCTAAGTTTTCACTTATAATTCTAGCCCAATCAAACTTTCTCTTTCCATTTTCAATTCCTTCAATAAAATAGTACATCCAAGTTTCAAACTGCATACCTTGAGCGGAGCCCATGACTCGGTTGAGAAGCACAATAAGATCACCATACTCTGATTTGAAATCTGACCTGGTGAGCCTCGATGACTTGGTGACTTCCTTCTTGTCTTCGTGCAACCAATTCTGCTTTAGTAGAGCGAGGTAGGCATCTTGACTGTATTGAAAGAACCTAGCCGCTTGATCCATCAACATTACTATCATGCCCTTCTGTTGGGGTATATTGAACACTTCCTCTACCACCTGCCCACTGATGTTAGCCAACGCCCTCTTTCCTTCATCAAAGATGATGGACTTAGTCACAATATCTAGCCGAGATGCACACTCCATCACCAACTCCGGACAAGGCAAGGTAGGAGGGAAGGCGGCAGCTTGTACAATTCCACACTTGTAGATCTTCTTTGCCATAGAGGACTGGCCCTCTTTCAACCTATCTCTCAATTGTATCATGTGCACTGTACCGATGTTGGTGTCATCGACTCGCTTCAATTTTGAGAAGAAGGTGGTCTTGGGCATCATGTCTTCCCTGTCTTTCTTGGTATTCATTCCCTTTGGGTTCTTGCTTGCACTAGCATCCGCCATCCTAACCCTTATTTCTGCCTCTTCTTTCTACAGTGAGGTGGGACTACACTTATTTTTGCCCCTCCAATCCTAGGGATGGACTACCACTTATTTCTGCCTCTTCAATGCCTATCACACTACACTTATCTTTGCCTCTCCGCCTAGGGATGGGACTACCACTTATTTCTGCCTCTCCAACTTATGAGATGGACTATACTTATATCTCCCAATTTCGTTCCTAGGGGTGGGACTACCACTTATATCTCCTTTCTCCAAATCCTAGACGGAAACTACACTTATATCTCCCAACTTCAAGCCCTAGATTAGATGATGAAGTGATGGATGGATGATGCAAACAAGAAATGGAGGGAAGAACCAAGCAAGAACAGAAAAGAAATCTGCTTTATGAACCAGCCTTCACTCTCAATCATGAAGATCGTCTTCTACCAACAAACTATCAACTTCAAAGAAGAAAGAAACAACAAGATGCACAGTCCACTCACCAAGAATTTCGTAAATCTTCTTCCTCAAATTGGCAAGCTCTCTTGACAAATCTGTAAGCTCTTTATGATTTTGCAAGTCTTCTTCCTCAAATTGGCAGCCTAGGCACAATTCATAGTCCTCTCAACATTTTCGCAAATCTCTTTCAATTCATGGCCTCCCTTCTATCAAATAGCAGCCTGCCTTGGCAAAATTTCGCAAGCTCTACCATCTGAATTTTTGACAATTTCGCCCTTCCTCTACTTTAGCCAATTTCACAAGTCTGCCCCTGCAAGAATTTCGCAGGCCTTCTATGTCCAATAGCAGGCCCTAATAAATTCGCTAGCCTAGACAAAACTGCTGCCTCCAATCAATGTCGCTGCCTCCACCAATCAAGACAATTTCGCAAGCTTGGACAATTCGCTGACTCTTCACAAATTCGCTGCTCCTCACTGCCTTACAAATTTCGCTCCTCCAAATTCTGCTCCAGCCAAGGAAATGAGAGATGAATGAGATGAGGTGGGGGGAAGCGGCTTCTTATATATCAAACTTTCCCTCCAATTAGAGGGCCGACCTGGCCAAAAGAAAACAAAATTTACAATTAAGAGCTCACAAAGGAGGGCTGACTTGGCTACAACTATTAAATTCGAAAAAAAAACATATTAAATTCATTACTAAGCCTAGATTTTAAATTAGCTTGGACCACATTGGCCACACGCCATAATAAAGGGCCCTAGTTTTAATCTCAATGCCACACGTTTGATATAAGGGGCCATATTTTTGAATTTAGTGCCCAAATTTTATGTAAAGGGCCAGATCTTCGATTTTAATGCCCACATTTTAGGATTTCAATGCAGATTTTGAATTTATTATCCCAGATTTTATTTTTTTAAAGCTCAATTTTTTTAAAATTTCAATGCCCTGATTTTTGAATTGGTGACTAGATTTTGGATTTTATTTGCCAAGGCCATACGTTTCACTAAGGAGGGCCTTTTAATTTTATCTAAGGGCTTGCCATTTGATCAAATTTGGGGCCAGACTTGTTATTTATTTGCCCAGATTTTCAATTTAATTAGGGTGATAGGTATAATTTAGTCTCAAATCTCCATTTGGCAAATCAAACTATTTTTGCTCATTTAATTTTATTTGATCTCCATTTCGGCACCTAAAATTTGCAAGGTTTTCTAAAAGAAAAGACCAAACTCACAATCAGATTCGAAAATGTTCAAGGCCTTCAATTTCATCAATTTTCAAAATTCACTCATCTAAGTCCAAAAATTTGCTAAGGCCTCGGATTCCTAGGTCTAGGAAAAAAAGTCAAGGCTTGCTCAAGAATTGGGGGTCCCCAAATTCTTTGGGGCGATGGTGTGAAACCTCACAACACATTAGAGGTTCAGTTCACCTTTTGAGAGACTTTGAGCTACAGGAGGAGGATTGCTATAGTTAATAGTTGTTGTAAATACTGAGAGTTGAAGACTTTGAGCTTCAATTTTGAGTGTTTTTCTTTAAATTTCAGAATCATTAGTGAGAGAATTTGACCTTCACTATTAGTTCTTGTTTTCTTCAAATAGGATTAATTGCAAGAGACTTTGGGCCTTTGTATTATTTCACTGTCATGTCCCCTCTCTAGTCTGACTAGCAGAGTCATGTGAGTTGGCCTATTATTGGAGTCTCGTAGGCTAGCAGTGGTGGATAGAGACTCATACTGGATGCTCAGTGACCGGAGTTGGTTCTACAGTCAGTTTGAGAGCTAGTCGGGGCAGTGCCTTAATTTTAGGGATTTTCCTAAAATTTAGGAGGTTGTGGTAGTGACCAGATTTGAGGATCCTCGGGACCAGTATACGGTTTCAATTTCAGGATGACAGGGTATATTCCCTAGTTTCTAGGAGCATCCCTAGTTTTTAGGAATGGGACTGCCAGTTGGCCCACATTGCCCGACATCAGTCACAAGCAGGTGACAGGACCAGTTCACTGATTATTTGGCTGGTTTGGCCTTTCAGTTGAATAAAAGGAAATATTTTTAATATTTCCTAAGTTTGCATTTAAATAAATTAAAATAAAGCTATTTATATAGCTAATTGGAGCAATAAGGGATTTTTGGCTTCATCTGGTCAGGCAGGCCTATGTGTTATAGCTTGTTGGAAAGGTCTTGATTTATTATAACTTATTTTCATCATCCGGAGACCTTTTGGCACCTAGAGTTATGTTATTTGAGGAAAGGGGTTGTTTTTCCTATACATAAAGGCCTTTTAATTGAGAAGATGCCATTTTATAATAAAGGGAAAAGCATATTCTCCCTTTAGGGTTCGATTGGCTTTGAGAGGGAGATAAAATGAGATGTTGGCTCATTCTTTGATTATCTTTTACATCTTCATTCTTGGTATTTGCGATTTTGCTCTGAGGAGCGATTCTAGAGGACTGGGACGCAAACCCCAGAGCTTGGCTATTGGGATGCAAACCCCAATAGATGGTTTCTAGCATTCTACAATATTGTTTCAGCAGTTGACAGAGATTGTTAAGTTCAGCGTTTGGGAGTACTTGTGCATTGCACATTGGGGGTCTTGTTTGGCACGTGGGATCTTCTTGTTGCCTTGGCGTGACTATAGCAGCCGTACGGCTGCCTTTCAGCTGACATGTGGTTTGCTGGCTGGCTTACGTCAACCATCTCTCTCCTTTGGTGCGTGGCTGGCCATTCTTGTAGCTGGCGCCATCATTCCTTGTTTGTAAACACCTTTGCTGGCATATCTTGCCTGGTATGATTTGTAGCTATTTTGGTTGACTGGATATTATATTATTGCACGTTGTTTCCAGCCTATTTCATATTTTCTGCTGTTATTTATTCTTTTACTTATATTTGGAAAAATGCAAAAATAAACAATCATTCTGCAACTTCTGTCTAATTCTCCAAGACCACAAAGAAAGCACAGGAAAATCTATTATTTTAATTAAAATTTACAAAAGTTTAGTCAAAGGATCCGTTTGGGATCTTTTATTCATCACATATATTTGTAACTGCTGCCTTAGGAGTTGTTCTTACATCAATTGCTACATCATCGGTATTATTGTAGCAGTAGGAAATCCTTGTAGAATTAATAAGTTGTTTTTACTAGTGAATCTTTTCTTAAAAAAGGGGAAAAGGTTGAAAGAATCACCCTTTATTCGATTTCAGTCGAAATCCTACTGAAGCCACCTACGGTAAGAAGGGAGCCTCCCCTATTGCTGAGAGGAGAGATTTATCTCATTATACCATTGCCTAAAGTTACAATTTTGTAAGGTGTAGTCTTAGTAGCTTACAAAAATTTTAGCCAACAGAGGAACATGGTGGAACCTAAAAATAAAACAAAATCAATGATCAATCAATAAATCATAAATTACAAAAATTGATCGCTAAATCAAATTCAAATTATTCAATGCATTTAGGGAAGTACAATGATCAATCACCTTAGCAAGAAACAAGAAAATTTAGGAGTGTTCATGATGGTGCAACTTGTTTTGCTCCAAAACACACTCTGGTCCTATAATTCAACTTTTACATCATCAACCATTTCTAACAAAATTGGGCCACTTAACTCTGAGTCATTAGGGGCTTTGAACCCCACCCTACAAATGGTTAGACATCTATAATGCCCTGCCAATAAGGTGACCTGTCGCAAATAGATTAAATAAGATATGTGTAATAAAAATTCATTAGACAAAGCAAACTATAAGTTTTAAATTTAAAATAATCAAATAAAAAAGAATTACTTGGCTGCAAAAAATTGGAATGTTGCAATAGAACCAAAACTTGCCAATTGCTTTTCTAGCTGCATCCTGTACGCCCTTGTTCTAGGGCATCCTCTCAAGCAAGGGTTGTGAACTAGTAGTGCATGGGTCAAGATATGAATCCAACCTAGATTTATGAACTCTAGGACCAATGCTAATAGTGCCACTTGCAGAAGTAGAAGCACAAAGAGGGGCACTAAGATAGTATGGAGGCATGGCAGAAGCCTGTCCAACACAACTTGTGGCTGAACATGAACCAATGCTCACCAACTCGTCCCTTTGTCTCTTCTTCATTTCTTTTTCTACTTGAAAAGTTTCTAATTCCAATTGGCATTCACGAACAACCTCAACAGGTGCTAATGTACACGTATCAGCATCATGGTCAAGTATTCCAACAATATGGTATTTCAATCTATTGATGCCACGATGAAAACTGTTTTGCAATATTTATAGTTAGCTTCTTTTTTTCTCCTAGGAAAATCTTTGGTATGTTTACAAGCTTCATCCTTTTGACCTGATTTAGTGGTCTTAGCCTTAGGTCTAGGAGTAGACATTGTAAAAAAGTATGGTTTTCAAAAGCTCAAGGCTGCTGCAATAAGACAATATTACAAAAAAAATAACATTTATGCATTGTCATTTATAAACTAATACAAAAAAAGTAGGGTTTCCCCAACCAAAATGTAGGGTTTGTATTTGTAATTTTCATGTAAAAAAATGGTAGGGTTTATTGTTTGAAGTTTGAATTTGAAAGGAAAAGAATTGAAATGTTTTAAAAAGAAGACAATGAAGTGTTTCCTATTTAGAAAATTGAAAAAAAAACCAAAAATATTCAATCTTACCTCTTAGAACAAACTTGAAATGAGATGCAACCTCTTTGAAATTGTTGGTATGGAGCTTTTGATGAACCAAATGTAAGTATTAAGCTTGCCCCAATGTGATTTGTTGATGACTTTTTGCTCTTCCTCCTTGTTGGTTGCCCTTCTATGTACTCTTGTTTTTCCTCTCAATTCACTTTTCTCCTTTTTTCCAATAGAATGAAATGAGCTCACTTTTAGGGTTGTAGAGACCAAATAGAAGAAAAACAAATCAACTTGAGTGTTTTTTATGTTTTTTTTTTCATTTTCTTTGGCTGCTGTCAGCCGATTCTCATCATTTGGACTTGCCAAGTCTGTGCTAGGTCCCTGAGTCCGCAAGTGTGGCAAGTCACGCCAAGGACTTGACCGAGTCCAGGCCCCTAGGACTTGTCCAAGGTCACCCGCTTCGGGACTTGCTGAGTCTCAAAACTTTGGATTAAGGGCGCTCAACCCTTTATGTATGGGAGCTAGTTACACTTGAGTACAAATTCTTGTAGGGGGTCTCTAAGGATCTTGGAGCCCTTGGATTGATTACCTCCTTCTAGTTCATCTTGGAGATTGGTGGTTCTGAATAGCCTTAGGAAACTACTATCTCACACATAGATATGGATAGACTTGGGAGATGACATTTCCCACAACTTTTCATTTCTTTTCAAAAGCCATAGCTTATTCTCCTCCAACTATGTGGTTTTGCTTCTTTCTAGTATTGTGGCATGGCTCTCTCTTGACAACATAGAGGTACTGCTCTCTCAATGCTGCCTTGTGATGCAGAGGCTTGGGTTCATCACACAAACTCATACAATTGATCTTCTTACAAGGTAATTGGAAAGCATCTCCACTTGTTGATATTATGGCCTTTCGGCAAATATATCATGCATTGGATAAAGATATTTTTCGATAGATAAATAATAATATTAAATATGAGAGATATTTAATATTTATTGTTTATTAGTAAATCGAATTATTTGTCTAACTTAAGTCTGGGCCCAAGGTCGGCCTCCTTTAGGAAAAATATTATATCCAAGTCGGCTTCTTGTGGAGGCAATCCAATTGCATATATAAGGCGGTTCGAACCTTGTGGAGAACACATCAAAAACATAACATGAGTTCTCTCCTTGTGGATTCGACAAGCAGTTTCAAGACAGCGAATTGGAGCAGCAACAAATTCATGAAGAGTGTGAATTATAACTAGGGCAGAGATCTTCCAGCCCCAGAGGAGCGAACTATGGCATAGATCTTGCAGCCCTAGAGGAGCGAACTAGGGCAGAGATCTTACAGCCTTGAAGGAGCGAACTAAGGCAGAGATATCATGCAGCCCTAGAGGAGCGAACTAGGGCAGTATTGTGCAAACCTAGAAGAACCATATGAGGGCCAATATTGCAGCCCTAGATCTGAGAAATATGGATCTAATAGAAGGCCAAAATCAGGGCAGATTGGTGACATATTGAAGGGCAAGATTGAAGATCTCAAGGCTCAGATTTGAAGTCTGATTCAGAGATATAATCCGAGTATTATCTCTCCTTGTTCTTTGTGATTTCTTATCATATCCTGTGCTTAGTTTTGTTAGACCTCTATGGACTCATATATTCCTTACTAGAATCTGAAATATATTAACATGGTATCAAAGCATTGGTAGAGTAAAAGATCTAATTTCAGATTTAGGAATTTCAGTCTAACTCTTTCAAAACTAAGGAACTTCATGGCAACTAGGGTTTGGTCTGAAAAATTGTAATGAGGGTTTTGATTTACAATCGATTGCCTCCTATGGAAAACTTATTAGTCATCATTGGCTGGGAAGACATGGGTAGAACTAGGCCAAAATTAGGGCAGATTGGCGACATATTGAAGGGCAAGATTGAAGATCTCAAGGCTCAGATTTGAAGTTTGATTCAGAGATATAATCCGAGTATTATCTCTCCTTGTTCTTTGTGATTTCTTATCATATCTTGTGCTTAGTTTTGTTAGACCTCTATAGACTCATATATTCCTTACTAGAATCTGAAATATACTAACATGGTATCAGAGCATTGGTAGAGTAAAAGATCTAATTTCAGATTTAGGAATTTCAGTCTAACTCTTTCAAAACTAAAAAACTTCATGGCAGCTAGGGTTTGGTCTGAAAAATTGTAATGAGGGTTTTGATTTACAATCGGTTGCCTCCTATGGAAAACTTATTAGTCATCATTGGCTGGGAAGACATGGGTAGAACTCAAGATTCTTGCATTTTTAAAAATTGTCTTTCCTTATTGATCTAAAGGGAGTAGATCATAACTAGTTAGTATCATAGCTGATACCTTGCATATCTAATTGATCATATGCTATTAGTACAACTAGATAGGATGCATATTGTTTGGCATATGATGTATGGGAACATTGGTATACACATACTGGTTTTATACATCTGCATTGGCATTATTAATGTGTAGGAAGTACACTTGGCATATCAATCTTACAACATTGATTCATTGGTTACCTTGGCATGTATGTGTGGAATTATCTGTAGAGAATATGATTCTTCGTTGATAGCTGATTGGATCAACTATTTGGAATGCTGATTGATAGCATACCTTGCCCTGGCATATGTTATCTTTTATGCTGTCATAAAGGGACATTCACTACAGATTGTTAGCCTTTTGATGTATAGGTACATACATTGGCTTTATATAACTCTGGCTGCATATTGGCATATGTTTTACATTGGTTATCTTCTATTTATTGGTTGACCTCCTAGTGCATATTATCTTCTCTTAAGGCTTTTTTTTTTTGCCCTTCAGTTATTGGTTAGATTCAAGAAACATACCTTGAGAGGGAGTTTTGATCTTGTTAGAGAAAGAAGATAGGATTATCCAGAAGGAGTAGGTCACCTTGGTATGACTTGATTATGGGTATAAGGTGTAAGAGGGAGTTCATTTATGGGCTCACTTAATTTTATGTTATGAACCCCTTCCTTATGTCATGCTGATTACTTGCTATGGAAGCATACCTTGCATTTACATATTTCTGTTCTTGTATGCATGGATGCATACTTTACTTTAGTATATGTTTTACTTATGTATGGGGTCATACACAGCTGATTAGCAGCATATTTTCTGCTATGCATGAGGAGCATACATTACATTATGAACAGTTACACTATGATACATGTTACACCTTACGTTGTTATGGGAAAATACACAGCTCATTGTTAGTATAATTGATTAACTGTTTTCTTTATTGATGCATGGGTGCATACATTATTGGTTAATGAATTGGCGTATGTTGTATATGTTACATTTTACAATTGACATATTTCTTGGGAACATACATTATGAAACTTAGAGATAATGTTGTTGTATGCATGGGAGCATATTTTGTGGACATATGTTATCCTTTATATATGTCTTGCTATTGATCATATATATGTATGGATACACTTCTTTTTAGAGAGAACTATATTGCATCTTGCTGTGATCACATGGCACTTGGTTATATGTTGGTTACCTTTAGGTGGTTAAGACTTATGTGATTACTCTTATGCTTGTGGCTAAGACTTGACTATAGATGCTGGATGAATTATGCTAGTTCTATGAGAGAACTGCATTTGGATATTGATTACTTAATATGATTGTATGGAGCATACGTCATTTGTATACATTAGCTTGTGAAGCATACTTTAGTGGATTATTGTGTATGAATGGATCATACTTTCTTTCATAGTTGAGTCTATATTTACTGATTATAGCTGAGACTATATTACATATGGTTCTATGTGTGAACACATTTTCTTTACATTTAAATTGAATCTTATGATCATATTGGTTACTCTTACACTTATGTGGATTCATGAGGTAAGATTTTGATTATGAGATACATTTGGTCATTCATTTGGTTACACTTATGCATATGGCTAAGTTGTTTCTTATGAATTGGATACTTGGAGAATATCATGGATTTGATATTCTTCTCATGGATTAGGGATCCATTGTTGAGCATATGGTGACATCATGAACTTGATGTCGGGAGACCATTACTCCGAGCATTTGGTGAATATCACGAACTTGATATTCGTTAGGCCAATGCTCGAGGATATCATGGATTTGATATCTCTTGAATTAGGGATCCAATTTTTAGCATATGGTGGACATCATGGACTTGATGTCTGGAGGCCATTGCTCCGAGCACTTGGTGAATATCATGGACTTGATATTCGTTAGGCCAATGCTCGAGGATATCATGGATTTGATATCTCTTGGATCGGGGATCCAATTTTTAGCATATGGTGGACATCATGGACTTGATGTCCGGGGGCCATTGCTACAAGCACTTGGTGAATATCATGGACTTGATATTCGTTAGACCAATGCTCGAGGATATCATGGATTTGATATCTCGTGGATCAGGGATTCACATCTGAGTAATTGGTGGACATCATGGACTTGATGTTGATAGGCCATTACTTCAAGCTTTTGGTGAATATCATGGACTTGATATTCGTTAGACCAATGCTCTTAACATCATGGAATTGATGTTGTTTTGATGTGATGGACTTGACATTTCTTGAGTCTTGGTGACTCGTGGATTTAATTATCCACAAATTGGATGGTATACATCATGGACTTGATGATACCATGAATATCATGGACTTGATATTCTATTGGCTGAGTCAAGAGGACTCGTGGATCTAGTTATCCACAAATTGGATAGAAACATCATGAATTTGATGACAACTTGTGGTTGAAATTTATCATGGACTTGATATTCAAAATAGTCAAGGTGACTAGTGGATCTAGGAAATTCACAAATAGATTGGAAATATCTGATATCATGGACTTGATATCACTTTTGGTTGATAAACATCATGGACTTGATGTTATCATGAATATCATGGACTTGATGTTCTTGGGTCGTGGAGACCAAAGGATCTAGGAGATCCACCTTTGGATGGTAAGCATCATATGATATGATGTTTTTCATATGAATATGAGATGTATGGTTTATGAAGAACATTTGTGTTCTCATTATATCTTGTAGATAGAGATCTACTATCATAGATTAGAAATCTATGGCATCATTGGATAAGGAATCCATTTTTGTTATGTTTTATGCTTTTAGTCTAGAAGACTCATGGATTTAGGAAATCCACATCCGGTTGGTAAACATCTTGTGATTTGATGTTACCATGATTTTCATATGGATATGAAATCTATGGTTGGAAATGATAATGAACATGTGTAGAATGGAGATCTACCTTCATATATGAGAGATCTATTAAATCCATTTTGGCTATGTTTTTGTGATAAAGAATCCATGAGTGGATCTTTGCCTCAAGTCCAAGAGGGAGTGTTGATATTATGGCCTTTCGGCAAATATATCATGCATTGGATAAAGATATTTTCAATAGATAAATAATAATATTAAATATGAGAGATATTTAATATTTATTGTTTATTAGTAAATCGAATTATTTGTCTAACTTAAGTTTGGGCCCAAGGTTGGCCTCCTTAAGGAAAAATATTATATCCAAGTTGGCCTCTTGTGGAGGCAATCCAATTGCATATATAAGGTAGTTCGAACCTTGGGGAGAACACATCAAAAACATAACATGAGTTCTCTCCTTGTGGATTCGACAAGCAGTTTCAAGACAATGAATTGGAGCAGCAGCAAATTCATGAAGAGTGTGAATTATAACTAGGGAAGAGATCTTGCAGTCCCATAGGAGTGAACTAGGGCAGAGATCTTGCAGCCCTAGAGGAGCGAACTAGGGCAGAGATCTTACAGCCCTGAAGGAGCGAACTAAGGCAGAGATATCAGCCCTAGAGGAGCGAACTAGGGCAGTATTGTGCAGACCTAGAAGAACCATATGAGGGCCAATATTGCAGCCCTAGATTTGAGAAATATGGATCTAATAGAAGGCCAAAATCAGGGCAGATTGGCGACATATTGAAGGGCAAGATTGAAGACCTCAAGGTTCAGATTTGAAGTCTGATTCAGAGATATAATCCGGGTATTATCTCTCCTGTTCTTTGTGATTTCTTATCATATCCTGTGCTTAGTTTTGCTAGACCTCTATAGACTCGTATATTCCTTGGTAGAATCTGAAATATACTAACAGGCTTTACAAGCCATTCCACAACATCAAAGATGCTGATCAGTATGACAATTGGACACAATTCCCTTATGACATCCTTGAATCACAATCAAGTCACAACCTCCAACTTTGTTTTGTAACAACACTCATCTTCTAGTAGGTGACAACTAACCAAGTTTGCAAGTACACATTCTTAAGGAAGGAACTCAACCAAACACATCCCTAGGTTTTGTGGACCTTCATGGCTTAGGGTACTCCAAGAATCCAACAACTCACCAATCAACTATCCCTGTTATGATTTACAGTAGATTCTTCACAGTTAGAACTCCTCCTAATAGCCCTCATAGAGACAATTCTCTTGAGCGCAACTCCTTGTACAGGTAGCATTAGACAAACATGTAAACACTTTAAGTCACCCTTTTGAATTGGCACACAACATATTTAAAACAGTGATATGACTGTCATTCAGATTTAGACAGTTACTTCTGCATATTTAGACAGTTGCTTCTGCATTAGGCCCTCAACATACAACATCAACAATTCCTCTTGTTCATCAACACAAATTGGAACATTCCATACATTACCCTGAATGATCTCAAACTGAAATAAATAATCTTTTAAATGGAGAAAAGTCAGACTAAAGATAAGTTACAGTCTGGACTGTCAACCTCCTGTGCTTGCTGTCTGATCACAGTCATAAAGAAAACACAAATAGTACTGGCACTTTGTTGTTTTGAACCTTAAAGGCTTTGATGAGCTTTCTAAAGACTCATCAACCAGGGGGAACATATCTTTACATGAGTAAGTCTCCTTTTGTTTATAAATAGAACAAACAACTCCTATTGCTGACTGTCATAAATCAGGATTAGCAAACAGTAATGTAATGGATGCAAATGCTTATGGTTCCATCAAATCACACAGTGAAGGGGCTCTAATACACTCTACCAACCTTTTTCAACATTTTTCCCATGACTAAACAGCCATTCTCATTCAACTCATCAATAATTCATTTATCTCTGTCATTCACAGTCTGAGACTCAGGAAACAACACCTAGGGCATCATGGAAACCCCGTCAAATCACATCCAACAAATGTGCCACTCTGCAATGTTGTATATATAAATCTTGCATTTCACAAAAAACTAGATTTGTCCACCGGTTATATTAAGAGATACACAAATAATTTGCTCACTGATTATGCTCATTGAGGGTTTCTAACTGTTTGTAAAGAAATCATCATAACTTTCAAATACAACATGAAAACTCATGAGAAGGGATATAAATGAAAGCAGATTCACTGCACTTCCTCTCCAAATGAATTACAAGCCATGGGACCCCTGTACGGAACCGTACAAAGCCTGGAAACACAACAGTTGCAGAGAAAAAGCAAGAAAATCAGAATTATTTCTTATTATTTTTCCACCAAAACTTCTTTCCATCATTGAATCTGCTTATGGATCGGTATACAGGGGTATTTAAAGACATTTTCTACCTTCCCAAACGTTTATAACTGATTTTCAAACCACTTGCCCATTACTTCCCCTCCTTTTGCATTTCTTGCACAAAAGTTGCTATGCAACTTTTTGCAATTTTGGGAAATTTTTCATTTTTTGGCAATTAGACCCCTACACTTGGATCCAACCCTAATTACATGTCCAAATAGGCTTTAAAAGACCAAATACAACATATCCACCCAATTTTGGCACTATTGGTGTGGTTTAACTAGTTTGATCAATTCAGTACCTTATAGGTCTCTATGAGATTAATGGATTCAATAGCCTTACAAAGTGATTTGAATGGATTTTAAATGGTCCTTAGGACCTTACACAACCTTGACAAAGCATTAAAACAAAAAACTAATGTAAAAGCCTTCATGAGGCATCGAGATGAGTAGGTGCTCTTGCACCACCTTGGCACATGGACAAATGCATAGTATGAGCTTTTTCATTACTACAGTAGAAACTACATCAGCCTTGGATGTTAGAAGTGATTCTAGAGAGAGTGCTTGACTTGCTCATAGAATCCCCATCTCAGCTCTCCTAGTCTTAGACACTCCCTAATGAGCACAATTAGATCTTTTATACATCCTGGCACAATGATCAATGATGATACCAATGTCTCCTCCATAAGATGGACAAAGATACTCAATAGGACTTGTCTCCTATCTCTCTAGTACTCCTCAACATATGCTCTTTGGGAATATTGTTCCCATTTCCTCCTACTTGGCTATTTGTGTTGGTATTTGACGTGTTAGTGGTCCACAACTGTGTCATATTTCTTTTTGGTTCCTTCCTTGTTTTTGGCCTCTCTAGGATTTTTCTCTTCCTTGTATTTTCTATTGTATACTGATATATTTTTGAGTCCCATTGACCTACTTTGGGTCATTTATAGACATTAATATAATTTGTTTCTTTTTGAAGGTTTTTCCCTTGATATTTTGACAGTCTGCAATCTTCATATCCTTTGTTATCTTGTACTTGTCCTGAATATGTGAGCCACTTTTCTTTCAGCCTTTGCAACTCCCAAACATTGAACTACATCTCCTGAATGTTCACAAAATGCTCCACTAGGTCCTTCAGAGTCTCAGACAATGCATATTTGTAAAGTTTCTCCAATTCACCACTTTCAGTCTCTTCATGGCCTTTGTAGGCACAATATTTTATCCTTGCATTCCAATATTGACTGTGCATCCAACCACCGGCATCCCAAATTTTTCATGGAACTTTCAAGGTGGGGTGTATTCACAGGGGAAGCAACATTCAAACTCAATTCACCAGAAGTGCCTTTTGCAGCTCTCAAGACTGTGAGTCTCAACTCCTCTATCTGAATACTAAGCACTTTCACAGAGTCCTTTGGAATGTAACATTTCTTTCCAATTGTTCGAACTCTTTGACTGAATCTTGGTTTACACATTGACATTGATTTTGTTAATTGCTTTCTAACCACATGGGCTGCAATATTTTTTCATACCAATATTGATAGCCACAACCTTCTCGAACTGAATTCTGCTCTTTACTGGTTCCTGGGTCTTCTCACACCGTCCAGTTTATAAGAGAGTCATCTTAAATTCCCCAACCAAGGGTTTGTCTATATCTTCAAAATGTGGAATGAGCTTTTGCTGTCAAAAGTACAAGCCGATGTTTCTAAATGAAACAATCGTTAACTGAATACAAAAATAGAAACTAACTAATAAAACTAAACTCACTAAAGATGACCATTAGAAATATTACATTATTATTTTAATACCCTCCCTTGATGGTCATCAAACTAACTAAAAAAAATCATAGAAGGTTGCTCCCTTCTCTTCAAAGACTTTCCGACATGAGCTTGCTACTGAGATTGTTGTAATGCAACATCGACCCACTCACCCATATCTGAAAACTTCATTCTTGGCTATCTTAAATCTGCCTCGTAGATGTCTTTATCTCTCAAAAAGAACACACAACACTGCAACTTTATGAGCCACATCTCATGACTCCAAACGGGCATGACAACTCCATCACCTTGCGGGTCTTGTCTCAGCACGAACAAGGGTGAGGAAGAATACCGTCCACGATTGAGGTTGCATGGAAGAATAACGGTTCTTGAAACCGTTATCGTTTTCAAATCCATAAAAAAAACAATACAAAACTTGTGTAATGGTTCTTGCAGACCGTTTCCACTTCCATGCACTCAAGTATAGCTAGACTCTGAGCCAATACAATAACGGTTCAGATTATACAATCTCTGCAAGAAATAACGGCCAACTTCAAATCCGTTTCCACCATCCATGAAAACAATCACTTCATCCCAAATCGGGACTGTTACAAATCAACACACATAAACGAAAAGAATGACCATTTAATGTCGATTTGGGAATCATAAACAACCCAATGCCATAAGCTATTAACAACCTGTAACATTTCACTGTCAAGAAATCAAAAGCCGTTTACATAGACATAATAAAACTCCATTAACTAACTCTCACAAACCCGTTTTTCAATCAAACATTAACACAGCTCTTCGAAACCGAATTGCATAAGGGAATAACATTAACAAAAATGAGACGTCTTAAAGAAATTTGCAGACCAATTAATCACAAAACATGGAAACCCAATGCAAACAAAACATGAATACATAATATATTAATGGCTCTCTGGTTGAAGGCCAGAGAGCCCAATCCCTTTTCCACGCTTTTACACTCTCTTCTTGCTATTCTTCTGTAGCTTCCCTCACTACCTTCTATTCGGTTACATGTTGTCTCCTTATAGAGATTCTAGGGTAGTTAGACAAACCGTTCATCTACTTGATATTACATAATGCTGTCCGACTTTTGATTACAAATTAATGCAATTTTAAATCAATGCAATTTTAAATGATTTAAACATATCCATATTATGCAACTTGGCATAATGCTCCAAGGTCGAGGTGCCTCCTGCACCAGAGATCCTCCTTGGTTCTATAGAACTTTAGGACTTGACCAAAATAATCACAATCCTTCCAACCTGATATTGGGTAAACGAAAGGTATCACTCCTTGAAGTCAGAGACACCAAGATGAAATTGAAACCACGATTTCGTGGAAAATTTGGCAAACCCTTGTGCAGATCGTTGCCCTACCAACTCTAAGTGCGATCCAGATTGGCTACAAGAAAACATGATTTTTCTGTGGAAAAAAACGACAAAACCCTCCAATGATTTTTTTCAGAAAAACTCAGAAAACCCCAAGACTAGCAACATTAGTCATGATTTTTAAAAAAAAATCAGAAATCCTAGAAACAATTTTTGAGTATAAAACAAAAAAACTAGACATGATTTTTGAGGAGAAAAATTGATCAAAACCAAACACTAAGACATTAGCTAGTAGCTGGCACAAAGTCCGAGACACAAATCAACTTACAAAACTTCATTTTTTAGGAAAAAGGTAAAACCCTTGTACAAAACGATTTTTGAGGCAAAAAATTGCTCAAAATCCACAATAATTTTTTATGGAGAAAAATTATAAAAACCTCCTCGAAATTTTCAAGGAAAAAATTATGAAAACCCATCATAAAGTTTTTAAGAGAAAAAAATTAAGTTTTTAAGAGAAAAAATTTATTAAAAGTAAAACCCATCAGAATTTTTAAGGAAAAAATAATAAAAACCATGCGCTAATTTTTTTAGGACAAAAATTAAAAAACCCAAATTAATTTTTTATTTTTTTAAGGGACAAAATTATAAACCCAATAGAAAACAAATCCTTCACTTGGAAGGAAACACACTTTTGCAGACGTCCAAAACCTAGGTTCGGAAAAACCAATTGTCATCACATAAGATCCTTCAAATTTGTAAAGTCATGTTGCCAAAAAATGCAGAAAATGCGAGAAATTCATGGTGTCAAAACCAAGAAAGGAAGCTCGCAGCAAAAATGGTGTTCTAAACAAATGGAATGAACCCCACGGGCTCTGCGAATAGTGCAAACACGGTGCCAAAATGCGGCACGATTTTGAGGAGAACAACGCACAAAATTCCACAAGCTGTCGCGGAAGAAAGAACTTGGCTAAAAAACGGCATCTGTCTCAGAAAATAGGAGAAAAAACAAGAGGTGGAAAGATCAGACCCAGCTTATTGTGGCTCGAACAAGAAATCATGGGCTCGACTGCTGTAAAAACTCGGGCAGAAACTGAGCGCTAACAGCACCAAAAAATGATGGAAAAGAAAGCAACGCACGGGCAAGGAATAGAAGAAAGCACGTAGAGAAGTTGCGTGGGCTTGGCACGATTCTGGGAAAAACATGAAAAACCTTTTGTAGAAACACTCACGAACAAATACTTGCACGACCAGAGAAGCCTTTGAAAACCCTCAAAATTGAAGAGATGTTTTTTCATTAAAAAACAAAAAAAAAATTCTGGGAATAATTCCAGGAAGGAAGCAATGAATTTTTATTTTAAAAAATTCGCCAAAGCTTATAAAACCCCATTGACACACTCTGATACCATGTTATAATACTTGATAGTTTGATATTAAACACTAGAGAAAGCCTCCTTAAATAGAAAAGTACAAGCCAATGTTTATAAATGAAACAATCGTTAACTAAATACAAAAATAAAAACTAACTAATAAAACTGAACTCACTAAAGATGACCATTATAAATTATTATTTTAATAGACTCTCCTTCATCTCTTCTTATCACTTACTAAATTGCAACAGCATTCCTTGGCATCTTAATGGTAAAGAAGATGTTAAATGAACATAAGAGAAGTAAAAAAGCTGCCAACCAAGCCAGAAAAGAGACTGATTGATGTACAGAACACCGTAATAAATTACTCTTACCCAAGCCTTTTCAACTAAGTGCTCTCTGTGATTTCTTCAATAAATGACTATCAAGGTTTATCTTACAACTAAATCACTATCAAGGTTTATCTAATAGTTGAAGACCAATTTACAGGTAGCACACTTCTGGGAAGGTCAATGTTAAAATACAGTTACATACTACAGTTATAAATTGAAGAATCAAACAATGCCTGATTCGATTGCAGAAGGGGTGTAACTGATGTTTCTGCCCTTGTGAATAATATTAATTTAATTATAAGCAATGAAGTCATATTTATGTTCTTATATTTGGATGTTGATGGAATGTCAATGGCTAACAGAAGCATCATATTCTTATTGTTGGCCTGTAGGATCTGAGCAATATTAGGGAGGTTCCGGATCATCAGGTTTTCCCTTTTTTCTCCGACTTCTTTTTATAGTTCCTTTACAATTCTCAATGCTTGTAAGATATGAAATATACATCTTGTTTCATGTATGGTTGATTTCCTCTATCAATTTATTTGCCATATATTGTCAACAGGGTTTACAAGATGCACTAAGGGGGGTCATGGAGGATAAAATTACTATTGAATGCTCTTTAGAAGATCAAGATAATTGAATTCAACATGTAATTTCACTTTGCAAATTTTCCTGTTCATGTGTGAAGGAGGCGTTTGCAGATCCAAATCGTGATGAAAGCCTGATAATTGAGCTATTGGATCTAAAGCAAGATGTTGCAGATAATCAAAGTGCATTGTGGTTTCTTCAGGATCTTGCCAATGAACAAGATTCTTCTGGTGATCTTGTATGTTTATTTTCTTAGTGTTAGTTTTATCGTAAGGTAGAAATTCAAATTATATGAAATATAAAATGCAGATTCCCAGTTTAAGTTTCAGAACTTCATTTTTCCTATTTATATCTCGCCATTTGCAGTGTCTGAAACTTTCTGGAGGTATATCTAAAAAAAGAAAAATGCATACATAACATGGTCCTTGGAGGAGGGATACCAAAAGAAGAGTTAACTTTTAGAGAAGTCCTTAGAGAGAGGATAGTGGTATTCTTTTTGTTTTTATGGAAGCACTCATTTAATACTTGTCTCCAATCAATTACTGATTCACCAGTATAGTGTTCAGTTGAATGTGATATTGTTGCAAAGTCAGTTTCAAAGTGAGAACTTGATGGTTACACTTACTATACAAGTGTGATTATTCAAAGTTGGTATATTCAAATTTTCTGATTAATGGTGATGGCAGGTTGTAGAAAATGTGAGCACTGTTGCTTCATCAGATGTGCCATTCCTTGATCCAACAACAGTTGTCACAGCTGCAGTTGGTCAAATGGTAAGCCTTAAACATAAATAAAGCTTAGGTTCTTGAGTGGGGTTCAATCGTGCCTTTTCTTACAACTATACATGCACATAATAGTAATACTATTCTTGACTGATGTTACCATTGTTGGTTTATTTTACATTGTAGTCTAGTATCAAAATGAATTGAATTAGGTGACTTTGCCAAGGGAGTATCCCTAACTTGATGTTAAACTGCAATCATAACATTTTGTTCAATAAATTTGAGGTTAGAAACTTGGTTAGTTTGGGCTTTACATTAGGCAGTGTGTTTAACCAAAATGGTTGGAATTTCTAGCTTGAAAGACAATTGCAGATTAGTTCTTCAAGACAATGTGCTTGTTTGGTTTGATGACAACACTGCAGTTTATTGCAAGCCAATGGATTAGAGTGCCTTGGATCTTGTCACAGCTTTCTTAACACTTAATGACTTGAGCTTTTCATTGCAACTTGTTATTTTATGAAAAAAATGGTTCTTTTAAAACTTTCTATATTTTGGGAACTTATATAGTCAGTTTACAGGTGCCTTTGCATGAATTTTCTAATCTCAAACACATAGTTTTGTAGTCAGCAACATGTTCAATGCAGTTTTCTACTTTGGACACATAGGTTAGTTATTTTATCACACGAGAAGAGATAAAAAAAATCATGGATTAAAAGACATGTAAATAACCAATTTCTATCACAGAAATTCTTATTCCTTATGTGCTATTTCTTTAGTTTTGGAGAATATTTGGTTGCTCTTAAATGGTTGATTTGTTGAATCTTTCCAATCTCAATCACATAGTTTTGTAGTTGGTAACATGTTCATTGTAAATTTCTACTTTGGAAACATAGGTTTACAGAGATCAGTTATTTTATCATATGAGAAGAGATTAAAAATCATAGAATAACAAAGGACATTTAAGTCATATTTCTATCACATAAACTCTTATTGTTTATTTGTTTTTTCTTTGGTTTTGGTGAATATTTGGGCTATCCTAATGATTCATTCTCTCTTGTGGCAACAATTGGAAAGTATTGAGATTGAATGTTTTCCATTAGGGCTCTGGCTGTTACAGGTTTACTACAGTGGTCAGTTGCCACTGTGATAAAAAAATAAGCATTTGGAGTATTTATGTCATAAGCTTCAAGAAATGTTAGTTACAATGTTTAAGTATCTTGTTGCTGTCTTATAATTTGAAAAATACCTGTTTAGGTTGTAAATGAGATTCACATCTTTTGCTTATGAGTTTGCAGTTAGTCTTTAGGAATGGTGTGCTCATGTCAATCGGCTGCACTTGTAGCACATGCAATCACAATGCAACAACATGTTGTTTCTGATTGACAAAAGAATTTCCACAAGGCGGTTCAACTGTGAAATGAGTTGCATGTAATTTGAAGAATGTCAAGATTAATATGTTTTTCAACATAATGAAATGAATCTTAATGTTCCAAGATTAATTTAATACGTAAGTCACAACTTAAAAAGAGTTATTTTTTTTATTTTTTTACCAGGAACACCGTAAAGTAAGCCATTTTGTAAAAGAATTGAAAACATCACATGTTTGAAAACAAAATTCAAGCTTGAAGCAAGTGTGATTACCCTCTTTTTGTGACCTTTTTCACTCATCACCCCATTGCAAATGGGGACCCCCTACATTTTTGCCCACTTGGTATCTTGCTTTGAGTCCTTGGTAGCTTTGGCATGGTTTTCCAAAGTTTGAAGTGTTTTGATTGGGCATTGATGATTTACTCTAAGTTTGGAATCAAGTGTCATTTGCCTTTGGCTCTGAGAAAGGAAGTTTTGTGATTGAGAGGATAATGGGATTTGACTAAGTGTGGAAAAGGAATTAATCTTTCAAAAACGCCTACTAGTGAAGTTTTCAGTGCTTTGAAGGACTTGCTATTTTTAGTAATTTCTATTTCTAGTAATTTCTACTTTTTAGTAAGTTTCATTGTCTTCGTTTGGCCTAATTTTGAGTTTGGAAGAACTTACTATTTTTAGCAGTGGCTATTTTTAGTAAGTTTCTGTACGTCTATGTGTGGCCTAATTTTGAGTTTGGACAAACTATTTTCAACAGTTTCTATTTTTATTAAGTCTTTTTTTGGCAACAACTACAAAGGAAACAAAGAATATCTAGATTAGGTAAGTTGAAGTAAAAGGCTAAAACAAGGAAAATGGCTAAGTATGGGAAAAATCCTTCATTGCTTGCCAAATGCGCCCAGGAGAGGAAATTCACAACAGCGAAGGATTCCTCCTCAAGTCACAAAATCCTCCTCCAACCGAAAAGTGCGCCCAAGAGAGGGAATCCACCATTATAGAGGATTCTTCCAAAATCCAAAAAATCCTTCTCCACGCTCCAAATGTGCTCATGGGCACAAATTCACCTTGTGCAAGGAATTTCCTCCAAGCTCCAATTCCTCCATGTCTCGAATGTGCCCAAGATGGCAAGGTGTCCAAAATTTGATTAAGTATGAGAAAATTCCTTGACCCCCTCTAATGTGTGTGTTGATGAGTGTTTTATGACCACACCAACACAGAATAAAGTGCCAAAGATACTCTAACCTTTCTTGAACAAAGACATTGCGTATGCTAAGATTGCAAAGAAGATCATAGAGCCAACTCTAAGGTTCCAATTGTGTACTTGGATTTTAGTGTGGATATGAGCTTGTTTGGTTTGATATATGCTGGTTATTCAAGTGGACTCAAGCTAATTTACTCTAAGTTTATCAACTTTCTTTGTGAATGATATGGCAATGAAGTACTTGATCCTAAACTAACAAGGCTTTTGAAATAAGTTGCAAAGATATTAAGGGTCTAGAGAATCTTTTCTAATCTATGCTAATCCTAGAATGCAAGAGACAATGGATCTATTTGTGAACTCTACTAAGCTTAGCTTTGTAATCAACTTCCACCGAGCTAGTGCAATCTTTTAAGTTCTAAGTCGAGCAATAGATGTTCAAATCATCGCTATAACACCAACAACATCAATCGATGCATATCAATGTGTAAGTAACAATTGAAGTTAAGCTTGTATTTCAATTCCATTTGACCATGCAAAGTGACTACAATCAGCAAATCACAAGTGGTGAGTTTCACAAAGATTCATTCACAATTTCCTTAACCCAACTAAACTACATAAAGAAAACTCTAAACTAAATACTTGAAGCGAATTCCAAATAATTTGAAAGATCAAAGAAGCACGCAACACTTCCAAAATCTTCACCAAATCACCAAACTTCAATGATTTATTACAATCTTGGCAATATTACAGTGACAATTCTCCAAAAACTCTCTTTTCAAATAAGAGGAATGAGGTTTATATAGGAGTCTCAAATTCAATGGACGACCTGTATTAATTTGAAACCAATGGCCAAGGTTATACCATATGAAACCCTTATTAGGGTTGCTACAAACATTAAATACAGTGCAGTGAAATGGAATATTTTCCATTTAGCCAATGAGAAAATGTGATGATAGGAGAACCAATGAGAAAATTCGAAGATGTCAAGTCATCCAATCAGATCATCTTTTAGAAGGTGCTTTCCATATGACCACATGGAATAATTTGATTGGATGAGGATGAGTGGATGCAATCTCATCATTTAGCAACTCTTGTTTCAATTGTACTCTTCCATCCTCTCCTCTTTGGAAATCTTCTCCTTGGGTGTCTTGACTTTGAAGCAGCTGTGTTTTTTGTATTTTCACCTTCATTGTTTGGGATCTCTTGTCATCTTCATCCTCATAGTGATCCTTCCACATCCTTGACTTGAACCTGCTTAGCCTTGATCTTCTTGACCTTCATATTGCTGGGCCCTTCTTGCTGATCTGTCTTCATCCATTTCTTCTTTGTCCATCACTCCACACGCCTCCTTCACTTTCCTTGCATCATTCAATTCTTTGATGGAACTTGTCTTCTTCATGGTCCTTGAACTTGAACCTGTCCATGAATTCCATCTTGTCTTTAAACCTGGACTTGTTCTCATGCCCCTCCTTGATGAAGGCTTCATCTTGAAACGATTCCTTCAAGCTTGATCTTCAAATCTTCCTTCTTCATTTCCTTTCAAAACATTAAAACAGTAGTGTTAAGTCCGTAGGGCGGCAAACATGAACAAAATCAAGATAGCCTTATGACTAAACCTTTCCTATAAAAATGTGATTTCATCTCAACATGAGAGTTGTAAAACAATTTCCAATTCTGACTTCCTAAGTTCAAATTGTTTAATTCCCTTTTTGTACATGCCCAACAAACCTTGATTCTATGATTTTATCATTTTAATCTCACTTCCCAACCATACGAGGCTTTGAAGGAAATGTAAGTCTAAGGCATTTGAATTTGAAAACAAAATCTGATTTCTTCATTGCTTTGAAAATCAAACATTACTCTTGCAAAATCATGGTTTCCGGAAGATATCTTGAAAATCCTGAAGATGAAAACCAGATTTTTAAATATATGACAAAGTCTGACTTCTGAGGACAACTCTGAATTTTCTCTACCTGGGCAACCTCTTAGAATTTTTTAATTTTTACAAGAAAATCACTGATGTCTATTTGCCCCAGGTCAGGTTTAGTGAAGGCAGACTTGGATTCTTTCCTGATTTTTCTAGGATCGCTTCTCTATATGGAGTCTTCAGACTTTGGTCTGAAACTCATGGACTTCCCAGCCTCCAAAGTCCTGAATTTTATCTCTGAATGGCTCGAATCAGATGTTGTACTCTTTGAGGATACTTCAATTTTTCTTTCCAATTTCTGATTTTTGCCTTCTCAAAATTGTGACTTGGCAAAAACTCGCCAAGCCCTGAAAAAAATCGGGAAAATTCGGCTAGTTTTTGAAAAATCTTGGGAACTTAAAAAACAACTTAAATTTAATTAGAAATGCATTTTTTTGCAAAATTCAATGAGAAGATGCATCCAATGAGTTAATTAATGAGAAAACAAAAGAAACAAGCTAAGTTTAGATATATATAAATGCAAAGTGGGTACAAAATAACATTCTCATGTGGATTGCTGATGATTGGAAGCAAAATAGTAAATAGTTTCTACAAAACTAGAAGGAAACACATCATTACAAATTACAATTACATCTTCCTCTTCCCAGCTCTACAAGCAAATAAGGGAAAGGAACTAGAAGTAGAGGGCCTAGTCATAGAAGTAGAACACTGCACTGAGCGTGACTGTGCCTCCTTGCTTGGTATCTTTGCTTATGTGTGTGGCTCGCTCTCCATCTTGGATGTATCTTCTCCTAGCACTGCTAATGACTCCTCGTTTGATTCCTCATCATCCTCCTCAATGTCATCCAATGTGAAACCAAATCCACCCCCCTTCTCCATAGCTTGCCTCTCCAAATCAGCGATGTCATCCTCTATAAACAATGGAGGTTTCTCCCGTGCCATCCAATCAGAGTAAGGATCTATATCATCCAAATCAATTGGACCAACTCGTGCTTCCTGTGCCTTTTTCAAGCGCAACTTAAGATTGTATTGCACATAAACCAAGTCATTGAGGCATTTTTGGGCTAATTTGTTTCTCTTCTTTGTGTGAATGGACTCAAATAAGCTCCAATTGCGCTCACAATGGGATGAGCTACAAGGCTGGCATAAGATTCTAAGAGCAAATTTCTTTAGATGTGGGGTATTTCCACCCCAACTTTGCCACCAAGCATCTGTAAAATAAAATATTGAGAAGTTAGAAAGAAAAGAGATAAGTGAAAACATAATTTATCAAATGACAAAATTGCAAATGTTTTACCTGGGGTTTGGGTGCCTCTTGCTCTCTTTGCCAACTCTGAAGAGAATAATTTACCCTTTGATTCCACGTAGATTTGTTGTTCGGTCACAACAAGGTCTCTCTCTGCAACATCAGGTACCATCCTCTGAATGCATATAGAGAGGCCCTCCATGACCTCTCCATTAGGATCTGAAAATGAATCATCATATCTGAAACAAAAACAAAGTGAAATCAAGTCTTAGTAAAATCTGAATAAGAATCATTGTACCTAAAATGAGGGTTGAGGAAGTACCCTGCTGCATGAATGGGTTGGGGAAACTGATTGTTCCACCTCCCATCAACAATTTTCCAAATGGGATCATATTTGAGTCTATCCCCCTTGCAGTAATTTTTTATAGACTCTTTGGCCCTATCCATGGTCTCATAAAGACACCCCATTGGGGTTTGATCCCCATCAACCAAGCGCAAAACTCTAACTAGGGGCTTAGACACCTGCAATTGAAATTTGAAAAATATAAATTAGTTTACAAAATGATTCATTAATGAAGTTAGTAACAGTAAGTTACAAATTAATAATGAGAGACTTGAATCAAGAATAATTAAAAATTAAAGTTTTGATTCTTGAAGTGACCTTCACAATCTCAGAAGCCTTGTCCATAAAATTTTGATCAAAGACTATGTGCGCAACAGCCTCTCCTTCAGGCTTCTTTGAATAAGCTGAGGTAAACCATGGTTGACTCACAACCATTTGTTTCAAAGAAGTCAATGTATCAGTAATACTTTGCAACGTCAAGAAAACCATTGCAAACCTTGTGACTGCGAGTCTTACCAAATCTCTCCCTTTAGTGAATTGTCTCATCAAATTTAGAACCCAAGGGTGATTGTAGATATACTTTGTGACTCGCCTTGCATCTTCCACAATTGGAGTCACCCAATCAAATTTTCTTATGTCCTCCAAAAGAAGGTCAAGGACATGTGCTGCGCAAGGTGTCCAAAAAAGAGTGGGGTGCTTGTCTTGGAGGATTCTACCTGGCATATTAGTAAAAATTCAATTATTAGTTTCCATATTTTACCTAAAAACTAAATTAAATAGCATTTATTAATATTTAATGATAATCATGTGCAACATAAAATTACCTGCTGCCACATATGATGCCGCATTATTTGTGATGATTTGCACTACATTCTCTACTCCCACCTCCATGACAACATTCTCCAACATTAATGCCAATGTGCATTTTTCACCTTGTTGGAGGCATCAACCGATTTCCAAAACACCACATCGTCCTTGCAAGCAACCAAGAAATTAATAATGGTTCAGTTTTTTCCATCTGTCCACCCATCAGAAAGAATGGTGCAGCCATATTTACTCCTCTTTTTTTTGCTCCACCACTATTGCCCTATCAACTGCATTTACGAGAAACCTACATAATCAAAGTGAAATCAAGTCTTCATACACAATTTTGATTTAATAAACAAGAATTAACAATTAAATTTCCAAAATGAAACCAAGTGGATTCCAATTATTTACTAACCTTCCACTCAAATCCTTGCGAGAAGGGGCCTTGTACCCTTTTCCTAAAACTATCATTGCGGTCACTAAATTTAGCCAATAGGGATTCTCAGCCACACGCAATGGGAGATTGTTGAAATACCAAAAATCAGCACATGCAATATCAGTTTTCTCATGTGCCTCCTTGCTCCATCCAGTGGCCTCTAATGATGGTTGTGCTCCAGATGTGTTCCTGGGCACAAAATAACTGCCTATCCCTGATGCTGATAGTGGTGAAGAACTAGGCACTCTACTAGAAGAAGAAGCGGTGAAAGAGGAGGCACTTTGCTTGTGGATGCGTGGGCCATGAAGAGAGCCCACTATGCTCTCAAGTGCTTCTTCTTCTTCTTGAATGTCAATAGGAACATCTTGAGTTTCAGCTATGGCTGCCCTCATAGCTAATCTTTCCCTCTCCCTTTGCAATTTTTCCTCTTCCTTGACTACAAATAGGGCATTAACAAATCTTTTTATCTCTTCTGTATTTTTTTCACATGGATTTGTATCATGCTTCCTAATGCCTGCAAGGTGGTATTCGAGGTGGTTTATGCCTCTTGAAATTACTCTCTCACAGTTCATGCAAATTACCATCCCAGGCTCATCTGGTGCTTCATAGGCATACCTCCATGACTTATCTTTAACATTTTTAGGCCAGGTGGCTATAAATCTAGAAAGGCGTGGTGTTAGTGGCCACACTTCCTTTGAATTTGCCATGCTGATTTAATGGTTAACTGTTAATTGCTGCCCTACATAGAAATTAAAAACATAAAATAAATATTTTAGAAAAAGAATTAAACAAAGTTAGAAACTATCTAAATTAGTTTCAATATTTTTAGACATCATTCAAAGTTAGAAAAAAAACTAAACAAACTGGTAGGGTTTGATATTTAAAAAAAAACAAGATATTATTCAAAAAAATAGTGATAGATTCAACAAAACTTGTCAAAAATAGTGTTGAATCTTGTTCTGATGATTCAAAATCATTTCTAACTACTTAGATATGATTTTGTATTCATTTAGATTCAACAAAAAAAGAATAGAATGTTTTTAAAAACTATAAAACAAACTCAGCAAACCTACTTGGGAATGTGTTTTTTTTTGAAAAATTGGTTGAAATCTACTTGAATTTGCCTGCAATAGCAAAGCAATCACCTAACAAGGGTTTGGAAGCCCACTTTCCTCCACTCTTCACTCAAGTCGCTGCAAACAAAAAAAATAGATTGAATTGTGCCGTTTTTTCATTTTAACGCTGGAAGTCATGCATGGGCGAGTTTTTCGTTAAAACTCGCCGAAAAATCAGTGAGTTTTCATTGCAAGTTTTTCCGACAAAAACTCGCAGGCCAAAAAAACTCGGCGAGTAATTGCCATTCGGCGATTACTCGGCGAGTGTTCCAACTATGGTTTAATTCCCTTTTTGCACTTGCCCAACAAACCTTGATTCTATGATTTTATCATTTTAATCTCACTTCCCAACCATACGAGGGTTTGAAGGAAATGTAAGTCTAAGGTGTTTGAATTTGAAAACAAAATCTGTTTTCTTCATTGCTTTGAACTCAGAAAATCAAACATTGTGTTTGAATTTGAAAACAAAATCTGTTTTCTTCATTGCTTTGAACTCAGAAAATCAAACATTACTCTTGCAAAATCATGGTTTCTGGAAGATATCTTGAAAATCCTGAAGATGAAAACCAGATTTTTAAATATATGACAAAGTCTGATTTCTGAGGACAACTCTGAATTTTCTCTACCTGGGCAACCTCTTAGAATTTTTTTTTTTTTACAAGAAAATTGCTGATGTCTATTTGCCCTAGGTTGAGTTTAGTGAAGACAGACTTGGATTCTTTCCTGATTTTTCTAGGATCGCTGCTCTATATGGAGTCTTCAGACTTTGGTCTGAAACTCATGGACTTCCCAGCCTCCAAATTTCTGAATTTTATCTCTGAATGGCTCGAATCAGATGTTGCACTCTTTGAGGATACTTCAATTTTTCTTTCCAATTTCTGATTTTTGCCTTCTCAAAATCGCTGCCTCCTTGGAGAAATTCTTCTGACTAAGGTCTGAAGCTTGAAGTTTTCAGCCTTCTTCCAATGTACCTTTGATTTTATTCTGATTTTTCATATTTGGAGCATTAATGGTTTGAATCAGATTTTTGTTCTTTAAACACAGTTCACACCCATAAGGGTATTTTGATTTTCTTTATTTCTAATTTTTGGTCTTCCTTTTGGTTGTTTAGATTTGAATCTCCTCCTTGTCTGATCTTTGATTGACCATCCTTCAATGTCTTCCTTGACCTTGAAGCTTGCATTTCCTTCTTGCATTGTGTTTCATTGTTGCTGTTTGATGGCAATTTAAAGTGTTTTTGCCTTGGACATGCATCTCCACAGCCAATGTGGGATAAATTTTTTTTGCCTCTTAAAACATATGAAGTCGTGCAAGTTGATTTGTATTAATTTATTTTCATCATTAAGCTTGTTTCACACTTCACCCTGCTGGTGGAAGATTGACCAGCATGGGGACAACTTTGTCTGCATTTAAACTTGATCATTTCCTTGCACTTTGGGCTTTGGTGGAGAACCGACTTGTATAGGGACTCTTCCACACTTATATTTGGAATTTCCTTGAAGCCTTTATCAAATCATCAAAGGGAAATTCAATGTCCATAGGGACAAATCCTTGTTAATTCACTTGCCTTTCAAGTAGAAAAATGACCCCTATAGGGACATTCACTTTGCTTGCTCATTTGCTCACCAAGTGGAAATTCGACTCCCATAGGGACAAGTGGAGATTCTATGTGCATAGGGACAAGTGGAAATTCCTTATCCATAGGGATAAATTGGTCCTTAACTGACCAAGTGGAAATTTTAGCTCCATAGGGACAAGTGGAAATTCTATAGTCAGGGATTGGTGGAAAATCCATGTACATAAGGACTTTCCACTCCAACTCTTTCCAACAATATTCTAAGTATCTAGCAAGTGTCGAATCGATCTTCATAGGGACAAAGTGGAGATTCCTTGTCCACAGGGACTTTCCACTTCCATTCTTTTCGAAAAATATTCTAAGTGTTTGGCTAGTGAAAAAACGACCCCTATCCCTACTTTTAGCTTTTGACTATGTTACCTCAGGTTTTCGAGATAAGTGGATAGGGAAACGGGTTTCTGGGATGGATTTTTTTCTTGGAGCAAGAGACGACAGTGAGGATGGCTATATGAACAATAGGAAAATTTTAAAATATATAGGGAAAATTTAAATATACATATGAAAACATGGATAAAGCATGCTTATATACATTATAGAACCTTAACATATAATGTTTGTGTTAAATAATTTAAATTGAGAGTTCACATGAGAGTGGAAATCAAACAAATTATCAAAATTCAAACATTGTTCAAGTTAATTGTATGGGACAGTTGGGGGATGGGTTTTTGAAAGTTTTTGAGTTTCCGGATCGTCCCCATTTTTGGGATAGGTCAATTTATGCTGGAAACATGTCTCTGGGTAACATTGGATTTTGACCTTGATCACATGCCTTGGAGTGGAAATTCAACCTCCATAGAGACTAATGGCCTCATCAACTTGATTTTTACTTGTTTTTGCTTCCCAAGAGTGCAATATCGACGTCCACAGGTATTAATCATAGGACTTAGCGGAAAATTGACTTCCATAGGGACTTTTGGTCCAAACATGGTGGAAATTCAATCTTCATGGGGGTTTTGCTCTTTGCTTGCAAGATTTCATCATTTTAGTCTAAATTAGCAAGTAAAATATGGCATGAATATATCGTGAAGATCAATTGACTGACCAAAACACCCTGACGCTTAGGAGTTTTCCCTCAATCTTGACCAACTTGATGACTAGACCCTAGAGACCTCAAAACTCTATGATTTGTCCATATTTGCAACTTTGGAGACTTGGAGGCTTAACCACTTCTGAATGTAAAAATTAATACCTTGGAGCTCCAAATGATGCTCTACTACCAACACCCTAAGACTAACACAATTGACAAACGAAAAGAGGGGGTCCCCATTTGCAATTGGGTGATGGTGTGAAAAGGTCACAATAGTGTGCCCAAGAGGGAAAGAACATGGGAAGACCAAAAAATGGCTAAGTATGGGAAACATTCTTCTCCCAAGTCCAGGTGGGCTCATGGCCGCTAATTTTCCATGTGCAAGGAATTTTCTTTCAAGAGGAAAATCATCCGCCATGCTAAAAGTGCGCCGAGGGGCACTTATTCTCCTTGGCCAAGGATTTTCCTCAAGCAAAAAATCCTCCTAGTCTAAAATGCGCCCAAGGTAGAAAATTGCATAAAACATTGAAATTGGCCAAGTATGGAGAAAATCCCACTCCATGTCTAATATGTGCCCAACATTGAAATAGCAAGAAATGAATTTAAACACCGAAAATGGTAAGAGAAGGGGTGTGACACATGGAAATCAAAGAGTGGATACTTTTTTTAGCAATGTGTGGGGGCCACCAGTATGACAAGTAAGATTCTCTCCCAAAATTTTGGAAAGCATTAAATGAAGTTGGAAAAATTACCCCAGTGCCAACTTATCAGCTGGTGACGAATTCTCTATTTAAGGGAGTGTAGAATTTCATTTCTCACATAACAGGTTGAAGAATGCAAGGAAAGAGCACGTGAGTTTGAGAAAAAGAAGCAATTTGGAGTGACTTTAAAAGTTATTAAGTTCTTTTCTTCCGAGGTTCAAGATCATTCCAAGTTTGAAATGTAAAGTATGGAATTATTTTTATAGATTTAAAATTCCTAGGCGCAGTTCTTGTGTTGATTATTTTATTTTGCAGGAAGTTAGGTGGGCAAGCATGTCAATGTTAGGGATAGAGATCTTTAATAGAGAGAATTCAATATTGTTATTTTTATTATTCACAATTATTATATTGTCAGTATTTTCTGAACTATATATATACATGCACTTCGTATATGTTGTGGTAGTAATATGGACACTGTTATTGATATGTTTCCACAGCACATATGAATGCATATATATATAGAATATAATAGTCATGTCTATGTAGAGACATGACCGTCCGTGGCTTAAGCCACGCATGGTCATGTCTTTACATAGACATGCCATTTCATAATGCAAGTGCTATTTACATAATCCTTGGCGTTGTTTAATATAATGCTTGGCACCGTTAATATAATGCATGGCGTTGTTTAACATAACACAACACTTTAGTGTTACGAATAACTATTGTGTGAAAGTTATCGTAACTCTAAACATAATCACTCCATAATATATCAACTATGGTCGATGTAACAATAGACTGTAGAACATAAGGAATCCGATCCATTATATATATTGTATGCAGTCAACAACATATCGAATCTGATGAATATGATAATGATATTATCTATATATATATATATAAGTCGATCATATTGAAGCTATATTTTAACACTCCCTCTTAGCAAGAGAGGATTGATCAGAATCAATATCTCAAGATGTAAGTGTGTTAAGATCCCCAACTCAATTCAGAACTAGATATAACACTTAATCTCTTTATATCAGGGTAACCAACAAGGTCTAGAATACAATCTTAATATACTTAATTTGATGGAAGAAAATTATCACAACCCCCGACTCAATTTGGAATTGGATTTAGTGATAAGTAATAGTGTCAAGATATCCAGCACAATCCGAATCAAAAACTTGAAGCACGTGTTATCATAATCCCCGACTAAATTCGGAACTAGATTTAAATGATAACTTAATTAGGTCACACTATTGTAGGTCATCACCTTACAATGGTGACCTCACACAAGAAAGATCGTCACCTTTCAAAACACACAATATTGCAATATTTAATTTATTTTATTCATGAATATATCAATTTACATAATAGAGAGAATTAATCTCAGAAGTTTACTCACAACTTAACTATATCGAGTTTCCTTCTGAAGTACTCGATTTTTAACTTTGCAATAGGCTTGGTAAAGATGTCGGCATTTTGTTCTTCAGTACTAATGTAGACCAATTTGATGATGTTTCTGTCCACCATGTCTCTTATGTAGTGGTAAGGAATTTCTCTGTGTTTAGAACGATTGTGAAAAACTGGATTCACAGAGAATTTAATGCAGCTTTGTAAAAGTATAATAAACTTCTTGAAATTAGAAGTGAATCTCTGATATTATTTATTGATTAACAGACACTTCCTATTTATTTGATTATCTATATTCGGTGTCTAATCATAAACAACACATTGCAAATATATAGGATTGTGCACAGTCCTAATTTGATGAGGCGTAACTCATGAATGAGTCACAACTCATCAAACTACCACTAAGACTGTTCGTAGTATTACCGGTAAGACTGTCGATTAATTAAATGCGCTGTGTATAGTGCGTTGTGTATTATTAAGGATACCACGCTGTGTATTATTAAGGATACCAATAGTTATCAGTTAGTATTAGACCCGATGACTATTGGGTATCTTAATAATCTTAGTCACATATAATCCGATCACTATCGGGTATAGGTTAATGGTATCGGTTAATATTTAATATTTCAAAACTTAATTTGTTAATATATATATTAACATATATGTAATTATATATATATATATATATATATATATATATATATATATATATATATATCAGAGTAACCCGGGGATGCGTCCACCCCCTAAAACCCAGCCGAACCCGAGACGAGGACGCACCCGGGACGTGGGGACGGCATTTCGTCACTTTGGGCGGAGCAGCTGTTCTGCCGCCATCCCGGAGGGGGATGTCCCGGCGTCCCCGCGTCCCGGATGGGGACAAGGGGACTTTTGGATGTCCCTCGACCTTGAAGGGGACGCCCAGACGTCCCCCATCATGGCAAGCCAAAAAATACAAGTTTTTAAATTTTTTTTTTGTTCATGGGCGGGGGGATTTATACAAATATAACATTTAAGTATAAGTTTGATTTATTTAATTTCTTATACTTCAAGCTATATTTGTATAAATTGTAAAATATATATACTTCAGGATGTTTGAGATAGGTTCCAGCTTCATAGGAGTTAAGATGCAAATTCTAGATTTTGGGGGTTTTCAAAAATTCCAAACTTAGCCAAATTTCAGGATTCAGCAAGCCTTGCGTATCACTGATCGCAGGACATGTGTGTACAAGGAGAGCGCAACAGCACGATGGGATGTAGAGCCAGAGGAGCCATCACAGATTGATGATGATGATGATGCTTTAGATGTAGGGCTGGTCAATGTTCCTTTAGCGACTCTTAACCTTGGAGATAGTTTTGATGATGATGACTTTGCCGACCCCGAGATGCATGTGTGATGACCCTTACTCTAAAGGCCACTAAAACCCTCAAAACTGAACTGTGACAATTCGTCAAACACTTGGCATGCAATTGAATAGTGTTGTTTGAAATGTATTATGCTCAAAGAGATGATTGTTGAGCAACAAATTCTCAATACACAGTGATACTAAACAGTGCCAATATATATATAAATATGCAATCAATGTTAATGTAGACTTTCACAATCAATTACAATTCTCAGTTTTTCAATGGCTTGGCACTAAGGAAATACAGTGAACTATTGTAAAATAATGATTGAACCCTTATACCAATGTAATGATAAACAAAGCGAACTGAGATATATAACATTCTAAGACTGAGTACAACAGTGACTGAATTACAACTGGACTGTTCTTCCAATCAGTACATATCCCATTAACATTTGCTATGTTTCTTATGACCAAATACAATGTAAAGAACTTGGAAATTGACGCAATGGTAGACCAAAATGCTGAAGGAAATGATGCCAAACTGCACCCCAGAATTGCCGATTGTCAAGGCCGAACTGGAGCACCAAAACTGGGCCGTACCCTCTGCTGCTATACCTGGCCGTACAGTACGGACATGTACGACACTGATAACAATTTTTTGCAATGATGCTGGCTGCCGAAAATACCAGGAATAGAATCACCTAGGGTTATATTATAACCTCCCAAATGCGTAAAATCAAACTCCAAATAGTTTGTGAGATATGAATGAAAATATGAGTCTCAGGCCCTGGTATAGACTTCACAGAAAATGCACTGAATGACCTCCAAACACTGCCAAACTGATTCTCCAATGAAATGATGAAATCCAAACCCTTATGCAATCAGTTTCAAACCCTCAAAATCAATACTCAGATAAATCCAACATGAAATGGCTAAATACCATCTCCAATGAGCAACCCTTCAGAAGATATCTCACTTCCTCAGTTATGCAAATCCAAGGGAGTTATCGTTCCCAAAGATCTAATGAAATTTGCAGACCAAATGACTACAAATTGCTCCAATATGGAAAAGTAGAAGAATCCTCAAATCAGCTTCTCCAAATGAGAGGCCAAGCCCTCTATTTATTCACTTTTCTAAGAAGTTACTAAGAACTTCTAGAAGCATCCATTATAAAATCCCATTATAATGCACTTTTATAATAAAATAACTTTATAAAAATAAAAAGTGCAATCTCAACTTAAAATTATAACATGTGAGCCTCGCATAACACATAATAATAAAAATAAGCTCCAAATTACCTCTCCAAGAGCAAATATAACCAACCAGTCTCCAAATAATCATCAAGACGACTCTCTCACCAAAATCATCTGCCTACGAAAGTCCATGATAGGCAAATCTATTGAAAATATCATGTCACTAGAAAAGGGGACATGACAGCATGATTAGAGGCCTCCTTGGCATTTTGATTTTGACATTTGTTGTTTGTACTTGTTTTGATATATGCAACTCAATGTAACATTGTAATACAGTAATCATCTGTATGATGAGTTAGATACTCATACTTTTGATATTTATTATGCTGATTAATAGAGCTCTTATGCCAATTGGAGTATTTAAGATTTATTGTTCAATGTCCAATGCATTATGCAATCTTAAATCTTCAATGAATCATGATTCAATATATTAACAACGCAATGTTCAATGATTTTATGTCTTACACTCTTATATTGTTATACATCTTTTCATAACTACCATTTTAAGTACCACATGTATAGTATATACTATATACACCCCGTCCCGGGAACTTGTCCCGCCGTCCCTCCGTCCCCCCGTCCCCCAAGGCGGTGTAACTATGATATATATATATATATGAAATATATATTGATAGACTTAATTCAAGAATATATTATTTGAACGATGCTATCAATTTCAACACTCCCTCTTAGCTAGGGAAGATAATTTTCCATAGATCATCACATTTGTGAAAACATGAAATCAACATGTAAATGATGATTTTATACACATTTCTTTAGCTTGTGATGCCTAAGGCCCCGTTTGTTTGCAGAATTGGAATTTTAGTCAAAACCCGATTATCTCAAAATTAGGTTTTGAAATTCCAGTTTTGTGTATTCGGAAGATAGTTTGGACCGTTTGGTTGACCTGGAAGATGGCTGAGACAATCCATCTTCTGCGTTTGGTTGCCATTTTCGAAATTGGAATTGGAAGTGAGAAATTCCTATTTATGTGTTTGGTTTGCAATTTCAAATTGGAATTGAAATTACATTATCCATTTTTTGTGTTTGGTTCTACATTTTGAATTGGAATTAGAATTTGATAAGAAAATTTAAGTTTTTATAATTATTATATAATGTTTTAATTTAATATTTTATTTATTTTGTCCATTTTTTATTTATATTTTTTTTATTAATTTATATTTTTATATAGTAAATCATAAACAAAATTTAATTTTTTTTTTTTCAATATTGTGAATAGTAAACTTTTTTTAATAATTTTATACATTATCATAAACAATATTATAACAAGAAAATAATTATAGCATAGCTCGATATCACATCAAAATATAAATAAGCCATCTAGTCCACATATATATATCTATTTCTGCATAATGACCCAACAAATGACCTAACTAAATAGTACGATTGTTGCACAAAGTAAACATCGTAAAAACATGACATCGGCTCTATAGGTAGCCTCCACTTTTGCAATAACTTTCTCGAGTGCTTTACAAGACTTGCACTCGTCATCCACAACAGGTATATGTGTAGAAGGTGTAGATGATGTAGACAACGACGGGGTGTCATCGGCCCACCGAAAGTAGTCACATCCACCGCCATCCTACAATACAAATCTAAGTTAGTCTTGCTATAATGACTAATATTTATTCTTTGTAAACATTTAAATATTGTGCAATTAACAACCTTTTTCTTATTTTTGCAAGTCCAAAATTTACACTCTGGATTATCGTCTGTGTGTGACATGCTCAACACACAGCGCGCTCCATCACCACAGTCACACATAGGGACATTTATCATAGCCATCAGCACTGTATCAAGCAAATTTTTGTTCATTCGTACTATTTTTGTTCATTCATATAACAACATGACTATATTCTATGAGTACAAATTGAAAAAGTTTCATTTATGTTGATATTACAAATTTGTACAAAAAATATAATGACACAACTATAGCATCAGATAGAAGTTGGGGAAGAACAATATCCATGAACTGAATGGTGGTGTGAAAACACACCGTTAAATAAGAAAACACAAGGAAATCCACGCTCTACGCCCTTATGCCCCACATTCGATGAGCAACCATCTCATATCCCGCTCATTCTTCCCATTACTTTCCGTATTGTTAGATGGTCAATCCTGCATCTACAAAGTAAACATGATAGAAAAACTAAAACTTGTTTATTTTTAAATGGAATACACCAAGGAGTACCATCAGAAATATTGACCATTTACAAACATGAACAGTAAACAATCATCAGATAGCTTATTTTTTTATCAGCATATGTGAATACTTTTGGCATCAATGTTTGAAATAGCTTTTGGATTCGATTGTGTAGATAGTTTTGGATCACACTTTGTGATCCATAATCAGGATGAAAGAGACCAAAATGATTGCAATAGACCAAAATGATGGACTTTTCTTTCAATCATTTTTCTCTCTTCCATCTTGATGAAGGATCACAGAGTGTGATCAGAAACGTTGATGCCAAAAATATCTACAAAATCGAATCCAGAAGCTATTTCAAACATTTTTAATGTCAGCATATGGGTAGTCTCACTTTATCATCATATGTGTGTAGTCTCAGAACTATCCATTTCTGTTTCTGTACCTATCACGTGGTTTTTAAAAATGAATGAAAATGAAAAGAAATTGAAGATGAAATAGAGCATTGAACAAAGTAGAATTATTCCACTTAATTTCTTAATGCAACACTAATAACAAGATGGTTAGGGTATATACATACAAAATCATGAACAATACAATCATCTACCAAAACACATTTATAAAACCATGTCTGAAGAACTAGAAATGGATAGTTATGGGACTACACCTTAACAATGCATTAAATTAAGCATTCATCATGTGGTACTCCATGTATTCCACTTAAATATGTTAAAAGCAATAAGACTAACAAATGCAAGCTAATATGTCTATAAAAGAACATTTAATGAAAACAGTGGTCAAGGGAGGGCATGCTTGTTTGTCCATTAATTCAACTCAAATGGATTGGACACCTTGCACGTATATCACTGGAGATTGAAGGATGGAAACCCCCTAGTTTCCACAACTGGCTAGTTGACAAAAAAACCTTGAACCAGTCAGGCAATTCCTCACTGGTTTGTGATTATGAGGTGGCTCCTGCAACACCATTGGCTGTAGATTCATCACGTTTTTGGGTAATGATATTGCTGTTGTTGTTCCCAAAAGACTAGTAAACTAAATTGATTGTAAGTGCAATTTCTATTGTAATAAGAGTGAACAGTTATTGCAAAAAAAAATCACTGCAAGAGTTCATAATTCATTTTTGTGTAAACTGTTTAGCTTATTAACTTCACATTAATTTCATGCTTTTCTAAGTGCTCAATCATAAGTGTCATAAGTGTCTATCGATAACATGATCTGACATGGAAACCTGATACAGATCTTGTATCATCATTCGAGTTCAACACTTTTATATGTTAAAGGATGACTACCATTTCTTTTTGAATAAGATTTAAATGTCCCAGAACAGCCCACGTCCTATTTAACTCATCTAAAAGGATTGAGCCCCATGCAGAATTGGAGGATTTTACTCAATAAATAGGCTCCTAATGTTTACATATGGATATTGGAGCACGACGGACTTAACAGGTCTCTGAATCCCACATCTTTTGACAATGAATATACTATTCTGTAACAACATAAGTCCAATTTAACCGAGTTGAGAAATTCAAGTATCAAGTTCAATCTTAAGCATGATGGTACCAATTATATTTGGGTGGTCTTTCATCCTTGATTGTTCAATTTGATCAAAATGGCTTTATTCTTCATCTATATTTTAATAAGGGAAGGATTAATAGCTTGAGGGGAAGTATCTTATTTGGCAAGGTTATACTGAATAATATGACTAGAGACATGTCTTGAGGTGTACCATAATTTAATTCGGTTTAACACGTATACTTGAAAATTATATTTGCTCTGATTGATCATTAATAATTTATATTGATCTCTGTATCATTATACAAAATGAGTAACCAGTAATAGCAAATGAATGTGGCGCTACCTCACATAGACCTAACTGTAGAGGATGACACTAAAAAACAGAGTTTCAAAATTCCAGAGGATGAAGGAGCTCAGGAAGAAGGAGCCCAAGAACAAGGAACTCAGGAACAAGGAGCCTAGGAGGAAGAGACAGAGAGTCTTCAAGGAGCTGTTGATCATAGGGAAGAAGCAACACAGGATCATCCATCCTCAAGCTTATGTTATAGCAAGGTACTTAAATTTCCTTTCTCAAAACCAACTCAAACTGTTAGTCCACCTGTTAAGAGAACTTTGTTTGTAAATTATGAATTAGAAATACAACCTTCAAGGGAGGTAGTGACACAGCTACTCAAGACCCAGCCCACCCCAAAGGCCAAGAAACTGAGGACGACCTCTAACTTTGTTGAGGATGAATAGACAGGACATGTGTTATTTGAATTGGATCAACCCATATTGCAGAAGGGTCCTAATACAGCTACATCAACTGATTTCCACATAACAAGGATGAATATAGGCAATGCCCAAATATGATCAAGAAATGAGAATCTGGGGTTATGACATTGTGCTTCTACCTGCTAGATGGCTTTCTCTAGGTTATGGCAATTTATATGAGATTATTAGAATGATCTTAAGCTAATATTGTACCTCAATAGAAGCCAGACTTCCCTGGTGGAGACAAAAGCAATCACCGAGCACCTCAAAGAAGGATTGCGTCTTAACCAACAAGCATTGGTTCTACAAACAAACTCTAGCAGACTCTAACAATCTAGCAAGGTTAATATAGCAGAATGAGAATAATATGGAAAAACAAATATTCAACCTGATATGGTAACTGTTAGTCTGTGAGACGACTAGCATTGATGCAATGAATATTATACATACTCTTCAATAATTTTCCAATACAAACTAGAAGATAAAATCAATTAACAACACTATATTTCCTTAGACCATTACAATGAAGTAGCAAGCTTCTAATAGAAAACTCTGTTCAAGCTTTCTGTATGAATGTTTTAGATTACTCTCTGTGCAAGCTATCTAACACCTTACCAAATACAACCAGTGCTATTTTCATGAGAACCAACCAGTTGAATGTTCTTGAATTGATGTCATCCTGGTTTGACAACATATTTCATTGATCAAGCAGGTATATGCTATAACATGTCAGTTTTAGCCTTTTATAGGCTTCCAACCATCATTAGTTTGTAGAAGTTCGTAATGTGCTATGCAAACTCTACTCTATGATTGCTTATTAAGAAGCTACTGGACTATCCAGTTCTGGCATGCCTGAATTGAACATAAATGTTGAATAGAAAGCAGGACAGCTAAATTGTTTAGAATGGTGAAAGTTTTCATCCATCAAGTTTTCATTCCAAGGTAATCGAATTTCTCCCTTAAGTGGCTGACTTGGGCATTTCAATCAATCGTAATTCATTTACGTCTACTCAATAACAAATCACATTTCATTTCCTTCCATCCATAGTTTGTTTTGGCAAACCAAGTTGTTTGGATTTTCATTTTAGTCAAGTCAAATTTTGTTCATTATCTTAGAATATATTTGAAACTACTTTGGTATCACTACTATGATCCCAAGCTGATCAATTCTGAAACTACTTTGATATTGCTATAAAAAGAACATAATCCCAAATAATGCTTCATAATCCTACGGATTCCAAAGGTTAATGTAATCACAGTAATAAATAACCAGAAAATAACCAGCAATAAAACTGTGACAAGGTTTATAACACAACAATTTATATGAGATTATTAGACTTCCCTGGTGGAGACAAAAGCAATCACTGAGCACCTCAAAGAAGGATTGCATCTTAACTTAGCAAAATGTATAAATGAGAAACTTAGCATAACAGTGTAATTCGTAAGGATTTCAGAGTGTTATCAGAATTATATTGTTTGGTAGGTGGTCTAATGATCTGTGGTTGCATCCTAACTTTCCATGAATAAGTTCAAATACATTTTCCATACAGCATAGTCAGCACTTGCACACAAAGTGTACGACTTAATGTCTAACACTATAGTGCATACACATTTAACATCACACAACAGTATGTCAACTGTTCGAAAGAATGTGCTTGAAGGGAAAAGTACAGAATTAAGTTGTCATATCCCCAAATTCAGAATACTCAGAATACTTTCTTTTCCAGCCTGCCATTGTTTTCTAAGCACACAAAGTGTACGACTTAATGTCTAACACTATAGTGCATACACACATTTAAAATCACACAACAGTATGTCAACTGTTCGAAAGAATGTGCTTGAAGGGAAAAGTACAGAATTAAGTTGTCATATCCCCAAATTCAGAATACTCAGAATACTTTCTTTTCCAGCTTGCCATTGTTTTCTAAGAAAACAATGGCAAGCTGGAAAAGAAATGATACTTTGTGATTGATGTTCACAGCCACTGGCATACAGTCCAATCAGTGGATAAGCATAACATCTTGAACATGCAATGCAGTCACAACGAGCAATAGTCCAATGCAGTCACAACAACGAGCAATAGTCCTCAACAACAGATATTCTACTGTATTTTATCAAAGCTTATAATCTTTAGAACATCAATCACAAAGTATCGTTTCTTACAGATGAATCAACATCATAAAAATATAGACAAGGTTGGATGGATGTACCCTTACGGGCAGTGACAGGGTCTTTAGGAAGCCAATTTACATTTCATTATCTCAGAATATATTTGATAAACAAAAACTATGTTTGATAAACAATCATCAACCATAAACAATCATAAACAATCATCAACGAAAACACAATTGTATCAGTGTATGTGAACAAGTATGATAATGTTTCAACTCATGATAAAGTTTGATGAAGTATGTAGAAAATAACTATAATCCACCATATGTGGCTGCAATCCAGTCCACTCTCTCGTCCTCAGTCATCAACAAGAACCATTTGGCTCTTTCACGTTCACTCGCGAAGGTTTCGTATACCCTCAGGAATACACCTCGACTCAATCCAGGGATGGATTTGAGAGCGGTATATGCACCCGTCAAAGCATTGTCATGATTAGATTGATCAATTTTGTGAAGGTGAACATTGCTCATGCCCTCTTTTATTTTCTTCATTGTTTCATACATGGCATCCAAGGAAGCGGCCATACTTGCCTTCCTCCTCTTTCCCACCTTTCTGACTGATGATGTAGGAGTCCCTCTAGCACTTGTTGTTGCAGTGGACTGATTGGAATGATAAGGGTCTTCATCCAAATCAACAGCACTATCAAGATGTATATTGAAACCAAGGTCCTCTTCATCATGCACATTGAATGGCTCTTCCATAGGGTTCCCTTCTTCAGTCTCAAGGGCCGTCGTAGCTGCATTACCTTCAGCAATGTCATTACCCACAATTGCACCCAATTCATTGAAGTATTGGAAGGGCTGCCTCTTATACGCTTTGGCATTTTTGAACTCTCTTCTCTGCATGTTGGCATTTAATTAGGTTCTTTGTCTTTCAAAAGAAGGCAATATTATTTCCATCAAAATAGTAGAGAGATCACCCTACCTTGAGAAGCTCATCCCACACGCTATCCTCAGCATCCATGCACTGAGTTGCCTTGTTCCAAGGGAAACCACTTGTATTTCTTAGCTCTTTCATCACTCTATATGCAAGCTTCCAGGTTTCCAGCTTATTTTTGAAGTTGTCCTTTGATAGATTGAGGTTCATATCAGCGTTGAACCGCCTCTCAATGGCGGTCCACGCTTCTTTTTTGAAGCCTCCTTCACATTTTCTTCCTAGCTGTACTTGCTCGAGGAGCAAGTCTAGAAACTTGCATTCCATTTCCTTTGTCCACATTATCTTCTTTGAGGAAGGAGATATTTGGCTCGTGTTACCAATTTCATCCATGGTCATCATTAATTCTGTGTATGCCATGCTGTGTATACAAATTGTTGTTAATGAAATAAACATTGACCCATAAAAGACCAATACTTCCAAATAGATACAGAAGAAAAAGGAAACCATCATGTATATCAAAGTATCTTCATACATCAGTTTACTCAAATAAAACACATTGACCCATAAAAGTCCAATACTTCCAGATAGAAACAGAAGAAAAAGGAAACCATCATGTATATCAAAGTATCTTCATACATCAGTTTACTCAAATAAAACACATTGACCCTTAAAAGTCCAATACTTCCAGATAGAAATAGAAGAAAAAGGAAACCATCATGTATATCAAAGTATCTTCATACATCAGTTTACTCAAATAAAACACATTGACCCATACAAGTCCAATACTTCCAGATAGAAACAGAAGAAAAAGGAAACCATCATGTATATCAAAGTATCTTCATACATCAGTTTACTCAAATAAAACACATTGACCCATACAAGTCCAATACTTGCAGAGAAAAACATAAGAAAAAGGAAACCATCATGTAGTCTTGACCCATAAAAGAACAACTATGTTCGGGATCTGTACTCTTCCCACATTCTACTTGCTATATCATCTCGGAACTGTGCCCACTGGTCTCTATCACGCTGAGACAACCCATATGTCTCCAGCATTGGTACATCTATCCCATCATGATCATCTTCCTCTTTGGTGACAATTTCTGATGGAATGCCGTCCTCTAACGTAATGTAGTTGTGTAGTATGCAACATGCTAATACAATATGGGCTTGTGTCATGATAGGATATGACATGGCATGCCTCAGGATTGGAAAACGCTCTTGAGAATACCAAATGTACGCTCTACTGAGTTTCTAAGAGAGGAGTGTTGATGGTTGAACAACTCTTGTCGAGAGTTTATTGGATTCTCTCTTGAAAACTCCTTCAGGTGGTAGCGTGTACACCGATAAGGAGCAAGAAATCCAAGTGCATCGGGATATCTAGCATCCACTAGAAGATATAAATAAAGTATATTATTAAAACGTGAAACATTGATTGTACCCTTGAGTATATGAAACTATGATTTGGCTTACCGGGGGGAACAACAAGAGGATCTGCTCTTGACAGAGCTGAAGCTAGAACACGACTATCCGCAGCAGACCCTTCCCAACCAGCAAGGCAGTACTGAAACTTATGATCAAAGGAACACACACCCATAACATTTTGTGACAGGTTGCCTTTTCTATCACGATATTTACCCTGCATGTCTACATCAATGGTGACTGGTATATGGGTTCCATCGATAGCTCCAACACAATCCTATACGATATGATACAATCATCAATTCTACGGTCAACCAATAATATGATAAGGATAAAAGTCCATACAAGAAATTTGTAACAACACAAGAATTACCATGAAGAATGGATCAAAACGTTCGTTCCCACTAATTTCAGGAGGAGTGTTTGGACTAGGTGGTAGAAAGCAATCCTTGTGGAGTCCTAAGATAGCCCTCAACACCTTGTGGAAGTATCGGCTGATTGTCTCTCCTGAGTGCCCAAAGTTGTGGGCAATCTTGCGGTTCCTCAGATTGTGGCCAAGGGTGTGGAGGAACATCACAAGTTATTCTTCTAACGTCAAGTGTATCGTATCTATCAAAGTTCCTTTCAGCCTTAGGATAGTAGCTAGACGAATGAAGACTCCCCTACTCATGCGAATCTGATCATGACAATCCACATCGTTGGAATGAATAACCATTCTATAAAAAGAATTTCCTTTTCTTTTTCGTTTACCCATTTGTGCACTGCCTTCTCGGGCCACCACTACTGTGGCTACGGCAACACAAGCAATAAGAGCTGTGAGAAGACGAGAGTATGTGGTCTCCACAGCTACCTGTCCTAGAATGTCAATATTCTTTATAGGATCCATGAATGGCCTGAAATGTGGACAAACACAACGATTTCAGCGAGGATATATCAAGTATGAAGCACAAAGATAAAGCGTATAGTAGTACATAATATTGTAGTACTTAGTCATCGGATGCAGAAGGTAGGCTGGTTAGATATATTGTCAGACTATATTTGTACATAGGCATTTATTGCTTATGCTAATGACTGTTGTTTCTAGAGCTCCGATTGATAGATTCATGGCAAGTAGGAAGTATTCTTTGCATTGTTTCGATTTATAATATTGCTATTAGGATTCATGTGCGTAGTTTTAATAAAACTTATTGATTTATGGTATTTTTTTACAGTGTATGAAGTGTTTGAAAGAATGGCTTTCTATGGAATTGCCTCCAATCTAGTAATCTATCTGACAAGTAAACTGCATGAGGGCACTGTGACTTCCTCAAGGAATGTAACCAATTGGGCTGGAGCAATTTGGATCACTCCTATTCTTGGAGCATATATTGCACATACTCATTGGGGACGCTAGTGGACATTTATCATTTTTTCATGTATTTATATACTGGTACATAGCACATAAATCACTGCAACCTTTGTTTAAAAATCTGAATGACATTATGTTGATGATAGATATGTGATCTCTGTATGGTAGATTATCTCTGCTGGTGATAATTATTAGCTCTTTATGTAGAATTATGTTCATTAGATTTTGCACTTGCATTCCAAGCGGCTATATAGACTGGTAAGCAAATACAGTTTACTTTACTGTTCTGTTTAGGACAACACAGGCAGAAAGCTTGTACAAGGTTGGTTTAAATAAAGAAACAGTTTGCATCTATGCCCGCATATAAGAGGTGTTAGAGTGTTGTGAATGTATTGATATATTGGGATAGATAAGAGGAGAGCTCAAAGTATTTCCAACCAGAAAACTTTCAACCATAGCATGCCAAAATATAAAGTAAAAACTGCAAATCTATAGCCAATCTTGCAGCACCATCTGTATCAGATATGTCAAAATGTATGTTCATTTAGAAACATATAATTAGTAACATTTCAATGTGAAGAAATGTTGTACAGTCGGGGCTGAAAGAAGCCACTGACTAATATTGTTGAGGACATGATCTTGCCATATATTTTGCTCATGGATATTGGTATGTGCTATTATCTTAAAAGTCCAAATTTTTCGACTGATGGAGATGATTTTTGTAAGTTGGGTGGGCTGAGGAAACACCCAGAATTGAGTAGAGTTGATGAAAATTTAAGGTAGGCCGTGTGACAATATCTTGGTGAGATTATCTTAGGTAGATAGTAGATTTTCCTAAACTTTGTTCCACAACTCTAGTGTTACTAAGAGTTTTTTCACTAGAAATATAAAGAAAAACTTTTCTTTATGAGAATTTTTTTCTCAAAAATTGCTCAGGCTCTGAGTTTTTAGTGCCTAGACAATCAAACATCCAACTTGTGATCATTACAGCCAAATTGCATAAGCGGAGCACTACACCAAAGGGAGCAAAAGAAAAGTTCTACCATGCCACATGATTCTGCCCCCCCAAAATTTTACTGATTGAATCAGATGCTATGATTGATAATTTGATATTTCTGCATGTCTAATAAACTTGCTCAAAACCTTTTGAAATCTATGACATTGTCTAGAGCTCTTCTCAAGCTCCAACACTTGAAAGTGTTAGGAAAGTAGATCTTATATGCAAATATTATGTCTGAAGATCACCCTTTAAATTCTCAATATGGTGCTAAAAACGAAAAAGAGAAGTATTTTAAAATAATAAAAGTTGCATCCTCAATATAATTTTGTAATACATAAAGTATCATCTTCTGATTTGTTGTGGTAGATCTATTGTGTGTCTTATAATATGATGAAAGGAAGCTGACTGTGCACGTGTAAATATAGAAGAGGTTTTAACCAATTGGAATGTGCCATGTTTCAGCATCAAATTTTTAATTTTCATCAAATCACACAGGGCTGCATGCCAGTGCCTGTATAGGCTAGGTTTCCACAGAGCTATCAAATGGTCAAGGGGATTCAACTCTTGGACCTCTTGGTGCCAAACTCACTTAGAAGGTAGTGGGCCAATCAGCCTAGGTAATGGGCACATTTATTATTGCTCGGGTTCACTCCACCGAATTGCTGCTGCACGAGCAACTCATCTCCCAAACTCATTTGCTGACTGTGAAGAGGGAATATATTGCAGAATATTTCCATTTTGAGCTTAGAATTTAACTCTTGTAGAGAAAATATGGGAGATTTTTTATAAAGGTTTTGAGGGGTCTAAATTGTTAAATTTGAAAAAAATTGCAATCTTTGTATGATGTTTCTTAAACAATCTGTCACACATTTTGGCTTCGTGATTTGCACTTTCACTACTCCGGGTCTGAGGGGGTTAACCTATCAACTCTAATACCATATCAAAGCAAGTAAGATATCCTCAAAATTTCTATTCAACCCATTTCAATATTATCGAGACAAGATGAACAGGTATCCTAGTCTATATAATTCAACAAATAAGCATCTACAATAACATGCACGAATGGAAGAGATAATACATCTCAGACGAATGAGGAGGCATGGGATGTAACCTGGTTGTAAGCAGGCCAGACCTTGCCTAGGATCTAAACTAGGACCAAATAAAATAGGGTATGGCTTGGCACCGTGTAGTTTTGGGCAACACATACTGAAGGTTTATTTAGAGTCTGACGAAAGCTTAATCGAAAAATAACCATACCTGAACATTCTAATAATGTGCTTGTTTATCAAATACTACTAACCTTCTGCAATTAAATGTGCAGATCTGGAATTACATTATTAATATTTGGGTTCATAGAGACATACAAAATATGATGGTACGAGGAGTGTATTCACCTGATTCTAAACCCTCGACTTTGCGAAAATGAGAACGGAGAGGCGCGAGAATGGAGATGCGCTTGAAACCCTCGACTTTGCGAAAATGACGGACACGGACCCGATGACATCTACAAAACCCAAAATAAAAGTTGGAAGATGACGGACCCGACGAAAGTATTAAATTCGGTTCACAAATTTGCAAAACCGGAAGATGAAATCGAATTCCATCTATTGACTGGGAAGATAGTGCCGCCCGTTTTAGGGCCTAAACCAGGTTTTGCGTGACATAACCCGAATTGCAAATTGAAGTTCCAAACAACGGATTTGCTCGAAAAGCGGAAGTCCCGCCGCCAATTCCGCCCGAATTCCAACAAACAAACGGGGCCTAATTTCCATATCACCTTGATATAAGGGATCACATTAGATTGTGACACCTAAATTTTCATATAACCTTGATATGAGGAATCACTTTAGATCGTGATACCTGAATTTTCATATCACCTTGATATGAGGAATCACCTTAGATCGTGATACCTAGTTTTCATATCACCTTGATATGAGGAATCACCTTAGATCGTGGTACCTGATTTTCATATCACTTCAGATTGTGATACAAGGATATAGTAAATAAAAACATTACATTCCATTTACATATAACCCTATTATGGTATGTGCACAGACATATAACTGTCTACCATAACGAATCCCCATTACAAGATCGTCACCTTGTAATTTCAAATACAAGTGTTCATTATCTAATAAGCCGTCACTTCTTAGAAATGTACATAGGATGGATGAGCCCATAAAACATTTTATTTATATTAATACGAATCAAAAATCATATTACAACCATACCAAGATTTTTCCTGAAGTGATCAACTTTCACCTTGGGAAGAACTTTGGTAAGAATATCTGCAGTTTGATCTCCAGTACTAATATATTTCAACTGAATCACTTTCCTTTCAACCATATCACGGACATAGTGATAAGGAATCTCAACATGCTTGGATCTGTCATGAAACACTGGGTTTATTGATAATTTGATACAACTCTAGTTATCACAAAGAATAGTAGGTGGTTTTAATGGTTTACCAAATAACCCAGTAAGTAGTTTTCTGAGCCATACTGCTTCTCTAGCAGCCATTGAAGATGCAATATATTCAGCCTCGGTAGAACTCTGAGCTATTGAAGATTGTTTTCTACTAATCCATGATACCATAGCCGATCCCAAGCTAAAACAACATCCTGAGGGGCTTTTTCGATTAGTCACACTTCCAGCCCAGTCTGAGTTAGTAAATCCATGAAGGTCTAATTCTGTCTTATCATATTTGAGTCCATAGTTAAGAGTACCCTGAAGATACCTTAATAAATGTTTTGCAGTAGTGAGATGAGTCTCTTTAGGTTCACACATGAACTGACTTAAGGTATTTATTGAAAAGCAAATATTTGGTCTGGTGTTCCCTAAGAACATTAGAGAACCTATTATCTGCCTATATAAAGAAATATCTACAGGTGGAGATTCTGTTGCAGCTTCTTTTAGCTTATGAAAATTTGTTTCCATGGGAGAAGACATGGGTCTACAATTTAAAATACCAAATCTCTTCAAAATGTCAAGGGTGTATTTGCCTTGATTTAGAATAATACTATCTGACTTCTGCCAAACTTCCAAACCAAGAAAATAGTGTAAAAGGCCTAAGTCTTTCATATCAAATTCTTTGGTTAAGTCTTTCTTGCATTGTTGAATCAGAGGATCCTCTCCTGTAATCAATAAATCATCAACATATAGGATTAATATCAACATATCACTTTTGTTAAATTTGAAGTAGAGATTTGGATCAGCATCATTTTTGGAAAATCCTAACTGCACATGTGTTTTGGAATTATGGATCTCAAACCCTTCAGGTTGTTCTAGATATACTTCTTCTTCAATGGTTCCATTAAAGAAAGCAGTCTTTACATCCATCTGATGTACTTTCCATCCTTTAGTAGCTGTAATGGCTAGAACTGTTCGAATTGAGGTGTATCGGGCAAGAGGGGCAAAAGTTTCTTCATAGTCAATCCCTTCCGTTTGTGAAAAACCTCTGGCTACAAATCTTGCTTTGTACTTCTCTATACTTCCATTTGCAACATGTTTGATTTTGAACAACCATTTAGAGGTGACTACTGATTTCTCTTTAGGTCTTGGCACAATGTCCCATACATCATTCTTTATAATAGAATGATATTCTTCTGTCATCGCATCTTTCCATACTTGTTGCTGGATAGCATCAGGAACATTTGTGGGTTCTGATTTTGAGAGTTCACTCATAAGGGCTACATAACTAGATAATCTCGAGGGTCTTTTACTTTCCCTGAATGTCCCTGGAGGAGCACCATAAGTCTTTGCTTCTTCTATGATCTTAGTGGCCCAGAGAGGTCTCTTTTTAGGATTTTCTGATGTTGAGAGATTTTCCTCATTTTCTTCTTTCTCAGAATCCTCCCTTTGAGTCTCAGGTGTAACATATTCTTTTGGGGAGACGTGTTTCTTGTTCTATAGAATTTCTAGCTCTAGAGCAAGCTATGTCTTCCTCAAAGATTACATCCCGACTTAGTTCAATCTGATTTTGACCAGGTATATATATACGGTATGCTTTTGAGGTTTCACTATATCCTACTAAAATACCTTGCTTTCCAGATGGTTCTAACTTTGTTCTCTTTTCTTTTGGTATATGAATATATACAAGACACCCAAATATTCGAAAATTGTTGATGTCTGGTTTTGTCCCTGAGAAGGCTTCTTCAGGAGTTTTGCTATCAATGTGAGAGTGTGGACATCTATTTTGAATATATACAGCTGTATTAGAAGCTTCTGCCCAAAGAGAAGTGTCGAGATCTTGATCAAGGAGCATTGCCTTGGTAGCTTCAATAATAGTTCTATTCTTCCTTTCAGCAACCCCATTCTGTTGTGGATTGTAAGGCACAGTGTACTCCCTCTTAATCCTAGCCTCTTTACAAAATTCCTTGAAAATTTCTGAGGTGTATTCTTTGCCATTATCTGATCTTAGGGTTTTGATTTTCTTTCCAGAAAAGTTTTCAGTGATAGATTTGAAATCTTTAAACATTTTCAAGATCTCCTCAGACTCTTTGTGTTTAAGGAAGTAAATCTACGTCTTTCTGGAGAAGTCATCAATAAAGATTACATAATATTTGCATCCTCCTATTGAAGGAACAGACATTGGTCCACATAAGTCTAAATGAATTAATTCTAAAACATTGTTCGTTCTACTCAAACTGTTTTGAAATGTTCCTTTTGTGTTTTTACCTAAAGCACAACCTTTGCATGCACCAGGATGATACTGTTTAAGTTTTGGTAATCCAGTGACCAAATTCTCCATAGAAGATAGAGCCTTGTAGTTTAAACGTCCTAGTCTTCTATGCCATATTTCATTTGAGTTGGTGATATCATTGATTAGGGCTTGATTTGATTAAGTACTTAACTCATATAGACAACCTTGTCTTCTCCCTATGATATGAGCCTGCTTAATAGTGAACTTCTTTGGCTAGGCTTTTTCTTTACCATCCATGAAAGTTACCCTATATCCATTATCCTCAAGTGCAGATATGGATATAAGGTTCCTCTTGATACCTGGTACAAACAGTACTCCGGTAAGCTGAATTGAAATACCAGTCTTTAATTTGATTGTGCAAGTCCCAATACCTTTCACGGGATAAGCAGAATCATCTCTGATAGTCACTTCCTAATCGGATTCTTCTATCATAGAGTCTAGTAATTCTCTGAATCTTGTGATGTCTAGAAGAACCACTGTTAATAACCCAAGTGTTTTTATTTGAAACTTGATTTGAAAGTGCAGAATAGAGTACAAGTTTCTCATTTTTGGGTTCTTCCTTAGTGTTCTTCGTTTTGGTGAAAGAAGCCTGATGATTTTTATAAGGGCAATTTATTACACAATGTCCATATTTATCACATCTAAAACACTGGACTTTAGACATATCTCTTTTGTTATTATATTCAGAGTTAAATTTCCTTTTCTTGAAGTCTTTGCCCTTCTTCTTGTGAGTATTCACATTTAGTGCATGAAGATCTTCATCAATGGTTTTCTTCTTTATTCCTTTCTTGCCTAATCTTGATTCCTCTTGTAGGCAATCTGTTCTTAGTCGGTCAAATTTTGGGAATTTGGATCTAGCACTTATGCTAGAGACAAAAGTCTCCCAAGATTCGGGTAGACCATCTAAAGCAATCAATGATAATTCCTTACCATCAATTTCATAGCCAAGTAGTGAAAGTTGATCTTTTAGGGCTGAGACTCTCATAAAGTATGAATTTATTTTCTCACCTTTGTTCATACTTATGTGATTTATATCCCTCTTCAAGGCTAATTTCTTGCTGGCATTACTTATCTCATACATTTTCTCTAGTGCTTTGAACATTTCATATGCCCTTTCATATTTTGATAATATTGGAACAATGTGGTCTCTGACTCCATCAATGATTATCTTCATGGCTTTGTCATTTTCTTCATTCCAAGTTGTTATGTCAGGTTCTGCCTCTGGTTTTAATTTGTCTACTTTAATGAAGGATTCGACTTTATTTTCTTATAATTACATTATGATTCTAAACTTCCATGATTGAAAGTTGTCAACACCCTCAAGTTTGTCCTCGAATCTGATAATGTTTGCCATTGGAATGTAATGTATTTAGTCTGAAATTTAATTTCTTTGAGTTTATTAGCCACTTGGATCCTTCAAAACCAGCGCTCTGATACCATGTAAAAGTATAATAAACTTCTTGAAATTAGAAGTGAATCTCTGATATTATTTATTGAGATTCACAGACACTTCCTATTTATCTGATTATCTATATTTGGTGTCTAATCATAAACAACACATTGCAAATATATACGATTGTGCACAGTCCTAATTTGATGAGGCGTAACTCATGAATGAGTCACAACTCATCAAACTACCACTAAGACTGTTCGTAGTATTACCGCTAAGACTGTCGATTAATTAAATGCGCTGTGTATAGTGCGCTGTGTATTATTAAGGATACCGATAGTTATCGGTTAGTATTAGACCCGATGACTATTGGGTATAGGTTAATGGTATCGGTTAATATTTAATATTTCAAAACTTAATTTGTTAATATATATATTAATATATATAATTATAATTACATATATACTAATATATATATATATTAATATATATGTAATAATAATTATATATATTAATATATATATATATATATATATATATATATATATATATATATATATATGAAATATATATTGATAAACTTAATTCAAGAATATATTATGTGAACGATGCTATCAATTTCAACAAGCTTTGATTGTCACAATGAATTATAGTAGGTTTTAGAGGCTTGCCAAACAATCCAAATAGTAACTTCCTCAACCATACTGCTTCTCGAGCTCCCATCGAAGCAGCCATATATTCAGCTTCTATAGAGCTTTGAGTGACCGCTGATTGTTTCCTAATGAACCATGAAACCAAAGCAGATCCAAGGCTAAAGCAACATCCTGTAGTGCTTTTGCGATCGATTGAATTTCTAGCCCAGTTAGAGTCAGAGAATCCTTGAAGTTGTATCTCAAGTTTCTCGTATTTTAGGCCCATTCCAATTGTACCACGTAGATATCTTAGAACATGTTTGGCAGCTGTTAGGTGAATCTTCTTTGGTTCACACATGAAATGGCTTAAAACATTTGTAGCATAGTAGATATTAGGATGAGTGTTTATCAAGTACAAAAGAGATCCAATGAGCTGTCTATAATACAAAGGATATGTAGGTTTTGAATCTGCAGCTTCATCTTTGAGTTTATGAAGATTAGTTTCCATTGGTGTGGTTAATGGTTTACAATCCATCATACCAAATCTGGTTAATATGTCCATGGTGTATTTTCCTTGATTTAGGAAAATATGGTTTTCCTTTTGTAATACTTCTAATCCTAAGAAGTAGTGTAACAACCCTAGATCCTTCATGTCAAATTCGTTTGTGAGATCTGGTTTGCATTTAGTAATAAGATGATCTTCTCCTGTTATTAATAAATCATCCACATAAAGAACTATAATTGCTATTTCACCTTTGAATGTTTTGAAGTATATGTTAGGATCAGCTTCATTTTTGGAGTACCCTAGCTTGGAGAGATAACTGTCTATGCATTCATACCATGCCCTAGGAGCTTGTTTAAGACCATAGATAGCTTTCTTCAATTTGCAGACGTAACTATTACTATCAAGAGTGGTGAAGCCTTCAGGTTGTTCTATGTATACTTCTTCTTCAATAACACCATTAAGAAATGTTGTCTTTACATCCATTTGATGTATTTTCCACCCTTTGGCTACAGCAATGGCTAATGGTTCTTACAAAAGTATATTGGGCGACTGGAGCAAAAGTTTCTGTAAAGTCCCCATTTTTCAGACCTTTAGGATTAGCTTAGTTTGGCGACCCTCGTAAGCTAATCAGGTGATCAGAGGGGATCAGTTGGCAGAGCCAGTGATTGGATTCCATTTCAGAGGTTCTGGTTGTCAGGTCTGCTCTTCGTTTGGGTCAGATTAGACGACTTACTATTTTTAGTAAGTGGTATTTTGGGTATGGCCTGGTTCAGCAGGGTGTCTGCACAGTGTTATCGGATGTTTTAGGATTATTTATTTGGGATCTCTAGTTTGAGAGACTTACTATTTATAGTAAATCCATTTTTGGCAGATGGCTATTTCTGGCAGGGCAGTTTGAGCTTGGGGCTCTGTTGTCAGAAGTTAGTTTGTTTCAGTCAGATAGTTTCAGTGGCTTCATATTTTAATTATCGTTATTAAATTAAGTTATTTTAATTTAATAACTTTATGACTTTATAACTTTAATGTTATCAAATGATGTTGTGTTGAAGAAGCTACTTAAGTGAAAAAAGTAAAGTTGAAGTTTTTTCAAAAAGTTTATATATTCAACTCGAAAAAACACTTTACTTACGTATTGATCATTTGATAAAAAAATGTGTTTTGAGAAGTGGAGAAGAAAGGCTAGGGTTTGAGGACTGATTCCTCATTTTTGCAATTTGAATCATCACTGATTGATGATGAATTTTGCCGCTGAAATTTTGAATATTTAATTACGATTCTGTGAATTCGAATTTGATGTTGAAGTATATCAAATTCAAGAGATTTGGACAATTACTGGATTAAAGAGGTTTAATCCATTTGCTGGTTCGATTTTATTTGTGTCTATCAATTATTCAGAAGGCTGCTGTATCTTCCTTTGCTGCAAATACATCTGGAGGCCAGGAATTCTCATTGGGTGGCTATGAATTCATTCTGTGAAGCTGTGTTTCTTCTTGGCAGCCTACGACTTCTATCTGAAAGGCTGCATCACTACATTCAAGGGCTGCGTGATTGTTTTTTTAAGGCTGCGTCATCTTGTTTGGCTGTGAGTCTTGTCTAGAAGGTTGTGTTACCTGTTTGAGGGAGCTGCGACTTCATTCTTTCAGGCTGCGTGGAGATTCCTTGCTTTGTGTGGACTCCCAGTGGATACTTCTTCATCATTGAGGCTGCAACAACAATAATTGGGAGTTATTCAATTTTACCAAACAGTCAATTCCATTGCCAGGTGCCAATAACATTTAATATATGAATTGATTTTTATGAGAAATGACAAATCTTTAGTTAAAAGTTTTGGTGAGCATCCATAATTATTTTAATTGTATAATTTATGTTATTGAATTCTGGAAAAGTTTCAAAAAAATTCAAATATTATCAAAAAACAAAAAAAAAACTTGCAAACAATTCAAAAAGAAAAGTTATCTTCAGCAAAGAGCCAGGCAGGCTCTTTACAGTTTCTTCGTAGTCAATTCCAGCCTTTTGAGAAAATCCTCGGGCGACAAAACTGGCCTTGTGTTTTTCAATACTACCATCTGAAGCATATTTGATTTTGAATAACCATCTTGAAGAGACGACTGTTTTCCCTTTAGGTCTAGGTACTATTTCCCAAACATTGTTTTTTACAATAGATTGATATTCCTCGATCATCGCATCTTTCCAGACTTAACATGTTAACGCTTTTTTAACATTAGATGGTTCAAATTTTGTAAGTTCTGCCATAAGTGCAAGATAACACTTTTGATTTCTTGTTCTTTTACTTTCTTTAAATATTTCATCTGGTTCAACATTATTTTCCTCAATCATTTTGCTTGCCCATAATTGCCTTTTCTTAATTTTAGAAATTTCAACATCTTCAAGGTTAGATGAAGGAAGTTCATTGTTTTCTATTATGTTCTCATCATCTTGAGAAGCATTCTCTCTCTGATTCTCAATTTCATCATTTTCTATAATATTCTCCCTCTGGTTCTCATTTGATCCTTCTTTTGTAAGTGTAGAAACTTTCAGAGTAATATCTTCTTCAAATGTGATATCTCTGCTAATGTCAATAGATTTTTGTCTTGGTATGTATACCTTGTATCCTTTAGTAGTTTCATTGTAACCAACAAATATTCCTTTCTTTCTAGAGGGTTCTAGTTTGGTTCTTTTCTCTTTAGGAATGTGAACATATACGGGACATCCGAAGATTCTTAGATGGCTTAGATCTGGTTTGTTCCCTGTAAAAGCTTTTTTAGGTGTAATGTTTTCTAGGATTGAGTGAGGACACCTGTTTTGAATGTATACGGCAGTATTAGATGCTTCGGCCCAAAATGAGGTATGAAGATTTTGATCATGCATCATGGCCTTGGCAGCTTCAATAATGGTTATGTTTTTCTTTTCAGCTACTCCATTCTGTTGAGGATTATATGGTATTGTATACTCCCTCTTAATCCCAACAGATTTGCAAAATTCTTTAAAGTTTGCAAAGATATATTCACCTCCATTGTCTGATCTTAGAGTTTTTATTTTCTTCCCAGTTTGGTTCTTCACTAATGCCTTGAATTCTTTGAATTTTAGTAATACTTCATTTGATTCTTTGAGTTTGAGAAAGTAGATCCAAGTTTTCCTAGAGTAATCGTCAATGAAAATCACATAGTATGAAAAACCTCTTAGTGAGAGAGTTGACATAGGTCCACATAAATCTGTGTGAATGAGTTCTAATACAATTTTGGTTTTATGTTCACTGGAAGGAAATGATCTTTTGATATTTTTCCCTGGGGCACACCCTTTACAAGTACTAATGTAATTTGATTTTAGATTAGGTATACCTGTGGTGATTTTCTTTATGGAAGGAAGGGTGCTAAATTCAAGATGTCCTAATCTTCTGTGCCAGAGTTCATTAGAGTTTGATACTTCATGACATAGAGCTAATTTGTGATTAATGCCTAATTTGTATAGGCTTCCATCCCTATAACCTATAGAAATGACATTTTTGATATTAGTGTTCTTAGTCCATATTAACACTTTATCTTCTTGAAATGTGACTCGATAGCCTTGATTGGCTAAGCCTGAAATAGAGACCAAGTTCCTTTTTATGCCTGGTACAAGGAGAACATCTTTCAACAATAGAGATACCCCATTTTTCAATTTGATTGAGCAGGTCCCAATTCCTTTTGCTGGATAAATGGAGTTGTCTCTAATTGTAACTTCTTTAGAAGAATCGTCCTCTAGGGTTTCAAATTGATCTCTGAATCCAGTTGTGTGCCGTGATGCTCCGAAATTGATTATCCAAGTGTTTTTGCTTGACTTTACTTCACTTGATAAGGCTAGGAAGAATAGAGATATTTCTGCACCTTTGACTTCAGCTAATGTTGCTTGAATTTTCTTCCTCTCTAGACAGAACCTTTGCGTATGTCCAAGCTTATCACATTTATAGCACTGTGCTTTGGAGAAGTCTCTGTTTTTGTGATTTTTGCTATGGTTTCTTTTCTTATGTTTGAACTTGCATTTGTTGCCTTTGAAGTTTGAATGAGTATTTAGAGCTTGAATCTCTTCTCCTTTGTTAGGCCCAATCCCTCTTGATATTACTCGGGATTCCTCTTGAGTGCAGTCATTCTTGAGTTGATCAAACTTTGGTAGAGAAGAACATCCAGTTATACATTGAATAAAAGATTCCCATGTGATAGGTAATCCTTTGAGGTCTATTAATGTTAACTCCATGTCATCAATATTGTTTCCAATGGTAGATAGTTGATCTCTTAATTCGGAAATTCTTAGGAAGTAAGGTGTGATGGTTTCCCCTTTGTTCATTTTTAAATTCAAAAGTTGTTGTTTGAGAGTAAGTAATCTACTTGTATTATTGATCTCAAATGTCTCTTAATAGTTTTGAATACTTCATAGGCGGTTTTAAGCCTTGCTATAGAGGGAAGGATATGGTCTTTAACAGCATCAATTATTATCTTCTTGGCTTTGTTGTTATGCCTTTTCCAAGTTGATTTATCAGGTTCATCTTCAGGCATCTTTTTATCCTCCTCAACATAAGAATCTAACTCGAGTTCTTGGAGCAATGTTAGGATTCATATTTTCCATGAGAAGAAGTTTGATGCACCTTCAAGTCTGTCCTCTACTTTAATGCTGTTGGCCATTATTATTTTTTTCTTATATAATAGATCTGATAGAATTCAGAATTTGTTTATATTTATTCTTCTCTAGAGAGGCTCTGATATCATGTTAGGAATAGAGAGAATTCAATATTGTTATTTTTATTATTCACAATTATTATATTGTAAGTATTTTCTGAACTATATATATACATGCACTTCGTATATGCTGTGGTAATAATATGGACACTGTTATTGATATGTTTCCACAGCACATACGAATGCATATATATATAGAATATAATAGTCATGTCTATGTAGAGACATGACCGTACGTGGCTTAAGCCATGCACGGTCATGTCTTTACATAGACATGCCGTTTCATAATGCAAGTGCTGTTTACATAATCCTTGGCGCTGTTTAATATAATGCTTGGCACCGTTAATATAATGCATGGCGCTGTTTAACATAACACAGCACTTTAGTGTTATGAATAACTATTGTGTGATAGTTATCGTAACACATATTAACTATCACACAATAGTTATCGTAACTCTAAACATAATCACTGCATAATATATTGACTGTGGTCGATGTAACAATAGACTGTAGAGCATAAGGAATCCGATCCATTATTTATAGTGTATGCAGTCAACAGCATATGGAATCTGATCAATATGATAATGATATTATCTATATATATAAGTCAGTCATATCCAAGCTATATTTTAACAGTCAAGACAGGCATAGATCAAGAGTGAGCTCAAATGATTTCTTCTAGAGTCGCAGATTGTGTCAAAGTGGAAAGAAGTCAGCGACACCAAAGTGTGAAGTCATAATTTGGATGAATTTAAAAGAAGAATGTTTGGCTATGAAGGACATCCTCCATTTCTAACTAAGAAGCTAACTAGAAGTGGAATTGTGGCGGTAGTTGGTTTCCCTCCTGTTATCCAGTGTCCAGATTTGATAGTTGAATGTGTAAAGTATTATAACTCCGAGCAGAGATCAGGTGATTAGGAGCTACAGAAAGTAAATCTCTGGATAAATACCAGATTTTATTTAGGCAATTTAAGTTTAGTACCTTTCCTTGAAAGGCATCAATATTTAACAAGTTGATTATTATCACAAAAGACAATGTTATGGAAGGATGAAACCTGTATGGCTTTGTGAAAAAAGAATTTATTTCTAAGCAAGACCATGACACAGGAGAAACCAAGATCTACACATTGTTTAGAGCCGAGATCGATACCTAGACATGGTTGATACTGATAATTGAACTAGGATGTGAGTTAGTGGCATTACAATGGAGCTAATGGATTCCAGTGATGCCAACAGAAAGTACTGCGATGTTGCTGTCATCAAGGTTAACAGGGGCTAAGATCTCAGTCAGTCCATGTAGATGGTATTGAAAAGATGAAGAATTATGCAGGCTATTTTGAGGATGAGAATTTTAGCAAGACAAGGGAAGGAATGATGTAGGCTGTAAATATGTCATGGTATAATCATTTAATGAAGAGGAAGTTGGACACTAGGAAACGAGTATGAGCTTATCTAATCATTATATAATTATTATTGTAATAATAAATCAGCCTTTTCTATTTGCCCTTCCATGCTATCAATGGACATCAATATGCTTTCCTACTAATGCTAGTCTGCACTGCTAGTCTGGTAGTGTTGCACTTAGTTTCAGAATATGTGTTTATGCTTTTTAAAGATAGCTTTGAGAAGAGATGATTGACTATGTTACATCTGTGATGTGCCACTTTTCTTATGGCTCTGAAGTTTTGGGTTCTAAACTTATACAGGATATTGTATTTGGAGTTCTGGTGGTCTGCTGTTGTGGGAATAAACTATTATTTTGAGCAGTTGGTTTCCATGTGTGGTATCCTGCACTTGACAGTTCACGTTGATGCCTTATTTTAAAGAAGAATTTGAACAATATTAAGAATCAGAAAGATTATTGTTAATTTGTTGTTTATCAATCTTTGTTGAGATTCCTAAAAATTTGTTTTGAACATGATTTGTGATTTATTCTCACTCACTCAAATTAAGTGCAGGGAATTTCAAAGGGTAGGCAAGGGAGGGAGGCACACAATATAGTAAGGGTATGATGCTGTCTCTCTAATGCATCTTTGGACCATCAAATTTCATTTTAATATACTTGTATGATATCTTCAGTTTCCTAATATTACAACTTTGTTCAGGTTTATGTTGCAAACTTGCGCTTGAAGGGTGTTGGCACTGATGTACTAATTACTGCATATGAACCATTAATGATCAGGTTTGTCTGTAAGGCACTCCTGATTTGTAGTTATATTCTTTTTTTCAGCTAAAAGTCATCCTCCTATCAACAGGGAAGATTTCATTAATGCTAGGATATTTTTTTAAAATGGAATGTGCCTACGAATGTGCCTACCTTCTGGCATGTTTCATTTTTGTTAAAAATACATTGATTGATTTCCAAATTTGTAGTTCAGAGATTGCAGTGGCCTTTCTTTGTGGTGAACAGTGATATCTAAAAAATTTCTTGTAATTTTCCTTTTCTTGCATAATGTCCTTGTTTATATGTCAAAAGATTTATAGTTTTGGGGAACATTTACAAAACGAATCATATGCAAAATGGTGCCTCTGTATTTCTCAGAGCATCCTAGCTCATAACATTTCCATGTGATTAAATTCTGTTCTATGTTACACCAAGTTTTTGGGACATGGATGATAGGGGATGACTATTAAAAATAATAATCTTTAAACTAATATAGTAAAATTTCAAATATTCATGGCATAGTTGAAAAACATGGACTCAACAACTACTTGGATGGCCCAAAAGTCTTAGAAACTTGGTACTTGGAAATTTTTTTAGGAAAATCTGAGCAAATTTATTGAACATTTGAAAATACATAATTTTTGTTGAAATATTCTAAAAACACACATATTATTGAATTTGTAGAAGATATTACTATTTTCCATCATATTTAAATCAAAATTAGAGTTTAATGCAAATCATAGACCAAAAAATAAGTTGAACCTCTGAATACATATTAACTTCAAATTTTATTATCAATATAAATAAATCATAATTCTCTACAACTAAAGCTTAAAAAATTTTGTTGTCATTGTGTGGGTGTTGTGGAAGTGGATCCTATAGCTGCAAATATCCTCAATAGGTGCCTCATCCGTAGTGATAAGTTTAAGCTATGTATGCAAGGAACTTGCCCTTGGTGGCCCACCAACCTCATCTTTTGCCTCATATGCTCCCATATTTGCTTCCCATTGGTTACTTCTAGTGTTCCACAGGGTTTGGGGATGTTTTCTTAGGGGGAAGGGGGACTGCGTTTTGGGGACAAGGGTACTTGTGCACCTAAGTTTGGGAATGTCGGAGGGGGAGAGCGGTGCTGACATAATATATATAGTATTATTTCTTGAAAAAATAGTTTTAAAAAGATAAAGATGTATAGCATAATAACTAGAGTCTAGTAGTAGTATTCAAATGACAAATGTCAAAATTGAAAATTTCAAATATAGACATTGCTATGAAAATTTTCAAAATTTTAAAATTTTCATTTCATAATCGTATTAATCTGTGAGTCCCTTGTCCTACTAAGGGATGTCTAGGAGTCTCTAAGATGTTCAAGCACTCCCCAATGGTGTCCCTTGTGAAAGAAACATCTCTTCTTGTGTGGAAAACATGTGAAATGTCTCTTGCCCAGCCGAGAAATGTGGAAGGTGGAGGTGTGACGGAGAAACATTTTGGACGTCCTTGTCTCAGAAACTTAATGTTTTTTGCCGGGGAGGCGTGCCCATGGACCATTGGTTACCTCCCTTTCCAAATCAACTAATCCACCAACCTCATCTTTTGCCTCATATGCTACTATATTTGCTTCCCATTGGTAACCTCACTCTCTAAATCAACTAACTCATCATCTGTTAACAATGGATCTACATCAACATTTTGAGGCTTAGTAGTCTAATTTGAATAAGAACGAATGTCACCAAGGTCAAGTGCATTATGTACATCCTACCCTTGTAGCTTATTTTCATGCAACCAAAGGTTGTAACGCATAGAGACAAGGTCACTCAAGTGCTTTTTAGTCAACCTATTATGCTTCTTTTGGTGAATTGTCTCAAAATCACTCTAGTTGTGCTCACAACAAAAAACACTAGAAGGATTAGATAAAATGTAGATCTTAAAGTGAACTTAAAGTGAATCATTAGTACTTGCCATTGGCAATACGAGTGCATTCACTTGTGCCTAATTAATCAATTTATTTGCACCAATCAAAAGTATTTTTTTTGTTTTTAAAACAAACTTGATTTTTATAAAGTTGAGATTTACATTCTTAAATTTAACGTATTGTAGAAATTACTTATCTACTCTATGATTGGTTTAAAAATTTTGGTATTGTAGGAGAAAATTTTTAGAAATGATACATTTTTAGGTTTTATTGAGATTGCTTTATAGTTTAAAAAGAAATGTGTATTATAAATAGTTTTATTTATTTATTATTTATAATTGTAAATAATGTGATAATTATAAATAATCTAATTTTTCTATATAAATATATAAATATATAAATTTTAATATTTTTTTAATTTCTCAAAATATAGTTAATAAAATCAATTAACTATTTTATAGGGATTTCATTCACACTAGTTAAATAAAATTAAATAAAAAATTAAACCATTTCATTACAAAGATTACACAAAATATTTCTATTAAAAAACTAAACTCAATTATTGTATGTATTCTTTATAATTATAACTTTTGTTTGAAATCATTCTATTTTTTAATATTTTTTCAAAACCATAATTTTCATTTTAATAATTTTAATATATACAAAATAATTTCATAATTAACTTTTTTTTATATTGAGTTTAATTTATCAAAAAAGTTACATTTGCATTACATTATATCTCCAGATCAGCAACCTAAAGCTTCTCCTATACAGGAGCAAAAAACTACTAAATGTTTTAGTTCCAACCAAGTACTATATCGAAAAGATTACATATACTTGAAATATTTAGACAATAAATCTATTCCAGCGGACCCAAGCAATCCAGCCTTGTGGCCAGCTTTACAAATCAGCACTGAATCACTGAGAATGTCTGCATTAGGTGGGGGGGGGAATCACTTCAGGAGGCAGAGCAGCAATGGGATCGGCTTGGACAGGTGGGCCATGTTCCAAGGCTGTCTTCTCTAGCAGATCATACAGCTGCTTCTTCGTGTTCATCAATGCTTGTTCAAATGGGGGAGGATCTGGACTTGACAGATCTGTGACGTAATCATGAGCAATCTCTTTTTTCAGCACTTGAACAGCTCCATCATTGAGCAAGTGCAGGAACTTCTTTTCTCCAAGCTTTAGAATCACTGTGACCTGCAAGGATATGTTATGATAAATGAGTCTCCGTAGAGACTTGATTAGGTTTCTAGCAATACCAGAAAACATGTCATCATTCCTCCTTTTCCAAATACACCACATTATCTTGACTGAAATAACAGACCAAAAAAGGGTACTGCTGTTTTTAAGTCCCATGAACCTACTAGTAATAACATTTAACAAGTTAAAATTATGATGCATTTGAAAGCCAAACATATTCCAAATTTCCCGGGCAAACATACAATCAAAAAAGATGAGGGAAACAGATCCAATTTGCCTACAGAAAGAACAAACATTGACATCCCCATTTGGTTTTCTAACAGCTAATTTGTGCAGAAAGAGGCGCCAAATGAAATAGATCTTTTTAGGTTCAACAGGGCGGTGCCAAAGGTCGACAAGAGTTTTGCTCCACTCAATAGGCTCAAGGCTGAGATTCCATTTGGAGTTAAGGTGAGAAAACACTTCATGGTTGGATGTAAGGTTTTTATAAATGAGCTTAGCTTTGGTAAGCAGAAATAGAGTGTCATCATTTCACCTAAGGATAGAGATTTTGCTCTCAAGCATAAGGCAAGGTTTAGGGAGATAGAGGTGATTGCAAGCTCCTCTAATTAATGCATAGGTTCTCCATTGGGTCTGTGGGATATTGAATTTGGTTTTGAGTTCCTCCCAATTGATAAGACTACCTTTGCAAATAATGTCAGAGAAATATTTGATACCTTTAGCAGCCCACTTTTTAGCAGAGAATCTGTTAGTTAGAGCCAATGGTTTCCCACCATGTTTGAGATTCCACCAAATAGATTTTTCACCACAGATAGTATTATTCTCACCAATGGATCCATTATTGGTAACAAACTTCCTTATATGTTCCCAACTCTTATAAATAGATCTAAATGCATTAGATCCAGTCACTTTGACAACAAAATTACCAGAAAGGAGGTCATTGATGTGAAGACCTTTCCAGGAAGATGCTTTAGCAGTATAGCCCCTAGCAATGTTATTTTTTATCAAAATTTTCCAAGGTTCATCCCCCAAGGTGGCTTTAGCTATCCATTTGACAGCAAGAGCAGCCCCTGAGTTCTAAGGTCTTTCATACCTAGACCCCCCAAATCCTTGCTCAGTGAACACCATTGCCATTTGACAACATGTTTCTTTTTGTTTCCCTTACCGTCAGACCATAGAAAATCCCTTATAACCTTCTGAATGTAGTTGATATGGCTTTGATTAAACATCCATGTTGAGGCATAATAAATGGTGTAGGAGGAAAGCACCTTTTGACATACCTGTACTCTCCCTGCTAGTGATAAATTTCTAGTGTTCCATTTACTGAGTTTTTTATCAATTTTGTTTATGACCCAACACCACATCTCTCCCAGGTTGGGATTGATATAAAAGGGAATCCTCGGGTATTTGACAATATGATTAGGACCTCCCCAAGCTAGACCAAATTTAGAGCACCAAGTAGGAGGCTGATCTTGCCAACCTAGCATAATGGATTTAGGAAGAGAGACTTTGCTTCTTGAAGCACTACAAAAAAGATCAAGTTTAGCCATAAGGTTATTAATTTTATCCTCCTCCAGTTGAATAGTTATTGTTGTGCCATTAGCAAATTGAACATTAGATATTTCCTCACCATTAGGGAGAGTAATTCTTTTAACCTTGGGTGAAATAGAGTAAGGCGTCCACAACAATAACAAACAAGGCAGGGGCGAGGTGACATCCCTGCCTAATGGATCTGGTCAGAGTGAAAGGATCAGATCTTACTCCATTTACCTCCACCCTAGCATTAGCATTATTAAAGAGAGTAAGAACAATCTGACATAAGAGATTAGGGAACCCTAGACTGCTTAGCATCATTGTGATAAATTTCCACTCAATCCTGTCATAGGCTTTCTCATATTCCAATAACATCATACAGGCATGTTAATTGGAATCTTTAGCCCACTCTAAAGCCTCCCAACATGATATGAGGTTTTCTAGTATATATTTGCCTTTAACAAAGCCAGTTTGTGTAGGATTAATTATATTAGGCAGTACGTTCTCAAGCCTGATTGCAAGGATTTTTGCCAGAATCTTATAAGCCACCTTCAACAATGTGTTGTGAGGTTTTCACACCATCACCCCAAAGAATTTCGGGGCCCCCTTTTTCGAGCAAGCCTTGGCAATTTTCCTAGATTCAGGAGTTTGGTGTCGCACTCTGGAGAATTATTTCGATGCCTTAGTGAGTTTTTGAGTGATCCAGAGGTTTTGAGATGACAATTTTGCACCTTGGATGTTTCAAAGTGCCTAGGAGGGTCTATTTTGTTTTCACCTTGCACTGAGTGTTGGTTTTCCTAAACGGTTGATTTTGTCTCTAAGCCAAATGGAGTTCGAGTGAGAACATTTTATTTAGATGGTTAGAATAGTATCTGGCAGGACAAATTGGTAAATTTTGGAGCTTGGATGAATTTTTGAAAATTGGTATAATTGTATAGCTTGAACATTTTCAAAATTTAATTGTGGACTTAGTTGTTTGTGGAAAATCTTGTAAAATTTTGGTGGTGAAAACATAATTTTAAATAAAATTAATTGCTTTTTGAAGCTAAAATTGCAAAATGATTTTAAATTGCCAAATGATTTTGAATTGCAAAGTGAAAAATTAAATTGCCAAGTGGGATTTTCGAAATTTTAAATAGAGTAAATGGAAATTGGAAATTATTTGAATTTTTATTGGCTTGCAATTTTCGATTTTGGATGGTGTTGTCATGATTAAATGGGTTTAAATCATTTTTTTCTTGGCGAAATTTCAACAAACTGAGATAAACAGCTGGCAGCCCCTTTTCATTTTTTATTTTTGCTTAGCATTGGGCAACAAACATAATTTTTTCCATCTCCCAAGGCTGGTCCCTCTACTCCCAGCCCACTTGCGATTTTTATTTATGATTTATTTGACAATTTCGAAATTATTTAATTTATCCTAGGCCTTGCGATTTTTATTTCATTTAATTTGGGGTTGAAATGACATTTTATTTAATTTTGTTTTCCCTCCAAGGCCAGGTCGGCCCTCTTTTTGGAGGCAAAAATTGGTATAAGAGGAAGGCTTTCCTCCTCTTCTTCTCATTCATTCCTTGCCTTGTGTCTTGGCAGCAAATCTGGAGAGCTGTGAATTTGGAGAGGAGGAGCAAAATTTGAAGAAAGCCAGCGAATTTGAAGAGGAGTTGCGAAATTGTCCCAAGGAGTGCTGCGAATTGTGTCTAGGGCTGCAATTTTTGCCAATGATTGCTATTTTCCAAGGTTGCAAATCTAGAAGGAGCCAGGGAAATTTTCCAAGGGCTGCAAATTAGGATTGAAAAGGCAGCGAATTTGGTGTGTTGGTGGCAGCAAGGATTTGCGAAATTTGGAAGGAGGCTGTGATATTTGGTAGATCTACGATTTTTTTAGAGGCTATGATTTTTTTTTGTGGTATGGTATTCTTCTTTGCAAGGAGAGATTGTTGGTGTAGAGGAAGATCTTCAAGCTTGTGGAAGGTGGCTGGTCTAAAAGGCAGAATTCTCCTTGTTCTTGCTCATGTTCCCATTTCTTTTTGCACTACTCATCCACCACTTCATCATTCCATCTCTAGGGTTTGAAGGGGAGAGATAAGTGTAGTTTCATTAATAGGATTTGAAGAGGCGATATAAGTGTAGTCCCACCCCTAGGATTGAAGAGGAGATATAAGTGTAGTCCATCATTCTTAAGTATTTGAAGAGGCAGAAATAAGTGGTAGTTCCATCCCTAGGAATGAAGAGGCAGAAATACGTGGTAGTTCCATCCCTAGGATTGAAGAGGCAGAGATAAGTGTAGTCCATCTCATTTTGTAGAAAGAAGGGGCATAAATAAGGGTTAGGATGGCGGATGTTAGTGCAAGCAAGAACCAAAGGGGAATGTATACCAAGAAAGACAAGGAAGACATGATGCCCAAGACCGCCTTCTTCTCAAAATTGAAGCAAGTGGGTGACACCAACATTGCCAGCAGCAACAGCAAACGATCAAGAGCAAGAAGAGGAGTTTGGAGGTTGAGAAAGGTAAAGAACATCAAGAGCCTCCAACAAAGAAACAGAGTACAACGCCATCAAGAGAGAGCATAATCGAGGCTAGGAGCCAAGAGGTTGATACAAGTGAACAAAGGGTCGCGGTAGAGGTGAGCTCCGATTCAAGATCAAGTGGCTACAGTAACAGTACAGGGTACTCTCCTCTCTCGGAAAACCAGTTTAAGGATGATATGACAGTCACTAGTGAAGGAGATAGGCCAATCGATGTTGAGGGCTCTATCAATTGAAGAAGGAAGCCAAGTGTCTGGGGTTGTTGGTGATGCTTTGCTAGTCGAACCAAATCCAAATTTGGGAAGATGCATTGCATCGCCATGGTTGAGGCAGATGCTTATGCCCAGAGGCGAGGTTGTGGCCATCTGGACAGTTGAAGACATTCAAGGGTTAGTGGAAAGGGAAGATGATGTGAGACAGAACAAATTGTAGGAACAGTGGCAAAGGGTAATCAGGAGTGATGATGATGCGCACCGAAGGGTTCAGATTGCTATACCAAGGGTTAGCAAGGCAGTAGGTGAGATTGAAGCCCAAGAGTATGAGATAGTAGGACATGGTATGAGAAGACACTGCAAGCAACAAAGAACATGATGAACACAGCTGAGTTCGGGATGACACATATACCTTACCCTCCCATGGAGGAAGTCAACAACATGTTAGTCAAGTTCATTGTCTTGGCTAAGATGAAAGAAAAGGGTAGAATTGTATTAGAAGATCATTTGATGTTAGCCCAAGTGGCAAATTCTCCTTTCTTCTTGGGTAGGATAGGTGTTTGATTCTGATTGGCTACTGTTTTGGTGCCTTTTAATTGGTTGCCACTTTTCCTTTTTTTTCATTGGTCCATTCATGAGGTGGCGTCTTCTCATTGGCCGATGGGGTGGCAACCCTGGTTAGGGTTTCTCGGATCTAATCTGGATCGTTGGTTTTGCCTCTTAATCTCTATCATTGATTGTATTCTTGAGCCTCCTATATAAGGCCATTTGTTCTTTTTTGTAAAGTAGAGTTATGTTGGAGAATTGTTGCCAAAATACTATCAAAATTGTTCTTTATTCATTGTTGTGGCTTGCATGGTGGATATATATGATCATTTTGGTGTATTTGCATGGTTCTTTACATCTCTCAATTAAAATAGGATTTCATTTCAAAGTTGTTAAGGTAAGAGTAGAAGTAGATAGATTGTGTGGTGATATTGGTGGATGTTTGATTGGATTCTATAAAACTATGCCACTAGCTCCTTGTAGATGCAAAGGTACCTTGTGTGGTAATCTAGTAATTGCGCTCAAGTTCAATTGGCATTAGATCCTTAATTTGTACTCAAGTTGGATTGAGGGGAAGGTGTTGATATGAAAACCTTTTGAGATCCTTTGAAGCTTTGCACTAAGTGGAGTTGAAGTCGCAGGCAAGCCTCCATTTGGTAGGAATCCTAGTCCATCCATTAGTTTCCCATCCATAGTTATAAGTAGAAGTAATCTAGATAGTAGATGTTTGATGAGCAAAGTTGGAAGTGATATAAATCAAGGATATACTTTATCATATATTGGAAAGCCAGATCTTTAGCAGTGTAAGTTGACACCCTTGAATGAAACACGTAAGCCCCCCTACGTGATTAACCAACAAATCACAAAAATATAACTGAGTTAGTATCCACAAGTGTAAGGAACCTTGGAGTTTTCTCATGTTCTTCATGAGTATTTACTTTTCAAGAGAGGGTTGAGTGTTTGGTATTCTATATCAAGTATTCGATCGCTATATGTTATGTAGTGGTACAAAACTGACATCAACACAATGTAATTGGTCTCTAGTTCTTGATGAGGGATTTATCACCATCCTTTGGAATAAGTTTGACCAAACCAAAAGTGATCTTTTGTTAATAGCCTCATTATACACTCGTAGGAGATCTTCTCCAATCAACTTAATATTGTTTTTGTAGAACTCAATTGGGAGGCCATCACATCCAGCCAAAGAAACGAGAATCGGAATCGTTTTGGCCGAATTGAATCGCGAATCGGCCATGAATCGGAATCGAATCGGCCATGAATCGGCAAATTTAAAAAACCCTAGATTTTAACAATTTAAAACTTATTTCAGGCACCCTTTATTGAATATAACTTAAACACAGTATAACATCATCAAATAGAAGCTAACATACATAAACAAGGAACATAAATGATAAATCCATCACATACGCTACATGTAAAATGTAAATTGTAGCTGAACTAAAGTAAATAGAAATCTGAAATCATATTATCATAATGAGTCAAATCATAGAATGTAATATCAAATATGTATGTGAGATGAAGATCCATGAGACATCAAATCATAAATGTATGTAAGATGAAGATACGTGAAACGTATGTCTATCAATAAACTATAATAGTATTAGTCTGTAAACAAAATGAAAAAACAAGGCTGTAGCTCAAGCCTCATCATCATCCTCATTATCATCCTTAGCCTCTGAGTATCTTGTCTGCCTTCTACAAAGGGGTCTAAGATAGGTCCTAGAGGACTGTTGAGCCATATCCTCCACATGTAAGATGGGCTCACGGACAACATCACTAGGGCCTATGTTTGTGCGTGCACGTGTGAGTCTGCCAGTGCCTGAACGTGCTCTAGCCACCTTCTCTGCCATGGCCACAGCCTCAACCTCTCTATCTACCTGGTCAACCCACTCATGGTCTGCTTCAGTGAAAACCGGATCCACAGCCTTAGTGAGCCACTCTGATTTTGGATCAATCTCATCCAGAATGATTGGAGAGGAGTCAATGCCCATAATCTGTTTGATCCTAATACGAAGGTTGTAATGAACAAAGACAAGATCATTCAACCTCTGCATTGTCAACTTATTTCTCTTTTTCGAGTGGATATGCTTGAACATGGACCAACTGTGCTCACATCCAGAAGCACTGCTTGGTTGACTCAGAATACGCATGGCAATTTTCTAAAGTTTTGGGGTTGTGGGCCCAAACATTTGCCACCATCTATCTAAAATAAGGGAAAACAAAATCAATTAGTATCATTTACAAAATTACAACTTTAAAATTACAAAATCAAAAATTAAAATGCACAACTTATAAGCCATAAACTTGTTACTTAACATTCAAGAATATATTATTTTTACAGTTACCTGACTGTAGTTTTGTCCGACTATCTATGGCCATCCTGCCAGAGAAAATTGATCCTTCCATATTATTGAATTTGTCTAGCTCAAGGGTTGCAACTGCGCTATCCTCATCACTACTCAACCTCTGGATCACTGTATATAGGCCGGTGAGAACCTCCTCATCCGCCTTGAAGTTAGCACAAAAACGAAATGCTGGATTCAGATAATAAGCTGCTGCATGGATGGGTCAGTGGAGTTGATTTTGCCATCTCCTATCAATGATATCCCAAATAGGGGCATGCTTCTCCTACACTCCTAGATACCTGGCTCTAATGGCCTCCTTGGCCCTATCCATGCCCTCATATATGTAGCCAAGAGAGGGCTTCTCCCCATCAACAGTTCGTAGGACAGATACGAGGGGCTCAGTGACCTGCATATAATTTAAAAAAGCCATTTGAGTCAAAACTTAAATATAAATAATAAAATTATAAAACTAAAAGTAAAAGTAATTCATTAACAATTAAATAATAAATAGTAAAACTAAATACTAAATATTAAATTGTATGAAATTTACCTCAACGATTTCTTTAGCAGGTTCCCAAAAACCATTCACATCAAAGATCCAATTTGCCACTTCTACCCCTGCAATGGTCGTAGCATAGGAGGATGTAGTCCACTCCCGCCCAACAAACATTCTCCTCAAATCGTCCCTTGATGTCAAAAAGGACTGCAGTGTGATAAAATTCGAGGCAAACCTCGTGATCCTTGGACGAGCTAACTCCTTGCCTCCTGTGTAGGCCCTCATTGTGCTAAGGATGAATGCATGGTTGTAGATAAACTTGCATATACTTTTTGCCCTATCTACGCATGACTTTACCCACTCAAGCTTGCCAATTTCCTCCAACATGAGGTCAAGGCAATGTTCCGCACAAGGTGACCAAAATATGGTGGGGTGCCTCTCCATCAATAGTTTACCTACAACAATTTTAAATTATTTAGAAATTGGAATATGTTAGGAAACTTAGAATTAGAAAAGTGTTCAAATAAATTAATTTTCAAAACTTGAAAAGTTACAAGTTTACCTGCAGCAACATAACTTGCTGCATTATCAGTCACCACCTGCACCACATTTTGTTCCCCCACCTTTGTGATGACTTCCTCAATAATCTCACATAAGTATGTGGCGTTTTTTACATGAGCAAAAGCATCAATAGACTTGAGGAACATGGTATATCCTACAAAAGAATGAATTATCATGGATCATCAACAAATTAGCAATCAACAAATTAGAATTTAAATTATTCAAATTTCACAATGCATGTAGGAAAGTAGAATGATCAATCACCTCCACAAGAAACAAGAAAATTGATAAGTGTTATATTCCTCCTGTCCGTCCAACCATCAGTCATGATGGTGCAACCCTTTACAGTCCACTCCCTTTGGTGGTTTTGAAGCTCAACCTTCATGTCCTCTACCATTTCATCTAAGAGTTGTCCACTCAACTCAGCCTTAGTTGGGGCTTTAAACCCTGGACCACATATAGCAACCGCATCTATCATATTTTGCCAGTAAGGAGCCCTATCACAAATAGATTATGATTAGAAATTTAGATGATAAATCATTATGTAAAGTGAATCTATGATTACATCATTACACAAATAGATATAATTAAAATTTAACTTTAAACTTAAAGAAAACAAATAAAAAAGAATCAATTACCTTGCTGCAGAAAATGGAATGTTGCAAAAGTACCAAAATTTGCAAATTTCTTTTCTCGCAGCATCATGAATCTCCTTGTTCAAACCCATGCCCTCAAGCGTGGGTTGTGAGCCAGGAATAGTGCAGGGCACAAAGTAACTATCCAATCTGTTCTTCCGCACTCTGGGCTGCAATAGGCCACTACCAGCCTCAATATGACTATAAGAATGACTAGCAGTAGCACTAACACTACCACTACCACTAGCATAAGCACTAGCACTAGCACGAGCAGCAGCACTAGGACGAAAAGGAAGCCTAGTAGAACCCTCTCCAACACAACCTACGGATGTGGACTCTTATGCAGGTGTAGATGCGGTTGTGGCAGTGGGAGCATGGGAGCCAATAGCTCTTCTCTCTTCTAGTTGCCTTTTCTTATTTATTTTGTCTTGTTCGAATTTTTCTAATGCCACTAAACAAGTGCGTTTTGTCTCAGCTGTTTGTTGAGTGCAAATTGCAATATCATGTCTGGGTATGGCAGCAATTTGGTATTTGAATCTATAAATGCCACCAGAATTTATTTCTTTACAAAACATACATTTTGTTTGAAATTTTGTTCTTCTAGGAATTCTTCGATATATTTCCAACACTCATCTTTTTTACCCATTGGGGAAAATAAAAATTAAGACTGCTGCAATAATAAATTTCAAGTAAAACTTCTATGTTTCAAAATTAAGTAAGACAAACTAATAAACAAAACAACAAAGCCTACTTTGCAATTTAGTAAAACGAAAAAATAAGCATTCAAGATTTGCAAATGAAAACTAAAAAAATTTAATAATAAATGAACAATACACTAACATACCAAAAAAAAATCAACACTTACCTCTTGCAAATCAATTGAGGAGTGTTGCTAATAACTCCTTAATGCTTCCAATGCAATCTTATGGCCTCCCCAAATGGATTTTTCTTCTCTTTGCTGCTCTTCCTTCTTGCTGTTTGCAAACTTGTGCTTTTCCTTTTCTCTTCTCTCTTACTTTTCCTCTGCTCTATTCATACTAAGCAAACAGAAGACCCTTTAGGGTTAAAACAAAAAGAAAATGCTCAACGAAACCTAAAAAAAATAAGTCAAACTTTATGTTTTTCTGACTTTACAAATCTGCCTGACGTGATCGATTCACAACATCCGATTTAGGTGATTCACCTGAAAAAACTGCCGAGCACGATTCATGATTCAAAAAAAATCGTTTTGCTTGAATGGAACTGTGAATCGCCCGATTCAGGCAATTCGTGGGCGATTCTCGGAACACTGTGTCCAGGTGCTTTATCATTGCTAAGCACATGAAGAACATTATTAATCTTTGCAACAAAAATGGCTTTATTTAGCATTATTCCTCCTCTTTACTCACCTTCTTAGGTATAAGCCCAAAAATCTTGTTTCTTGCTAACTCCATGTTCTGGCCAATATCTTCAGTAGCAAACAATTTCTTGTAATAAACAGCAAAGCCTTGAAGGATATCTGATTGTGTTTTCAATTCTTTACCATCCTCCCAGATCAAGTCAATCCTCTCTCTGGTCTCTTTAGCTTTAAGGATGTTAAAGAAATATTTATATCCTTTGTCTCCAAGGTTGACCCAGTTCAGTCCAGCCCTTCTCTTGACACCTTGAATCTTATAGTGTTGCATCCTTCTAAGAGCATCTCTAGATTGAACAACAACCTCATTGGCATCCGGGTTGGTAGGATTGTCTTGCAAAATAGCTTCAGCATTGGAAAGAATATCCTGCAGTTTTGATTCCTTTTTTCTACTATCCATAGCCTTTTTCTTGCCCACTACTTGAAACAAAGATCTCCAAGTATTAACATTTTGTACCTAGTTACTGATAGCAGATTGGTGTCTGACACAATGTTTATTATACCATCTCACAATATATACAACAAAAGAAATATCTTCATCTTTAAGTAAAGAGGTGTTTAATGAAAACCCTTCTCTCTTTCCTTGTAGCTCCCTCGACCTTCCAATCTGTGAGATGCTAGTCTAAATAGGATGGTGATCCGACATAGAGTAAGGGACCACCTTAAAAGTCACATCTTGAGAGTCCTTGTAAAATCTGAAAACCTCCCTGTTGGTTCTGAAAAGAATTTTACTTTCTAAGAGACACCAATATACCTAAGACTGATTTTGAAGACGGGTTAGTTCCAAATATGGGTATATCAGTAGGTAACTGGACCAACTATAGGGACAAGACTGCTCTCTTCACTTTTGGCTCTGCAAAACCAAGGCGGGTGTACCTAATCCGGTAACATATGGCATTTTTAGGACTTTAAACTGGATTGAACAAAGCAGATGATAGCAAGAAAGTACTAAATGGTAACCGGTCATTCATTGACTCTCCATTGCTATGGTGGAACAAAATGGCCTTGTGACCTCAAGACTTTGAGGGATTTTGGGATTGGTAATGATTAATGTTTGGGTTTCTTGCAGAATGTAAACAACAATGCCACACTTGTAACACCATCAGAGATACTAGTTTCTAATCAGTGTCTTATGCATTGGGCATTATACCTAAAGCATATATAGAATACAAGAACAACTACTATATTCATTCGAGATTCCAAGACATAAACACAACAAACCAGACTCTTACACTACATACAAACATCCTTCCTGTTGAACCAAATGAATCTATGCTTCACTCAGAGACTTTTAACCTGATCCTGGATCAAGGCTGAGAGATAAAACATATACACAAGGAACCCTAGTGCAATGAGTTAGAAAACTCAGAATTCATCAAGAACAATTAAATGAGAGATTTGAGAATGGAAAACTGTATTAAGTATGAGGATTCAAATCCTTGTATTACAATTTGATTCAGAAAATACATTAGACAATATGCAAAAGATGAAGAAGGTTTTTCCCTTGTGTTGATACAACTAGCAAAAAGTGTTACACTTTGGACTGAGGATGTACATTCAGCTTTTCAGCCTCCCGTGTTCAAGAATTTTCAACCAGCCATCAGCCAGTAGCCTAGCAGCCCTTCTAAATGATCCGGGAAATCCCTTTATAGAAACAAGGATTGCAACAAGCAAAAGATCATTTAGGGCAAAATTCAAACTTCAACAACCAAGAAATAAAAGCAGACAAGAAAGCCTGAAAATCCGGGAAAGATCAGATCAAATCTGATGTACAATTATTTGGGTTTCACAATCACAGGCTAACTGTATTCACAATTTCAAATGATTTCTTGTTGCAGACAAGACTAAATTAGATGTCAGGACCAACCAAAGAAAACTAGCGTGAATCAGGGCATGGAAACAACTGGCAATCATCATACCCTAGCCGCCTATGTCAAACAACGGTCCTCTGCATTTAAACCAGCACGACACCCATGAAGCAAATCAGATCCAGGCGGCTACCAATATTGATGTAGGAGCATCCTTGGTGTAAGAGCAATCTTGCATCACCCAAAAATATTTCTGGTTTTCTTTTCAATAAGGGCTATCTTGTGTAGAGCTGCTATTTATGGAAACTTATTATTTTTAGTAAGTTGGTCATATAATCTCGGTGATTTCACAAGTGGAGGTTCATCTTAGTCATTTCAGCCTACCAGTTGAGTTTCATTGCCACATCATCTGTATTGGTGAAGTTATTGAGGTTTTTGGGTACAAAATCTTTCAGGTCAATTTTGAAGGCCTTAGAGGCTCCGAATCGCGATCGACCCTTAGTTGACTAGCACTAGTGCATGTCAAGCACTGTGGATCTTGTCATGGCATTTCCGAAAAGTGGTTACAATAGAAAAACGGGGTTAAAAAGTTATGGCCTCCAGAAGTTGGGTTACCTAAAAACATATTTTGTATTTTCTTTGAGCCGACCCTATTGTAATAATTGTAAAAATAAAATAAGTTCATGTTTAGTCGGTCTAATAGGCTAAATTTTTGGAACCTTCTTGGGCGGTGGAAATTGCCTATATAAAGAAGGCCTGTGGTGTTGTCTTAGGCAGTGCGGGACAGTTCTGGGTAGTAGATCTGGGTATTGATTCAAGGCTTTGTCCTACAGAATATTGTAAGGGAATGCCCATGTGGCTTTGCAAATTGTAATTTTGAAAGTTTGTAATTCCACATTTGTAGAGATAATAAGAAGCCCATTTTTTTTTGTTCTTGCATATTGTTGTTTCTCTGTTTTTGTTATGTGTTTGTGGTATTAAGGGGAGCACCCTTCATCAAATATCATCTTCATTAATTTCCTACCTGCAATCGTCCTAGGACAAAATCGAAACTGATTTGGCCCTGTCGTACTTCACTGTTCAAAACCCTGGCAAAAACCCAGCGCAAGATTCAAATTCTAGCAGCAACGGTCAAGTGATCAAGTTTAAAACGTGGTCGTTGATCTAATCTCTTCCCAGTACATTGGGCGGCCCACATGAATCGGCATAACAGTCAATTGAGCTTTGAAAATTATTTGGCCACATCATCATTTCCTAGCAACCAATCAGATTTGAGCACCTGAGCAACACTTGGCAGCAGACCCACTTTGACCTCGGCAAGCATCCCCTAACCCTTAATCATCTGGAGATTATGCGACTGAGGCAAATCTCCAAGTCGCTGAAAGTAAAGCTTAACCCAAGTCTAATCAAGAGATCACGTGAACAAAGGCATTCGCGTGATCGCTGAACATTTCCTCGACCTTGGGTTCCATCAAGCGAACAAGCAACCACTGCCCAATCAATCTCATCAACGGCCCAGATCTAATCTCCAAGCCTTTACCTTTAACTCATCTTCTATTTGGAGATCACATGACCGTAGACTTCGCCTGATCGCTAGAAGTTTATCTTAACCTGGGTCATATCTAGAGATCACGCGAACAAAGGCATTCGCGTGATTGTTGAGTCTTTGCCTTACTCTGGGTTTAATCTGGAGAACTAGTGCTGGCCGCCGATCAAATCTGCATCAACAGTTCTCATTTGCCGCTTAAAACCTTGCCTTAACTCAACCCGGTTCTGGAGAACACGCGACTGAGGGCATTTGACAGATCGCTCAATCCTTATTTTGACCAGGGTTAGATACGGAGAACACGCGAATGCAGTGTTCACTTGATCGCTAGATGTTCTGCTTAACCTTGATTCCATCTCAAGAACATGCGCCAGCCGTTGATCAAGATCAATATCAACGATCCTCGCTTAATCTCTAAAAGCCTCTTGCCTTGACCATGATATCTGGAGATTCAGCGACTGAAGGGAAAGTAAACTGCCCGCCAAGTCGCTAAAAGTTAAGCCTTTGACCACCAGGATCAGGAGAATATGCGATTGACTGTATTCGCTGGGTCGCCAGATAAAAAGACAAACTGCTCGAGAACCTAGAGAACTGGCAAATGCTTCATTCGCGGAGTCATTGAATAGAATAAAGTATGTGTACGAAAAGGATTTAAGTGACCAGGAAAAAGGTAATGAGGAAATGGAACGAAGCTAGGGTTCTTTGGACTTAGACAATTTTTTAAAACCCCTTGCATGGATAAACCCTAGTTCCTCAAACCTTAAAATAACTGGATCTCACTGGTCTTTGCATTTCAACACATGCGCTCTTGATTGGAGCCTGGACACACCATAAACTAACCCTGACTAAGGGCGCAAGCCATAAAACCTTACACATTTTCTTCGTATATCAAAACAAGTTGCAGCCAGGGCAAGACAAATTTCACAAAATTTTGCAGGGCTAGACCATTTTCTTAGGATTTTTGGCATGACAGGAAAATGGGCTAACACTCCCTATTAACATAGAACCTATCAAGTCTACAGAAAATTCTTCTGTTACTTGCTTGAAAATTGGACCATGTATGCCAAATCCCTTTGAATTCAGATTTAGACCTTGCCAGGGGGGGATCAAATAGTTTGAGCTTACTTATCATCTTCTGCCAGTAAAATCTTTCACTGCCCTTCCATTCAAACTTATTGCCACTAGCCTTATCATAGGTGGCTTCAACCATGTTAAAGTCTCCACCAACAATCTAGGGGATGTTAGGTAATTGAAACATCCATTTCCAAAGCTCAATCCTATCCCTATGATCATTAGGGGCATATATATTACAAACACCAATGTCACTTCCATGATCACACAACTTAATCCGAACAGCTCTGTTACAAGGGGAGGTACCCCAGTCTGTGATCCTCTTCGCGCAATTAGGGCCAACCACTATTGTAGCTCCTCCTTTGCCTTTTTTATGAGAAGTATAGAAAGGTTTTGCATCCCTCCAAATGCATTAGAGACAAATGTCTAATCCAAATCAAATGTCCTTCATTTCTTGAAGCATTAAGCTATCAATCCCCTTGTTCATTAGAAGAAATCTTTTAATGACATATTTATGATCAGGTGAGTCTAGTCCCCTAACATTCCAAGATGAAAAGTTCATCTCCATGTGATCAATCATTCTTCTTTGTTAGTTGGGGTCTTGAATCTCTTGAAGCAGTTAGGGAGTTGTCTCCTTGGGTGCTTGGGCTCTTTGTTGGCATTAGTAGAACCCACAGGCCTACCTCTCTTCTTCTTAGAATTGCATTCAACTTCTCTCTTGGTGGAGTTAGGTTCATCATTAGACTCCATAACCTTAGAGGTTTGACCCTTCTCTTTCTTTTTTGTACCTTGAAAACAAAATTGTCAACTTCCTTTTGAGGGTCCTTTAGGGATGCATCCTCATCAATTACCATATCATCATTTCCTTGGTCATCAACAACCTCATGATCTACAAAGGGGTTAAAGTCCACCTGGGGTTGGTTGGAGACGAGGGATGGAAAATCAACTTTTGGTCCCAAGGGTGGGTGGGAATTAGCAGAGGGTGCTGGGGAAGGTAAATCAAGAATAATCACAACTTCAAAATCTGTTAGTCTATCAAATACACCATATGTTTCTCGAAGCACATCCAAACCATTAGCAAAAACCCCTCCAACAGGGGCTCTGACATCAGTATCATCCTTAGACACATTTTCCACAAGATTCTCATCCAACTCTGGAGCCTCACCTACCTTGCATACAACATTATCCAAAGGAGAGGAGGTGCCAACCCTTTTTGCTGGTCAAGGACTTGGTCCTGGATTTGGGAACTGAATTCCTTATGATCTTTTGAACAGCTAGCTGTTGGGCATTTATGGTTCTATGTTTGGGCTTAGGCTGGGAAGGTTCCAACGCAAATGTGATGGAATCAACATCGGGGAGGTCACATATGATAGGAGGCTTGAAGGAGTCTCCACCATCATGGCAAGGGGCATTGACTGAGAATTTGGCTTGGAAGGATTCAATGTCATGTCCCCTTCTTAGTGACATGGACTTTCTCCGAGGATTAGCCTATTACGGGCTCTCGTAGGCTAATGGTGTTGCGGAGGGAGCCATTTTTAGCGACTATTTGGAGATTAGATGGCTTTATATGTGGTTGGGGGAATGGCTCTTATTATGTTTTATTGTTATATTACTTTATCGGGGCCATTTGTTATAATTTGTTGTTGAGTTGCACTTTTTTATTAAAAAGTAATATTTCATAAAGTGCAAATATTTTAATAGAACATTTGGGATGTTTCTAGAAGTTTTAAGTGACTTCTAGTGGAAGCCAATGGAAAAGAATAAATAGACCTCATGGTCTCTCATTTTGGACATCCAAATTATTATCGCTATTGCTATTCTCTCTATGAGCATTTGTGGAGCCAAGGGGTCTGCAGATAATCATCTGATCTTTGGGAACGAAGACTCCCATTGATTGCATAACTGAGGGAGTGAAATATCTCTTGAAGGGTTGCAGATTGGAAGTGGTATTTCAGTCACTTCATCAGAGCTTAAATTTGTGGCCAAGGGCCAATTCTGAAGACTACTATATTGTGGAAGTTTCAGCATTGAAGAATCATTGTTTTTGGCATTACAAGGAGTGTTTGGCATCAAATTTGAAGGAGCAAAGGTTGAATGCATTGGCAGATTTTTTTATATGTTAGTCTGATGTAAAAATCAGAATATACTTGGCACCCTGGAGAAGGTATTTTCCATTCACAGCTCCTACAAAGTGGTTTGATTTTTGCAAGGAGCTGGATCGCTCCATTCTAGGGGTCCTAAGGATGAAGTTTGGAGGGTTTTTGAACCCCAAACATTGCCAAGAGAATTAATACAAAAATCGCATGGTCTGCTGGTGCGATTTTCTTGAGGGATTCAATCTGCATTTAGAAGGATAATTGGGTTGATCATTGGATTGCTTTATCGTCAGCAAACATTTCCAGCATCTCTTCAATTAGGTTCTATCATCATTCATTAAGTTTAGCTTTGTATTTGGTGATTGCAAGTTTCAGCTGTAAGTGCTTCAGCACTTCACCATTTTGTTATTGTATTAGTTAACCCTTGTTCAAGATAGTTTCAGTATTGTAGTTTTGAAAGAAGTTAATTGTGCCAAATATACTTGAATCATTGTAACAAGCATTGGGTAAAGGCAAAATTCAAGGGTTTGATATTTTGATGTTGGCTAGAAATATATTTCTTATGTATTACATTGAAAGCAAATGAATGGCATGATTGAATATAGCACCTTTTTCCTCTTAAAAGTTGCATAGTTTTAGTTTAGCACTTGCTTGGGTATTCTGGAATTTAATAGCAGTAGCATATATACATTGCATGACAAGTGTTTGACAAAATTCCAAGTAAGAAGCTAAGTGGTTTTTAAGGTCCTATTGAGTAGGGGACTTTACATTCAAGCTTAGCCCTAATGTCAGAGTTGGCAATGTGGGAAGAATCTGGAACAATGGTGGCAATGGGGTCATTCGAACTAGGGGTGGGAAATTTATGGCCAACAACCTTCTCGATAGGCTTAGGGTTTGATTTGTTTTTAGTCTTGATCAAAGTGCACAAACTTCTCAAGTGACCCTCTTTTCTGCACAAATAACATGCATTAATACCTCCAAGAAAAGTAACCGGGCAAGAGAAAACACTATCATTAATATCAAAGTGGATTTCCTTAGGGATGTCAAGGTTTGGATTGATCAAAACAAGAATTCTTACAAGCATTTCATAATTAAACCATTTCATTACAAGCATTACACAAAATATTTCTATTCTTTATAATTATAACTTTTTGTTTGAAATCATTCTATTTTTTAATATTTTTTGAAAACCATAATTTTCATTTTAATAATTTTAATATACACAAAATAATTTCATAATTAACTATTTTCACTTCAATGTTTATACTACACAATTTTATGACTACTAATAGTATTTTTATTAAGACCGTTATAAGTAATAATTTTCATTTTAATCATTTAAATATATACAAAATAATTTCATAATTAACTATTTTCACTTCTATGTTTATCTTATAAAATTTAATGGCTATTAATAGTTATTTTATTAAGACCTATTATAATTAATATTTTTTTGGTAAGTTAAAGCTATTGTGGGTGCACCCTTTATATTAATTTCAGAAAACTTTATAGCCATGACAATATATGAGGCTTTAAATGTTTGTCCTATAGCTAAGACTGAGCCGATTACAAAATTTGGTGGTCATAGTGCAGAGAGACATCTACCCACCCATCCAAAATCTAGATGCAATCCTTGCAAATTCTACAATTTCAAAAGGATTAGCACCCAAACCAAAATGGTGCCCTCTAAAACAATCAACAAGTGCAGAACTATCCCCACCTATACTAGGGGTATGCGCCACCAAATATATACTATAACCTATAATAGATAGATTTTGCAAAAAAATCCAAGAACCTTTAGGCTACCCTCAGCTTTGGCTCTAGTCAGATATTCTGGTCCATAATGCTCATTGGTGAGCAACTCAATAACACGACTTGGGCCCTCATCCTTGTCATCCTTTGTTTGTTCATCTTTGAAAACCACACCAAAGTCTACCTCATCATTGTCATTGTCAAGGCCCTCATCTCTCAAGTAGATTTTTATCTAGTCACCTCCCTCATTCAACATTGTCCCCAAGAGCTTCTTGAGGAAAACAATATTTCTAACAAAAATCTACTTATTTTCAAAGGCCTCTAGCCCCATGGTAGTAATTGTAGGAAACTTGGGCACCTCCTTTCGATGGCGACGGACCACATAGTAGTTTTGCGGGAGAGATCTGCTTCTTCTCATGAACATTCAACAACACATATTCAATCTAACCAAGAATTGAACTTTTGAAGACCTTTTGACATAAAATCTTAACCCCTTCCTTTGTTTCCCCCATTTTCAGCACAACCACCAATAACATGCTAGAGATGTCAATATTCATAGTGTCTGTGACATGGATTCAAAAATTTCTCCCCAAGAAACACCTCCACCACATAGATAACCAAGCAATGAGAGGAATTACAGATGGCTTTTAGCCTCTTCTCTAAGACCTTACCTACATAAGACATGTCATTTATCAAAGATTAATTTGATGGGAGTATCCATTTTATTTATCATTGTCTTTGCTCTCAAAGGAAAACTTTGTGAGTCACCAAAGACTACTAGGAGGGCATAAATAGGAAAAAAAGCAATATGTCCTCTACTAATCATAGTGACATTTCATATCTGAACAATCTATGTGGATATAGGAATAGATTGTGATTCTATATGATTCATAAACAATGGTATAGGGTATTGCCAAAGAACAATCAAAGCTTGTGATGGACCAATTGCCATCCATTTGACTTCTTTCCCATGTCTATCAACAAGGGTCATGCTTCACTCTTGTTTTAGCATTGTTTTGGCTTCATGGAAAATTGTCTCTCCACTAGAATTTGACATTATGATAGATTTATATGATTTGTGTTATTCTTAATCAAAATTATGAACTAGTTGCCTTGATCAATTGATTAGGTTTATATGATAATGTGTTGTATTTGAAATTTTACAAGTATAATTTTTAATTGTCCTTATTTCTAGCCTTGCAATGTACAAAATATTCTCAATTCATTGACCCTACAACCAACCATTTGTTAATACTAGATATTTATTCATAGTAATAACCATATACTTTCATCAACTATCAAAATAATTAGTCCATAATATAATCATTACAACTATAACAATCAAAATGATATCTAAATAAAATCAACAAGGAGAATAACATCATTCACTACCTAATTTACATAGCTAGAATATTACACATACTTGTAGCGAAGACATATCGATATTAATGATGGCATCAAAAGTATTAAGCCTAAAATTCTTACATTGAATAGTAAAATAATGAAATATGAAGGCATAATTAATTACAAAACATGACTAACACATTTGCATGCTATAGGGGTAGTAATAAAATAATGATTTTGACAAAAAAAAACAATAAGGAATCTATATTAAGATTATGATTACAATTAAAGCTAGGATTTTGATTACAATTTTAATTTAAAAATGGATAGAGTGAGTGTTACAATATCATTTTTGCACTTTGAACAACTACAATATCATTAATCTCAAACTACCATTGACCGATCTCTATAGTCTACTAGTCTACAACATGTACTCGCCACTACGTGACACTTGCTATATATATCCTTATAAATTTTTTTTTTGATCAGTTAAATATTTATTTTATTAATATTTATAAAGTGAAATATTAGATTGAAGATCAAGTTTCCAAAATACCACCCCAGCATCGACTTCCCCTAATTGATAGTTCCAAAAAATTAACCACCTAATAGCAGACTTTACAACCCAAATACAGTCAATTGGGTGAGAATACAACTATAAATCACCCCCATACCAAATCCTGGCATAGCAACTATACAATACAAAAAATTACCGTGACTCGTGACCAGTACTGACTACATTCTAATTTAAACACAAAAAAAGGAACTTGACAAATTCATGGAACTGGGTGGGACTATGTCGGAATGGGCGCTGAACCACCCCTATCCTCAACACCACCCACACGCTACGCCTCACCATCCACGAGCGTGCCTCTATTTGAACTGCCACGAAGAGAGCTGCGAAGAGATGTGCAACCCATAATGGCACTGGCCTCCTCAGAGGGAGAAACCCTTCCAACAACAGACCTTCAACGTGCTCGTCCATGCCCTTTGCGAAATGCTCGTCCATCCCTTTGTCACTCTCCCCGAGAGCCACCACCACGGTTTCTTCCTCGTGTTGTGCTAGCACCTCCTCATCCTCACCCCCATCCAATTTGCTTCCTCTCCCTCCTTTGTCGCTCCATCTCTTCCCATGCTCTAGTGAGCTTCAAATGAAAGATAGTCGCGTTCATTTGTCTCCTAGGGAAACCAGTTGCCAATTCCAGCGCCCAATCGTGTACAAAATCTATTGAAGCAGGACCCAAGTCCTCCTGGCTTCTTGCTTCCTTGCCAAGCTTCTCCCAGACCCCTGTGGAATAAGGGATGCACCATTGGGTGAAACCCAAGAAATCCCACCCAATCTCCATGTGTTGATACAAACCCCTGCCCTAGCACCGCACACTCCACAATCTCATCAAGCCCTACCCTCCATTTTGGCTTCACACATCTCTCCACAATTTGCTTCACCTCCTCCTTTGGGCTAAAATGCAATCCCCATGCGCAGAAAAGGGTCGTGATATCCGTGTTTGTTCAACAACGAAACCTGGAAACCGCATACTCAACCCTCTACAATGCCTAGACAATGTTGAGAAAGAAAGGATGGGCTGAAGAAAACACATTCTTCAACCGCTCTTCTGCGAGTGGCTCCTTGAATGCCATCTATTGTTTTGTGGCATCAAAAGCAAATTTTGCTTGTATTTTGCCTCTTCCCTCTCCACTTTTCTCAAATTACCTTTCGAATTTGTCGTTCACACTAAAATGTGCCTCTGGGTATGTGAGGAAGGGAATGTATAGTAAGTATTCCTTGCTACGCATTGAATGCCCACACAGAAGTGTGCTAAGGCAATATCAATAGAGCCACCTTCCTTGTCAATAAATGTGGGAGCTGTACTTTGCCATCCTCCAAGATATCCACCAATTCAAAAACATCACATCACTTCCCATCAACCTAGTTGTCATGATGTTACCCATATCTACTGCTATGTCATGCCATGTCAAGTGCCAACTTTGATAAGGAGTTTGCCAACACATTTCCCTCTCGGTAGACATGTGAAATTTTGAAAATTAGAAAGGCTTGCAACTTTTTCTTGATGATTTCGACCACTTTGTGTAATCGCCATGCAAGAGATTTGCCTGTCGCAGTGGCATTTACAATTACTTGAGTCATCCATTAAGTGTAGATTAGCAACACATAGCCTTTGTGCCATTCCTACTCCCAACAATGCTGCCTACACCTTGGCTTTGTTGTTTGTTCCTACCTCTAATGTTTTATGCTCAGTGGCAATGATATGATCGTTTGAATCTTTGGCCGCACACCCTACACCCAAAGGCCTTGGATTGCCTCGTGCCACCCCATCGAAGTTGAATTTAATCCATCCCCCATATTAGAATATTATTTTATTACTATTTAATGGTCATCTTTGTATAATATGTAAATTATGTAGATAAGAGTGTTTCTTTGATCTTCTCAGTTTCTTATTAGAAACTTTCTAGTTTTGTATTCTTGTATATTCTATGTAATGATCCTTTCGATGATTTGTTAATACAACAAATATTTTACCAATTACTTCTCAGTAATATGGTATCAAAGCCTTGAAGATTAAGAATTTGTTTTTTCTAAAAATTTTGATTTTTCAGAATTCTTCAAGTTTTAGGAAAAACATTTGCAGGGCCATTTATTTTTGCAAGGTCATTTTTTGCTTTATTTTACCAGCCATCATGGTTCATTTTTCTGCAAATGACACCTATTTGCCCGCGATCTCTCCTCTGCAACTCATGCGATTTTTAAAATCACGTTTTTTCAGCGCTTTTCTTGCCATCAACAGTGTATTCTTTTGTTTATACTTGTGCTTGGGTCTATAGACAGCATTTTGCCTTATTCTTTCTCTCTCACATGCCCATTGTGTCGTTTTGTCTCTACTTGCAATGTCTTTCTGCAGATGTCTCTCCCATCTGCAACGACTTTTCTGGGTATTTCGACCAAATCAGTTTTAACTCTGCACAAAGCTTTCATGTTCGTTCATGGTCGCCTAGGTTTTTGCAACTTCGACTACGGTATTGACCCTTCAATTTAAGTCGAAAAATTATTTTGATTACAGATTCCTTGAGGGTTTTTTGGGAGATCTTCTAGGTCTTTGTCAGATTTTTTAGGGTTAGCCAGAATTTTTTTCTCAGAATCCATGCTAATCGTACTTCATTTTATGAAGTCTTTACCTGCATCTACCTATTTCTTTTCCATTGGGATTTGTGCTTCAGATTATGTGCTATCGATTCTTCTTCGATTTTTGTTTTTAGTGCATTAGGAAACGTGCAAGATGGTGTCATTGACCAACTTAATGTTGGAAGGCAATCAAAGATTCAACGAAAAAAATTATAACACTTGGAAGCAACGCATGCTAACAACGCTGCCTTGATGTTTTTGTTTTGGGAACAGAGACTTGTCCTACCACAACCGCATCAAACCAGGACAAGTTTGATGACCGGAATCAAGAAGCTGTCATGCTTCTCAAGCTCTCTGTCACATATGACCATTTGCCTCAGATTCCTTCTTGCAAGTCAGCATCAAAAATTTGGAAGCATCTAAAGGAATTGCATGAGACATTTGACAAGAGCCAAGCGTTCTTCTCGACAATGGAAGCGTGGAGGGTCTCAGCCTAAGGCCAATGTTATTGAGCACATAGATCAGAAAGAGTTTGTCTTTTACGCCTTCACGGCTAAAAGACTTGCAAACCATGTCAAATCTTCTGCTTGGTATATAGATTTTGGTGCTTCTCGGCATTTCAGTCACAAGCGTGATTGGTTTATAGAATTTTCTCCCTATACTAATTCAGTCATATTTGGAGGAGTTGAAGAGTATACTGTTGTCGGTAAGGGCAATGTCCAGATACAGTCTGGTGGGAGGAATCTCATATTCCTCAATGTATACTACGTTCCTGGCATGGAACTAAACCTATTCTCAGTGAGATAGATCATGCAACATTCTCCTCAGATTGATGTGGTATTCAGTGCACACAAGTGTTCAATTGTTGATTGTGCGACAGGCACTACTGTAGCTGTTGGCATTGAGGATCATGGTCTATACAGACTTGTAGATACGGATGATTCTCTTGAGCATTCCTTTGCAGCAAAATCATCTTTTATCAGCAGTCTTTGGCATCAACGATATGGTCACCTTAGCATTCATTATCTTTCTTAGCTTGTTCAGGAAGATTTAGTACATGGCCTACCTAAAATTCAAACTCAGAATCCGTGAGTTTGTGGAGCTTGTCAGCCTAGGAAGCAGTGTAGGACAACGTTCAAGGATGGTGACTCATGGCGAACCTCTAAGGTATTACAATTGGTCCACGCTGATGTATGTGGTCCAATGAATACTTCTTTTGTTACTGGGTGCAGGTATTTCTTACTTTTTGTTGATGATTTCATTTGTAAAATGTGGGTGTACTTTCTTAGACAAAAATTAGATATGTTTCCTGTATTTCAAAAATTCAAGGCCTTAGTAGAAAAAGAGTCTAGTTGTTCTATTATAACTCTTAGGTTTGATAATGGGGGGGGAGTTTTGTTCTATTGCTTTCTCCACTTTCTGTGATACACATGGCCTAAAACGTCAGTTAACCACACCATACACTCCTCAACAAAATGACATTGTAGAACGTTGCAACCACACCATTACAGTAATGGCTAGGTCAACGATGGAACACATAAATGTTCCTAAGAAATATTGGTTAGAAGCAGGGTTTATTGCGGTCTATCTCTATAATAGGTCTCCCACACATGTTGTTAAGGGGACGACTCTTGAGGAAGCCTGAACTAGATGCAAACCCAGGATCAACCATCTAAATTTTTTTTGGCTCTTTAGCATATGTATGGATTCCATATGCCAAACGCTCAAAGTTGGATTGCAAGAGTGAGATGCTTATGTTTACAAAATACAATGACAACCATAAGGCTTACCAGCTGATTGATGTAGACTTTGAATGTCTTATCTTCAATTGCAATGTTGTCTTTGATGAAGAACGAGGACCATTTAAGCTTTCCTCGTCTGAGTAGAATTTTGAGGATCAACCTTTGAAGGCTTCTGATTTGGTTGTCCGTCTTCCATTTGGTTCACCTGATAGGAGGGATGATGCAGATTTTGTATTTGATGTTGCACTACATGAATTTCCTCTGGATGATGCTAATCTTCTACCTATTCCAGATTCTCTCGCACCTCCATCTCTAGTTATTTCTCCTCCATCTGATGTTGGCACATCTACTCTCTGACCTAAATGGTGGGCTAAGACCATCAGTGATCTTCGTCTTGATGAGCTCATTGAGGGTAGATCTTCTAGAAAAAAGGGCAAGAAGTAGAATACAATTAACATTGCTTTGATGGCCAACATTCATAATATTTATGAGCCTCAGACATTTGTAGAAGCAAAAGGGATTCCAAAGTGGGAACATGCAATGGATGCAGAATAGTAGATCCTTTTCAAGAGCAACAGTTGGGTTCTCTCTGATCTTCTTCCAAGGAAGAAGCGCATTAGCTGCAAATGGGTGTATAAGGTCAAGTATCATGCAAATGGTTTGTTAGATAAATGCAAGGCCAAATTAGTTGCTCGAGGATTCACACAACAGGAGGGCATTGACTATGAGGAGACTTTTGCACCTACTACCAAGATGAGTACAATTCGTCTTCTTCTCACCATTGCAGCTTAGTTTGGATGGAAAGTACATCAAATGGAAGTTAAGAATGCCTTCCTCAATGGTGAGTTGTAGGAAGAAGTCTACATGACACAACCTCCTTGTTTGAAGGTTGTCAGCAAAGAACATGTCGACTCAAGAAAGCACTCTATGGACTCAAACAGGCTCCTCGAGCGTGGTACATCAAGATTGATCAGTACTTGGTTGCTCATGGTTTTCAGCGTAGCCCTTTTGACAGTAATTTGTATATCAAACACTCTGGTGATGATGTTCTCTTTCTTGTTGTCTATGTGGATGACTTGATCATTATTGGCAATTCAACACTTTTGATTGTCGAAATCAAACAAGACTTGTGCAAGGATTTTGACATGACAAGTTTGTGGCTTCGACATTATTGTTTAGGTGTTGAGGTTTGGCGAACTGATGATAGCATTTTTATTTCATAGTCTAAGTATGCTAGGAACTTGCTTGATAGGTTGCTTCCACGCCTATGGAGAAAGGACTGAAGTTGTCAGCCAAGTCTGATTCAATTTGTTCGAAAGATAATAAGCCTCAAACACACTAGTGTAGATGGCAAATGCATCCGAATCACAATTTTCAATGCCCTCACTAAATAGTTCAAGAGACTTAGCAACAAATTTTTTTTTCTTGATAGGATTGGCATCAGATATACCTATAATGAAACCACTTTTTGGGTTAACCTTAATGGAAAGAATAGCCATTCGTACCTCTTGAGCTATCTCGGAAGAGAATAAGTCTCAAACGCACTAATGTAATCGACAAATGCATCTTAATCACAATTTTCAATGCCCTCACTAAATAGCTCAAGAGACTTAGCAACAAATTCCTTCTTCTTGATAGGCTCGGCATCGAATATACTAGCAATGAAACCACTTTTTGGGTTAACCTTAATGGAAAGAATAGCCATTCGTACCTCTTGAGCTATCTCTATTTTCAACAAGTAATTTAAAAATACAATGATTCGGTGCATGAAACTTGTTTCCTGTGCTACATTTGTGCATAAGATTTTGGGTAGTAAACTATCATGGATATGTCCATCCTGCAACAATTGACCTCTAATGATCTGATTTATGGCCGATCTAGTCCCATCTTCTTTTGCTTTGAAGAGCCTTCTCAATTGTATATCAATAGTCTCTTCCTCACACCTACAAGAAACATCGAAATGCTTGCCCCCAACCATGAACTCTCTTGCTAGATGAACTCAAACAACAAGAATTTAAAGATAAACCCAACACCAAGACTAAGAGAATAAGCTTTATCCATCCACCCTTCAACGCTCCAAGATTGGTAGCCATACAACATTGTTTGAATAAGAACCCATCAACACAATAACATCCAACTGTGCACGCAAACAAAGGCGTACAAGGACAGATGCAATAGTTGAAGGAAGACAAGGGAATCCACGATCCATGGTTAAGGTGATGTCACCATCACTTTGCCTATTTCGAGAAACACAAATTTCTGCAACATCGCGATTATCCCAAACCCCGCACCATGACCTAATGAAAGTTTTGGGCGTTGTTCCAATTTTTGTAAATTGATCAATCAATGCTTGAGGCATCCTGTAATTCCATATTTCATGTTAAGCATCTTTCCTCTGCCATTGTGACATGCTCAATCCTCAATGGTATTGTCCATAGTCATCTCATTCACTCCAATTGTTATTGTCTAATTTTTCGGTCCTTTCCTTCGTCTGTCTTGAAAGGCCATTTCCAACTACTAATATCTATTCGTCACAATTCCTATCTTTACCCTTCTAATTTTTTAATATTTCTCTAGTTAGCACATCTCCTAGCCGTGACCATTGTCTTGGATAAGAAGCCACACCGCTATTTGTATCTTGTGTGATGTCAAAGTTAGCAAGTAAATCCATAGCTCCGTTTGCTTCTCTAAACACATGTGAGATAGTGAAGTTGCCCTTACAATCTAATATCTCCCAAATGTTTTGGACGTAGCCTTTTAGTTTCTAGTTTGGACTATCTTTCTTAACTATTTCTTGTATGCAAAGCAAAGAGTCACCTTCTATGACAATGTTGCATAAATTCTTTTCTTTACATAATGATAGACCAAGTGCCAAGGCCTCCATTTCATCCTCATTGATTATTGCATGTCCCACCTTGCACAAAAGAGCCTAGACACATTTTCCATTACTATTTCTAATCATACATCCTGCCCCAATTGGACCCTGATTTCCTTTTGCTGCACCATTGAAGTTTAGTTTTAATCATTTTGCTTTAGATAGATCTGCCTTGCCTCCGGTGTGATTTGTATCTTATCTTTAATCACTCCTCTTGGTCTTTTGAGTTCTCTCCAGTTTTTTTATATTTCTTCATCCCATTTGGTGAAGATAAATAGATGTTTGCATTTATTAATTCGCATGTGCTTGATTGAATTTTATTTATGACTTCCTCCACATTTATACTCGTGTTACTGACGATCTTTGCCACACAACTATTGATTGAGCTGCAATCTATAAATTTGACCATATAACATTGTTTTCTAACTTTGGCCAAGTTATCATGAAATCCAAAATGTCCACTTGTCTTGGGTAGAGAAACCAAGCGCTTTCACAGTTTTAATTTAACTTATATATATACACATGATCTCCAATGCATGCAAAACATAAATAAAGCGTGTGAAGCATCACAATGTCACACTATGCCAATTGATGTAACAAGATTTTTTAACCATTAACATAAATCATAAGTGAAAGCAAGAAACACAGTAAAATTTAGAATTCAATGCTTCATTATTCTCCAAGCTACTCTACCACTACAATGAGTGAAAACACCAATTTATCTACCATCCGAAAATTACCATTTTTGACAGATTTTAACAATCTATTTTTTTCCTTTTTTGGTAATTTCTAAAAGATCTCAAAAACTATGAAAATTTTCAATTATTTAGAGTTATCTCGAGTGACATCATCAGTCAACTCGCTAAGCAACTGCATGAATAAAAAGAAGGCTATTAAAAAAATAGTAAAAGTTTTTGAGGCCTCATGTGATGGAATTTGACCCCAAAAATGTATCAAGATTTGGTCCAATCGAATAGATTCATTGGCAGATCTGAGAACTCTTGAAGATGCATCTACCTGTAAAGTTTCAGCCCAAATGGACAACCGAGTCAAAAGTTATGACCGTCAGAGGTCCCTGCATCATTCTCCTCTTGTTAAAAAGAATGCAACTCTTGCAAGTTCTTGTCCTCAAACTGCTGCCATTTAGACTGATCTAGCTTCTTCAATTCCCACTCTATAGTGCATGTGTTGTCTGTTGGTGCTAATCCTTCGCACTATACTAGATATCTATTGTATTTGCCATAGCAAGTATGAATAGTCTTCCTATCTAAAACCTGTGCAATCTTTTCCTTTTTCTTGTTGGGAATTGTTTTCTGCAAATTCACTTCATCCTCACTATCAATAGCATGATCTTCACCATGGAAAGTATATAAATCAAAGACATTAAACATAGGGGAAATATCTAGGCCAATGGATAAATCTATCTCATAAGTATTATCATTGAATTCTCTTAAGAATTTTGCATGGACAATTTTCTTATATGTCAATTTGTGATATTTCCTTGTAGGAAACCTCTGCTTTCGTAGATAGACCATCGCTAGATCACCTTCATTAAATACCTGATGTCTTCGACGAACATTTGTTGAAGCTTTGTACCTCTCAGTACTTTTTTGTAATTTCTATCTTATTTCTTCTTGCAACTGGTGAAGGTGTTTTTTAAATGCTTCTCCATCATCACCGATTCTATCACCCAACGGTAGTTTTACCAAATCTAGAACACCTTTAGGATTCTTGCCATAAACAACTTGAAATTGTGATTTACTTGTTGACCTATTCACTCAGTTGTTATAGGCAAATTCTGCCTTGGGTAATGCCAAACCCCGCTGTTTCGGCTTCTCTCCAACAAGGCACATTATTAGATTACCCAAACTCTGATTGACCACCTCCGTTTGCCCATCCGTTTGAGGATGATAGGCACTACTAAATTGTAACTTTGTCCCCATCTTCTTCCATAAAGTCCTCCAGAAATGACTCAAGAACTTGGTATCTCGATTAGAGGTGATAGTTTTTGGAACGCCATGCAGTCTAACAATTTCTGAAAAGAATAATTCTGCCACCCTAGTAACATCACTAATTTTCTTGCAAGCAATGAAATGAGCCATTTTTAAGAACTTATCAACAACAACAAAGATGGAATCGTTACCTCGCTATGTGTTTGAGAACTCCAATACAAAGTCCATGCTCAAATCTGTCCATGGTTTTGTGGATATCGGCAATGGCATATACAACCATGTATTCTATGAGTGTCCTTTAGCTACTTGACAAATTCTACACCTCTCCACATGTCTGATTATATCTTGTTTCATCTTTGGCTAGTAGTATTTATTTGTGGCTAAAGCTATTGTCTTATCCTTTCCAAAATGTCCAGCCATACCACTATTATGAAACTCTCTTATAATATTTTCTCTCATAGAGTCAACAAGAATGCATAATTGTTTTCCTTTCAATAGATGGCCATCCTGCATAAGATATTCACCTTGAATGTTCTCCATTTGCCCAGGTATTGGATTTTTCATTTGGTCAACAATTTCTTAAAACTCATTGTCAGATTCATACAAATCTTTGATTGCATCAAAGCTAATTACCTCAATTTCCATGGTGGTTAAACACACTACACGTCTGCTTAAGGCATCTGCAACTTGGTTCTATTTCCTTGATTTATGCTTCAAAACAAAAGTATAGCCTTGTAGAAAAGAGACCCATTTTGCATGTCTACTATTCAATTTATTTTGTCTGTTCAAGTATTTTAATGCAATATGGTCTGTAAACAACAGAAACTCCTTAGGCACTAGGTAATGTTTCCAATGTCTCAAAGCTTGTACAATTATATAGAATTGTATATCTTAAGTTGAATAATTCTTCTGCACTTCATTCAACTTTTCACTAAAAAAGGCAATGGACTTTCCTGCTTGACTAAGTAAAACTCCAATACCCACATGTAAAGCATCACACTCTACCTCAAACACTTCATCAAAATTTGGTAATGCTGGAAACTTCAGTGACCTTTAGATGCTGGAAACTTTCCTCAGCTTCTTTAGTCCACAAAAATTCCCTACCTTTGGTGCAATTTGTTATGGGTGCTATAATGTTACTAAAATTGCGAATGAACTTTCTATAGAAGGTAGCCAACCCATGGAAACTTCTCACCTCTATTATGGTATGTGGGCTAGGCCGTTCAAGAACGACACTAACTTTCTCTGCATCCATTTGGACACCATTTGCAGAAATGACAAAACCCGGAAAAACCAAACTCTTTTGCATGAACCTACACTTCTTCAAATTTGCATAGAGTTTCTCTGTCCTCAACACCCCTAATATGATCCTCAAGTGCTGCAAATGTTCTTCTTTGCCTTTATGAAAAACTAGTGTATTATCAAAATAAACTACTACAAAATTACCAATGTAGAGATGCAACATAGAATTCATTAGCCTCATAAAGGTACTGGGAGCATTTGATAAACCAAATGACATTACCATCCACTTATACAAGCCATCTCTAGTTTTGAAAGTTGTTTTCCATTTATCCCCTTCTCGAATACGGATCTAGTGATATCCACTTCATAGATCAGTCTTGGTAAAATATGTTGCTCCTGTAAGAACATTTATCATGTCATCTAGAGGAGGTATAGGAAAGTGATACTTGATGGTGCTCCTCTTGATTGCTCTACTGTCTGTGCACATCCTCTACGTGTTGATATTATGGCCTTTCGGCAAATATATCATGCATTGGTTGAGATATTTTCGATATATAAATAATAATAATAAATATAGAGATATTTATTATTTATTGTTTATTAAAAAGATCGATTTAATATTTGAATGGAATAATCAAGTTTATCTAAAGGGCCCAAGTCGGCCTCTTAAGGAGAAGATAAATAAACAAGGTTTATTTATTTAAAGGCCTAGGTCGGCCCCTTAAATAGTCTCCTCCATTCACATATTTATAAGGATCGAACTTGATAAAAAAGATATCAAAAACATAACATATGATTTCTTCTCAAGGATCTTTTAGTCTAGGGCAGAGTTGTAGCAGCGAATTTGGAGCAGTGGTAAATGTCTTCTCTCCCCAAGATCTAATTGTGAATTTATAAAAGGAGTTGCGAATTTTATTTTTTTTTGATCGGTAAAACGCTGAAGCCCTAAATTTCATTAATATTTAAATTAAGAAATTTTACAAAGTAACCCCGCTCAATGCAAGCGCTGGTAGGAAAGAGCGGGGTCGAGAAAACCTCCAGCCTTGCCCGGGACTATAAGTCCTGATACTAATACAAAATTTACATGGGCGTACCCACGACTCGATATCTATCGAGATTTGTCCAAAATACATAGTTTCCGTGGGCATTCCCACTACTCGATAGTTATCGAGGTTTGTCAAAATAATGATACAATTTAATTACAATGATAAAATATGTATACATCTCTTGTTTAATACAGTTGGGATACCAACATCTGATCCTAATCCTTCGGGAGGAAGTTGTACTTGGCGCCAGATTGATAATATCCTCCTGGAATGAGAAACAGAATTCTTCCAAACCAAATGGTTAAACACCAAAAGGATATTTAAGACAAATCAAATATAAATTAGAAATAAAAACCTGCCTCTTTGCATTGCTACCTTTCTCCGGATGGTGAGCTTTTTGGATGCCAAGCTTATTGTAAAAAATATAAATATCCACCCCAAATGCTAGTTTGGAGTACATAATTAGGGTGTTATAGAATCAATAAATCTAGGATTCCAGGATAGAAAATCCTATGATAGAGTAAGAAGATAATACAATTATTCTTAGATTACAAATTTCTAACAAAGGAGCCATATAACCTTCTACAGAAAAACTAATATATAATCATTCAAGAAACTAGTTAGCTCATAATGGACTACTATTAGAAAACATTAACTAACATTTGGAGTATAATGCCCTTCTAGGTATTTGGAGTTTTCACCAATTTGAGATAAGCCGAGTTACCCCTATTATGCTTAGCCTTGTGTATCTTTTTCAAAAAGAATGCTGTTTGAACCAAAGATTAGCCTATGAAGGTCAATGATGATTATACCACTTCCTTATATAGCATATATGCTTATTTTCCTTTTTCTCTTTTGTGATCCACGAAATATCAAACTTAGTAAAGAAAGGTAAGCATATATGTTTATTAGCTATAGAGAAAGGGATATATATCTACCCCTCAGCCCTATATCTACGAACCAAAAATATTTCTTTATCTCACTTCATAAAAGGAACACTGACCTGCTTAATTCACAGTGATAGCCATATTGATAAGGTCAAAAAATTTATGAGTGGATACAGTATTATATATATATATATATATATATATATATATATATGTTAATCTATGTATTTTCCTTTTAAAATCAAAGTATTGATAAATGCAAGACCTAACATCCACTGTACTGATTTAAAATACCTCTTGATTACGATGCAGTATTACAAATGGGAGTTATATACTTAATTCTGAAATGAGAGCTTTACTGCTTACTATACAGATGATCTGAAGTAAATCTGTTATATGCAAGCAAAGTCCTCAGAGCAAATCTTCTATGAAAACCGATAGTAATCCATACCTCTCTGAACCCACATGACTTTTGCTAATCTTCTGTCTTTTAGAAGGAAACTGGAAATCTCAGATATTTCTTAACTGTCAGTACTTGTTACAGATTCAGATAACCTTTGGGACTACCTTGCTACCTTGATTGGTATCATAATGCATAAGAAAATATAGTGATGGTCATTCCAGTAAAAATTAGGAAATATTACTAAATTTGTTTTATGTTTGTATTTGGCTCAATTATCGTTTACGTATAGTGTGCTGAAATATCATAGTAATCTCAGTTGGCCCTTTGATACACATACCAAAACCTTATTTCATAACTTAGAGGGAAGGTATTCATAGATGATTTAACTATAGAGAGAGGGAAATCGTATACCCCTTGTCCCTGTAGCTAAAAAACCAACACCAGTCTATGCTAGGAACCTACAGAAAAAACAGAGATCTAGGCGAATCCTGCAGAGGTTCAGGGTGATTTCCAATGTGATAACCCAATTAACATAATGACAGCATTATAGGCTAAATAAAGGGGTGTATATATATATATATATATATATATATATATATATATATATATATATATATATATATACACACGAACTCATGTCAAAGAGCTGCAAGATAAGTACCATTAGAGAAGATTGATATAACTGGTTTTACATATAGTTCCAATGTCCTTATGTATATATATATATATATATATATATATATATTTAGATATATATTCTTGCCAGTATCTGAGTTGCAGAATATTTTCATAACATTTGTATATAAGCATGGATAAGAGCAGTTGTGTATATCTCTCCCCGGTGCTATGATGATTATATACTCTAATGCAGATGTCACGTTTTGTCGCTCACTTACATGCTTAATGATGATTGTACTCCTAATATTTCTAGTCATGAAGTAAGCAGTCTTAGCACTTTCCAGAACGCCGAGGTTTCTTCCTTTTGAAGATAACTGTGAGGAATGCTTAACCGAGATTATAAGGCTGGAGTCATCATTATATGTGCTGGGCCTAAGACCGAGGATTGAGGGGATGCTAATGATGAACCTAGGGGTAATTGTATTTGAAAATAAGGGAGATTAATGATGTGAGATGCTTGATGGGGGAGAGATAATGAGTAAGTTTATTATAATCTGCAATATACATATGTATCCCTATTCACGCGAGAGAGGCTCTGTTATATCTTGATTAATAACCCACTAATGTAACTCCGTTGGCTCCTTGATTGGCTAGCAAATCTGCTTCTGAATTGCCTTCCCTATAGGTGTGTTTAACTTCAGCCTTAGGAATGGTATCTAAGATGAGATTAATTTATTCGATTATTGAATTAAGTGTCCAATTAGGAGTACTTTTAGTTCGAATAGCGTTAATGATTATCTGAGAGTCCCCTTCGATAATTAAATTTGACAGGTTGAGTTTCTTACATATTTTCAAGCCCTCAAGGGCAGCTTTAACTTCTGCCATGTTATTAGTCGTGGGTTTAATAGGACGAGCATATTTAGAGATAATTTCTCCCTTCCAATTTCTAATGATCCCTCCTATCCTGCTATTCCGGGGTTGCCTCTCGATGCCCCATCAAAATTTAATTTGTACCAACCCACGCTAGGTGGGGACCATTTGCACTCAGATCTATCAACTTTCGATTTGAGACCGCCTTTACCATATAGTGGTGGGATATTTAGTGTTGACCATTTTAGCCTGATCTTGTTATCCCAATTTTTAAAGGAGTCCTCCTCGAAGTTTACTATTAATAATTTCAGTGATTGATGTTTCTATTTTATTTATAATGTTCTTCCAATCTAATTTTTGATTAGTAAATATTCTTCTATTACGTTCTTTCCACACTTCCCAAGCTAGAATTGAAGGGGAGATTGTCCAGATGTCTTTGTATAAGCTATCTTTGTATAAAGCCGGCCATGCTTTAAGGCAACCTAACAGGTCTGGAGAGAATGCAGTTTTCCAGTCTAAACACTGTTGTAACCATTTCCAGCATTCCTGGGTATAAGTACAGTTTAGAAGTAGATGATCGACATCCTCTGTATGATTCTCACATAAGGGGCATCTTGATGGGCCTTCAAAACCCAACTTTCTAAGTCTAGCTGTTGTTAAAATCCTGTTTTGCAAAGCAGCCCAAAGGAACATTCCGGCCTTGGGGAGGCAAGCTTTATTCCAACATAGATTCAGGGGGATGTCTAGATTATCCATATTTTTCTCTAGGACTATGTTTTTATAACCCTCCTTCACTGTGTATTCCCCATTATTAGAACCTACCCAGATGAGATTTTCTGATCTGTTTTTGTCGGAGATTTCCCTGTCTTCTAATATATTGATAAGTCACAATCTTTCTTGGCCTATAGTGGTGCTTTTGTCTGCTGATCTCCATGTCGGATCCTCTTTGATTCGTATATAGTCTTTTAAATACATACCTATAGTTGCCTTGCACTCTTCAATGAATTTTTGCAAAAAGCCCATCTTATGTAACAGAGGAAGGCCCGCCCATGAGTCGTTCCAAAATAAAGCCTTATCCCCAATACCAACATCCCAAGTAAGGAACTTGCTGATAATCCCTCTAGATTCTTTTATGAAATCCCAAATACGGGAGCCTTTAACGTGTGATTGGGCCCTAAAGATGTTGATAGGGTCTACTTCTAGGATGTATTTGTGAAGTAAGATTGAAGCCCATTTACTGTTAGATTCCTTAAAGAGTCTCCAGATTAGCTTTGCCTCTAAAGCTTTGTTCTGCCATAGGAGATTTTTTATTCCCAGACCTCCCTAAGAGATTGGTTTGCATAAGTTATCCCATTTAATGAGAGCTAATTTTTTGTCTTCTGACGTGCCTTGCCAATAAAAATCTCTAAGAATTTTATCTAGGTTATTCTTAATATTAATTGGAAGGGGGAGGATAGACATGTGGTACGTCGGAATTGCTGTTAAAACTGATTTGATCATTGTGGTTCTGCCAGGTTTTGTGAGCCATTTTCCTTTCCATGAACTTTTCTTTTCCTGGACCTTTGTTAGCACTTGTTGCCAGAGTTTGGAGGTTTGAAGACCCTTATCCAAGTTTATTCCCAAATATTTACAAGGGAACTTTCCAGGTTTATAGCCAAGCGTGTTACAAATTTTCTTTTCCATTATCGGAGAAGTATTTAAAAAGAAAATTTCGGATTTGTTAGGATTAACTTTTTGACCTGAGGCTTTCGAATATAGATTAAGGATATCCTTAAAGGCCTTGGCTTCTCGACAATTGGCCGAGCGCGGAAGTATTGTATCGTTTGCAAATTGCTAGTGCGTTACATTGGGTAAATTTTCTGTTGCTTTTAAACCTATGATTTTGCCTTCTGTCTGCTTCTTGGTTATGGCTCTGCCTAAGGCTTCTACCATGATAACGTAAAGGAAAGGCAACAAAGGGTCGCCTTGTCTGATACCACTAGAGATGTCAAAAAAACCTTCCGGTGTGCCATTGATAAGAATAGAGATTTTAGGAGTGGAAATACATTTGTAGATAAGGTTGATCCATTGTTTGGAAAAGCCAAAGGCTTCCAAACATTTGCAGAGGAATCTCTAGTCAACTTTGTCATAGGCTTTCTGGATGTCTATTTTAATAAACATACTGGGATCCTTTGTTAATTGAGCTGTATGTACGAGTTCTTGAGCTATAACAATTCCATCTAAAATAGATCGATTGGCTACAAAGCCTGTCTGCTCTTCTGAGATAATAATAGGGAGGAAGGTTTTGAGCTTGTTTGCCAAGCATTTAGATAGTATCTTATAAATGGTATTACATAAAGCAATAGGACGAAAGTCCCCTGGCTCCCATACAGTCATTTTTCTTGGGGATGAGTGTAAAAAAAGTGTTATTAATTTCGGTTAAAATGGAGCTAGAGTTTCTAGTAGCTTCCACTGCTTGCCAAATATCAGTTCCCATAAAGTGCCAGCACTTTTGAAAAAAACCCGCTTGAAACCCATCCGGGCCAGGTGCTTTATCTGGATGTAATTGGAATACTGCGGTTTTGACTTCTTCCAAAGTGAGTTTGCTATTTATCATTTTTATCTGCTTCCGAGATCAGTTTAGGTATTGCTTTTAACATCTCATTTTGAGCTTCGAGATTAACCGCTTCTGTATTATTTAGAAGAGAGTAATAAAATTGTATGAAGCGTTCTGAGATAAGGCTAGGGTCTTCTAAAAGTTGCCCCTTATCATCCTTAATTTTTGAAATTCTATTTATGTTTCTTTTTAAATTTGTGGTTTTATGGAAATATTTCATGTTACTGTCTCCTTATTTTAGCCAAGATTCCCTAGACTTTTGTTTCCAGAAAATCTCTTCTTTGAGAAGAATCGCATTATGTTTAGACATAAGTTCTTTTTCTTTAAGGTAACTAGACTCATTCATACCTTGAGCTATAACTAGATTATTAAGATTTTCTAATTCTTGTTCAATTTGTAATTTATCTTTGAAAATGTTGCTAAATTTGCTTTTATTCCATTCTAATACTTTGTTTTTAATAATTTTTAGTTTAGCTACAAAACTATACATCTTAGATCCTTCAATCGTTAACTGATTCCACCATTGCTCTAGGAGGTTGATAAGTTCCTGATCTTGAAACCACATAAATTCAAATTTAAAGGGGTTTCTGGATGGTTTGCAACTTTCCGTAATAGTTAGTCTAATAGGGAAGTGATCCGATCCTGTTTCTGGGAGAATTTCAGCACTCAATACATGATTGAAATTTTCAGATTCTCCACTAATCAAAAATCTGTCTAGTTTTTCCGCAATATGACTAAAACCTAATCTTCTATTATTCCAAGTGAATATACCGTTATTAGTGTCAATATTTATTAAATGATTATCCATGACCCATTGATTAAAATCTTTCTGAGTTTGTGAAATATATTGTGATCCTCCAAATTTCTCTTTGATATCCAAGATGGCATTAAAGTCTCCTCCTAATATATGTATCTCTTCTTTGTTGGATTGCAGAAAGGATTGGATTTCCTACCATACTCTCCTTTTTTCCTCATTCTGAATAGGTCCATATATGTTTAAGAAATAGAATTTTAACTCTGTTTTAAAGCTATTGATCCTTAAGACCATCCAGTTGCTATTTTTTATTAAGGCTTGGACTGAGACTTTTTGGGGATCCCACAGCGATGCTAGACCTCCGGATGCACCATTAGATGGTACATATTCTGATTTCCAGATTCCCAGTTTACCATTTAATCTCTCGCTTTCTTCCATACTAAGTTTGGTTTCCTGCAATATGATAATTTTCGATTCAAAATTTTTTAGGTATCTTTTTAAAAGTCTTTGTTTGTTAGGGGCATTTAGCCCCTAACATTCCAGGATGTAACTCTCATTGCTCATTGGGAAGGCACTTCCCCTTCCCACTGTTCAAAATATCAACAATCTTCTTTTGATTTCCTGCACTACCAGCCAAGATTCTAAGTTCTTTGAGGGATTTCCTTTCTCTTTTCTTTTTTATCTTATCAATTCTGGGGAATGTTAAGCCTTCCCTGTTAATGGCTATACCAAGTTGTCTGTCTTCGTTCATTATACCAAATAAGCCATTAATGGCTTCTATATTGCGTTCTGCATCATCATTGATTAGGGGGTAGTTATTTATATTCCCTGCTGGTCTTATACTCCTTTGCCCTTCCTCTAGATTAATGAGGGCATCTTCTTTATCTATGGTATCTTGACCATATGATTCCATAATGTTTTCTATGTTATCAAGACCGTTTTTATTTAAAGCTTCCAATTCTATAGGGATTGTAATATTTGTTTCATTGTCTTTTGATTGGAACGCCATTGGTTCCTCATTTTCCTTTTCATCTTTTCCAATTAGCATGATCTTTTTAATTAATAGTTCTTTTTGAAACAACAATTCTTCTTTGTCACAGATCTCATTAATGAAGAGATCCATTAGTTCATTTGTAATAGTTTCTCCTATATAATCTGTGTTAATTTTAATTTCCTTATTGCACTTATCTTCTTCTGAGTCTTTGACTGTTAATGATAAGTTTGCTGAATCTGAGCTCTGATTTTTTTGATAGATGACCTTAGGGTCAATCATAGCCTTGTTGGCCTTGCTCTTTAGTTCAGAACATTCCACATTGCTTGGGGATTGAGGTTCTTTATTTAATGCAATTTGGAAGTCAACACTTTCCCTATTCGGGGTATCCATATCCAAAACACTCTGCTCGACCAATTCTGGTTCTCTGGTAGTGATTGGTAATTGTAAGCTATTAGGGGATTGTACCTCCCAATTTTCCATTGAAGGGGAGGCATAAGTATTCATGAAAGATTTATCAAAAGGGATGCGATTGGGAGGGGGCTTTCCATAAATGGGGGGCGTTTGTTTATCTGATATCTTGTCCCCTGAATTCGACAAAGTGAAGCCCCCTTTGTCTTTATAACAGTTAACCTCAACATCCACTTTGTTAAGACTGTTGTTAGAAGTGTCTTTGGATTCCAAGCTTACTGCTGTAGTAATTTTTCTAATATCATTAACAACTTCTATGTAATCATCCAAGATAATGGGATTAATTATAATTGAGTTAGAGTTAAAGCATAAATGTATGGGAGGAATATATTTCTGATGTATATTCATCTTGACAAAAATGATCTTATCGGTTTGATTGTGTTTGGTTTCAATAGCTCTAATGAAGCTACCAATTTTGTTACCAATTAGACAGACAGAGTCTAAGCTAGATAATTCTAATGGTAAGTTTCTAAGAATTATAGCTTTTTCTACCTCAAAGTCTCCCAAATTAATTGGATTGAAAAGAGGAGTCCAATTGGATACAAAAAAAGATTCTTGCCTGAATTTAAGAACACTTCCTTTCATAATGTTGCTTTTAAGATCGGGACTCTTACAATCTATGAAAAGAAAATTATCAGTAAGGATAGTGATACTTACCTTAGTGGGAAGTATTGCTTTCAGGCCATCTGCAATATCAAGAATGTTCACTCCAGCTCCTTTCCATTGACAGATAACACCTGTAGCTTTATAATACTTTTGTTTTTGCAATATACAATTATCATCTAAATTGATTATATTAGATTTCAGGCCAGAGATACCTTTATCTTTAGATTGAACAGAGTTGTAATTGCTGTTATGTCTATGTGGAGGTGTATATACTAGATTGGATAACCCATTTTGATAATCAGATATAACACAGTTTGACTTACCTACTGTTGAGTGTGGCTTTTGTGTTTGGTACTTACCAGTCTGTCTTCGATGTGGGGGAGAGTATGCCGTGGATACCTTATGTTTAGTTTTGGTATCCAGATTCGAGTCACATTCCTCATTACTATGCAGATGTAGCTCTGATTTTGGTACGCTTTCTTTCTTCCAAATTTTGGAGACCCCGGCTTGAAGCTCTTAGGTTTTGCCAAGGAAAGGGGGGGTACATTTAGCATCGGATTGTGTTTTAACTGCAATCCGATGCGCCTTATCCCTAGAAGTGCCCTTCCCTTTCAAAACCCTATTGCGCTTATGAGGGGGTGAATATATGCCCAGTTTAGGAGAATATTTCTCATCACTTAATGATTCAAAGGAGTTCCTCAAAGTAATAACATTACAGCTTTGATCTGAAGGGTGAATTCTTACCTTCCCCTTCCTTTTGACCAGTTGCCATTCCTTTTCTTGTGTCTTCACAAACCCGAGAGACCCCTAGGCCACTTTGAGTCCACCTCTCCCCAATGCAGAATGGGGATCCTCGGAGTTTTTAACTGCACTAATTCTGGACTTTAGGGCCGGCGTTCTTCCGGGATTGCAAATTTGATATGCAGCATATTTAGTTTTGGAAAAGAAATCAATTTGGTGATCCAGGGTATTTACAGTGAATATCTTTGGGACCGTAGCACTTCTCCGTTCTTTCTTTTTATTATCATCAAGAGCCAATGAATTTGAAAGTTGATCCTTTGCCGCCAAACTTTTCTTTCCTTCTGCTAAACTCCTCTTTTTCTATTTCTCTATGAATGGTTTAAGATGTTCATAGGATGGTCTAGCTGAGCGCATATCAGGTTTTCTACAGTCGATAACCTTATGCCCATAGAGAAAACAATTAAAGCAATACTCGGAGAAGCCGGTATGGCTCATGTCTGGGGTTGAAATTTTACCGGTAAGATCCTTAGCTTCTTCGCCAATATTGTCATTTGCAGCTCGCAGGATGTTTATCTTGCCTTCTTCCCCATTCACACCTGCAGAAAATCCTAACTCAAAACCCCCTATTTGCATTTTTTGCTACCGAGGCTTTTGCATTTTCGCAGAGCAGAGCGCATGATGAGTCTAAGTTACGCTATAACATATTTACATTAGATAAAAGGAGTTGCGAATTTATGAAGGGAGCAGCAAACAGTTTAAGGAACAGCAAATTCATTAAGGAGCGGATGTTTTATGCTGGAGCGACTGCATGTATATTGAAGCAAACTGTATATCATGGGCTGCGATTGAGTCTGTCATCAAGTACTGTCATTAACAGTGAATGCATTGTAGTTATACATAAAGGACTAAATGCAGTTTAGATCAGGGCAGATTGATGACTTCCTGAAGCTAAGTTAATCAAAGCCCTAGGTGGGCTAACTTGGTATATATCAAACACAAATATAAAGGCATCTTTAAGGGCTGGTTGGAAGACCTAGGGCAGACTTAAAGAAGCTATCCTTCAGAAGACAAATTTGGTACAGGCTTAAAGGAATCATTTCCAGGTATTTTCTTTCCTTTGTTGTGATTAATACTTTATATCCTGTGCTTAGTATTTTGTTAGTCCTCTAGATTGAAATAATCCTAAGTAGAATCTGAAAAATACTAACACTACGTGTCATCCTTCTTTGGGGTCAATAATGCTGGTACAGTACAAGCGCTCATGCTTTCTCTCACCATACTTTTCCTTATAAGTTCTATCACTTGTCTATTCAATTCTACATGTTGTGCTGGACTCATGATGTTGAATATCTCTCTTTGGAGGAAGACCATCAGGTAATTCTTTTGGGATAACATCAATAAACTCTTCCAGTATCTCAACTGCTTTTGATGGTATTGACAAGTCTTCCTTTTCTCCCTTTTGCACTACCAATGCATAACAACACCCTATTACCTTTAGTTCTTTTACAAGTTCTCTTTTAACAACATATTCTCACCCTTTCCATCATCCTTAAGAGGCAAAAAAATTACTTTAGATCCATCCCGCCAAAAGGTGTGTGTTTTTCTCTCCATCACGAATTAATTTCCTATCATACTGCCAGGGCCTTCCTAGCAAGACATGGAATGCATCCATTGGAATGACATCACACCATACCTCATCCTTGTAGACCTTTCCGATGGAGAATTTAATAAGACACCTCTTATCTATTGTAACTTCATTCCCCTTTTTGAGTCATGCAATCCAGTAGGGGCGAGGATGCTTTTCACACTGAAAATTTAGCTTATTTACCATTTCTCTAGAAACCATATTCTTACAACTACCTCCATCTACAATTACTTGGCATACCTTTCCACTTGAAGTGCATCTTGGGCGAAATATGTTGGTTTTGAGCCACGAATCATTAGGATTTTTTTCCTGTGCTTTGTCCTTTGCTGGAATTATCATTGTCCTTCTCATCATGAGACTTTCTCCTACGTCTGGAGATACCTCTTGTTTTGCTTCTTCATTCTTAGCTTGAGCTAGGTTCAACCTGGATGGTTCTTCTTGATTCCTATCTTGCATGTAATAATTTGAACACTCAATTGCTCTGTGGCCGTCTTCACCACACCTAAAGCAAGTGAAAGGTCATCTTTGGCCTTCCCATCCTCTACCGCTACTAGAACCACTACCTCGTTGAAATCCCCTTCCTCTTTGTTTATTTAATTGAATCTGACGGCTATCTTCTTGTTTCTCTGCTCCCTGGGTTGATTCTCCTCGACTCTAATTAGAACCACCATGTGATGGGGCTGATGTACCCCTCCGAGCTCTTCTGTTTCTTTGAAAATACTATTGACTTTGCGTTTCGTCTGCCTTTAAAGCGAGCTGGTATGCCTCTTCCATACTACTAACCCTATGCATGCTCAACTTATCTTGAATAGAAAACTTTAGGCCATTTAACATACCTTGTAGCCATTTGTTCACCAATTTTTGGAGATACACTGATGGACAATTTGTAGAAGTCACTTGTATAATCTTCTATAGTAGATAGATTTTTCTTTAGATTTGAAACCTATGAAAAAGGGTTTGCGTATAATCTACAAGCATAAATTTTCCTTCCAGTTTCTTCTCCATCTTTTCCCAAGTTCTATCTTCTGCTTTCCCTTCCTAGTTCTTTCTTTTTGCAAGTGATTCCACTAGATCATTGCATGCCTTTTTAACTTTGTGCATGCAAATTTTCTTTCTTTTCCTTTGTCATATGCTTCCATTCAAAAAACTTCCCCATGCTATTTAACCAATCTATTAGCTCCTCTGGCTTAAGACTAACTGCATCATCTGACACTTCAACTTTGATGCCATCATTTCTTCCTTCTAATTCCCTAAGCATCCTTTCCTCCAATGGTAGCTCATTTAATTGCTATTCCTCTTCTTCGGCTTCTGCATGTTGTTCAGCTCCTTCCATGGCTTACTTTGTCATTTGAATCATCTCCTCTGTTGTATTCCTCGATTTGCTAGCATTTTTGTCAAATCTGCTACTTGTCTCTCAAGTATTTGCATGTCTCTATGCATCTGTAATACCTCTTCCTTGTTCTCTCCCAACCATCTTCCTACTGTGATACCAAATGATGTAACCAAACTTTTTAACCATTACTAGAAATCATAAGTGAAAGCAAGAAACACAGTAAGATTTAGAATTCAATGCTTCTTCATTATTCTCCAAACTACTCTGCCACTACAATGAGAGAAAACACCAATTTAACTACCATTCAAAAATTACCATTTTGGTAGATTTTCACAAAACCTGTTTTTTGCCATTTTTGATAATTTCTAAAACTATCCCAAAAACTATGAAAATTTCCAATTATTTAGATCTCGAGTGACATCATTTGTCAACTCTCTAAGCAACTACGTGCATAAAAAGAAAGCTATTAAAAAAACAAAAACTAGAAAATCTCGAAAAAAATAGTAAAAGTTGTTTTTGAGGCCTCATATGATGGAACTTGACCCCATAAATGTATCGAGATTTGGTCCGATTGAATAGATTGAATGGAAAATTTGAGAACTCTTGAAGACACATCTACCTATAAAATTTCAGCCCAAACGGACAACCTAGTCAAAAGTTATGATTGTCGGAAGTCCTTTCATCATCAACACACCTTCCCCTAAACCAAAATCTTCGCCATGATCACTACACACCACTGCAAGGACCAAAACATCTTGAGTCGGCCACAAAGGATGAAGCTAAATTAAAACTAAAACTACGTAAGTGCTTACATAGTTTTAAATTAAAACTAAAACATAGTTTATGCAACTCTAAAAATGATGTGTTGGGGCATCATAGACCAAAGCACTTCCACCAAAACATACCTTTTTGACAAGGGGAAACCCATATGTGTCTTTGAAACCAAGGGTACTCAAGGGTTTTAGGCCTTAAGCTAGAGATGCAGTTGCAATAGATAAAAGACTGATAACATAGTGATCCCTAAGAAAACTGTAGAATGATATTTAATAACTCCCAAAAAGATGATTTAACCTCAACCCTTGATCGACTACCAAGTCAATCCAACGCGCTATATTAAAAGCCTAAAAATGAGCCATTAGACTCCTTGAAAACCCAAACCCCTTTTGCTTTTTGTCACATATTAAAATTACTTAAAGTACATGTAAAGGGGAGAATGTAAGTCTTTAGGCTAGGAGTCACCTAAGTTGCAAATAATAAGACGTGCCCACAACTTAGATTAAAAAAGAATACCTGCCAAAGACTCCACACTAGTCGATTATTTCTCTATGTCCACTTCCTCTTGGGTAATCCAAGGAAAGGATAGCCAATGCACTATTAAGCCTCATGGTGTGAGTTGGGGACATCACACATTAGTGTGCTTTCTCATATATTTGGGGCTTTAACTACATTCTTCATCTAACTTTGTTTCTCTATATCATAAAGAAGGTCAAGAAAATGAGTAGCACAAGGGTTGCAATAGAATTTTGTGCACCTCGCTTGTAGAAGTCTATTGTCCACCAAACATGCAACTGCATTGTTGGTCACTATTTGAATGACATTCCTCTCCCACTTCCATCACCACGTGATCCAACATGTTACATAGGGTCTTTACATTTTTTGTTTTGTTGGAGGCATCAATTGATTTTAAAAAGATTGGTTTCCCCCTTGAAGCCACTAAAAAGTTGATGAGTCTCCTATTCCTACCATCCATCCAGTTAGATAAAATGATGCAACCTTTGTCATGTCCCCGATTAAAAGAATCGGTTTGTTGATTTTGCAGTAGTGAATGAAGTGTTTTTTAAGCACTATCTATTATTAAATAAATTAAGTTTAATATTAAATACATTAATAATAGTAAATTATTTTTTTGGAAGTTGACTTGAATAATACAATTTTATATATCTATTTTCGGGCTGAGATGAATAATACAAATTTATCTCTCTTGGGCTGACTTGGTGGACTAATGCTGCTAGCGCCTATTTAAAGGGGTCGGAGCCTAATTCTAATCATCATGAAATTACGGAAATTGCCTTGAGCATGATTTTTCTGCTTAGGACAAAATCCTCAAGTGGCACCTACAGGTAAGACAATACACCTGCCTGATCATCGATTTGTAATGATGGTTTGTTCTTTTGCCATCCACCTATGTGATCAACAATTCATAAAGGGCAATCCTCATTATCATCATGAGAAAGATAAGGACTTAAGTCATGTCTGCTATCTGGGCAAACAAAATGACCATTTGTAGCACCACAGTCCATAGTAGTGTTGTAGATGTGCCATTTCCGAGGTGCATCATCTATCAACCTCCAGATAGCAAGATGCAACAGCCTTTGGAGTCTAATGAAAGTCAGAATGAGATCCTAAACAAACATTGTTGTATCTGCATGATTGGAGCCTGCAAGTTGTCTATGATCTGAGATAATTTGTTTGTATGACCTGATTAAGGTGATTGAACAAACTTCTGGAACTGCAATCTATAATGAGTGCTATGCTGATGATATTTTGAAACTATTAAATGATTGTTGTTTGATCGTATAATAATGTGATATTATTATTATGTCTCTTCTATTTTTGAGCTTATATTTTGCAATCAGCTTGGGTAGTAACAATATAAAATAAGGGCTTGACCCTTTGGTGAAATGGTGGAGCTTCTTGCTTGTAGTGCCTACAACCAAGGTTCAAGTCCCCACAGGGTTTCTCTTTACCATGTCAACAATGGGGAATTTATGACCTTAACCCTTGGTGAAATAGTGGGGCTTCTTGACTGTAGGGCTTACAACCAAGGCTCAAAAATTTTAAATTTCAACAACAATTCCACTATATATCATGTTTGAGCTTTGCAACTTCCTGATTGAATATTTTCAAATTTTTGGTTTGCACATGGTGGCTCAAAATCAATGTTCCATTGCTCGTCGGGGACATCGGGACAGGGGGACAAAGGGCGTAAGTTTGGGACGGTGAGTGGGGGGAGGGGGGTGTTGTATATACTATATACTATGCATAGAGTACTTGAAATGCTAGCTATGAAAAGATTAACTTCATTTGACGTAATGTCCCCATCCTTTCTTCTTTTTTTTTCAAATTCGAAAGTGAGGGTTTGGGGGCGACAACCGCCAATGAGGTCCCAGTGCAACACCAAGCACATTTTTCCTCTTGCATGGCCTTTGGACTTCATTTTTGAAGCATTTTTTTTTCCCAAAATCGACATGCTTGAACTCCTTTGGAAATGCAACATTTTAAATGTTTTTACATGCAAATCCACTTAAGATGTCATCGGCCGCCGAGGAAAGTGCAAACGTCCCAAAACAATTGAGGGATGTCTGGGCGTTCCCACACCATCTTGAGGCGGTGTGTTATCCCCATGTTTCAACGGTTGCTGGGTGGCGCTTGGGTAGTGGTGGAGGTACACCTTGTCCTTGTCGCCTTGTCTCGGGGATGTCCTCATCCCAGAAATGTGGGGGTTCAGGGATCAGGACGGGACTCCATGTAACATTGTTGAGAATGGAGGGGACCTTCCCCTCCACTTGCGGACCGTCGTCCCGATGCAAATAAAGTGTCACCTTTTGGGGGACCTACTACCTGCTACAAAGATTCTAGGCATTTAGACTGGGGGTCTACGAAATCCATTGATGGCCATGATGGCAACCAAGAGGGTTCAGACAAGGAGCATGTGCACTCAAAGGAAAACCCAAAACCCAATGACTGGAAAAGTGCACTAGTTGGCAAGAATTAAGGACAAATGGTCCAGGGTTTAACCCCAGAATGCATACAAACTGATGAAGTAATTGAACTCAGGCTTTTAGACTCAGTGGCAAACTACATTGTTTCATTAATGAATAATGCATTGGTTGGGAAATTCTTCTCATTTAGGGCGACGATTAATATGGTGAGGAGATGGATTGCGGCTAGATGGAAGTTGAAGGGGAGTGTTACCTTGAGTGTTATGCCAGGAAGACTCTTATTCAAATTTACTATGGAGGACCTGATAGCGATTCTTGTTGGGTCATGGACATATGGAAAACACTACTTATCCCTTTTTAGATGGAAACCAGGGTTCAGCCCTGCTGCAAACCTCAACAAAATGGCACTTGTGTTGGTTCGTATGCCAAGACTTTTACTTGAGTTATGGGAGGAAAAGATATTTGGATGGATTGGAAGTGCATTTGGGCAGTGACTACAAATGATGTGACGAAGGCAAAATCTAGGCTAGTCTTTGCTCATTTTTGCGTGAATGTTGTTGATAATATTCTCCCCAATTTTATTACATTGTAATTTCAGCTAGGCAAATGAACCCAAGTGCTAGTTTATGAGAATACTACTGTCTACTATCAGAAATGCTCCAAACCGGGACATTTGCTTTCAGAATGCATAGCCCCTTTGGAGAAACAACAAAAACCAAAAGATAAATGCACTTCCCCCTTTGTGGCTACCAAGGAAAAGAAAACTGATGTGGAAGTCTTGGAGGATGAGACTGATGAATACCCCTTCATAGATGGAATTTTAAAACTCATGGAAACCCCAAATAAAACTACCACCTAAAATGAGGAGCAAAATCCCTTGAAAAGACAGTCTAGTTAGAGGGAGGTTCCCAATTTTACTACTCCCAGTACAAGCAAAGCTAGGGGAGAGATTCCTACATCAACCACTCCAAGTAGTAGCATAGTGTTGGAGTGGGTAAGATCTTCCCCTATGAAGAATGAGACCCTTTCCCCAGAACTAAAGAAGCCCTCCTCATCCCCAGGTGCAACCTAACCACATGCCAATGGATGATGATGGACAACTCGGGAAAGGAAAACCAGAGCTAAGAAGATTGATGTTAGCACAAATATTGAGAATGGTCGCCCATCACAAAGGCTTTCAAGAGAAAAGAAGGCAGCAAGGGAAATCACCAATGGGAGGTACAGGACCCTAGATGCAACATCCAAAAGCAGAAAATGAAGTTCCTTTCATGGAACATGAGTGGCTGACTTGAACAATTTTTTAGAAACAATATGCGGTGCGGAATTGTATCTTTGAAAAGAAGATAGAGATTTTATTGCTATAAGAAGCAAAAATGACTGTGGACACTTTTAGCACCATTGCTGAACAAATTTGACTGGAATCCTCCTACCTCATTAGTAATGCCAATGGGGCATCAAGGGATAGTCACAATGTGGGATTTAAGAAAGTTAAAAGGGAATCTTGGTTCATACTCGCCAAATTACCTGACTATCAAGTTTAACTCTATGAACTGCTCTTAGTACCTCATCAATGTGTATGCTCCTAACTCTCACACGGGGTATAAGGAGGTTTGGGAGGAGATCTCTTCAATGATCATGGATGATCAAGATTCTTTTTGGATGGTTGTGGGAGACTTTAACTCTCCCTTGTTTCCCTCTGAGAAGATGAGAGTAATGAAGTACTTAGATAGCATGGTAGACCTGGCTGACTTCATTAGCAGATCTGGCCTCTTTGACATTGAACTGATACGTCAACTTTTTACTTGGTCTATTCATAGGAACAGGAATAATCTTATCAAGGATAAACTTGATAGATTCCTTGTTTTGACCAATTGGGATAGTGGTGGTAATTCCACTCTCAAAGCTCTCTCAAGAACAATGTCAAACCACAATCTTGTGCTTCTCCAATGGATGGACATACCTTTACGAGAACCTCTTCCTCTCCATTACGAGATTTTGTGTGCCTCGCACCTGGATTTCAAGAATCGTATCCAAAGTTAGTAGAGTACACCTATATAGGGTACAACCATGTATAGAGGCTCAGAAATTGGACACAATCAGAAAATGTGTGAAAGGTTGTAATAATTCACATTTGGAGATATTTTTGTTCACAATAAGGAAATGAATTCCAAATTGATGACTATTCAAGTACAGATGGCTAAGGGAGATTGTTCCCAAGCAACTCATAGGGAGGAAGAGGCTTTGAGAGAGAAGTGGAAGGAGAATTCAAAGAGAGGAGATATATTGGAAGCATAAATCTAGGGTGCAATGGTTGAAGGAGGGGGACAAAACCTTTTCTTTCTTCCATAGATCTACAAGCAAACACAAGAAAATAAATAACATACAAAGTTTGAAGGATGACATAAATCAAGAGATTACAGAGGATTCTCAGCTAGGAGAGATGGTTGGAAATTACTTTTGCAATGCCTATAGAGATGATGGTAGAGAGTTGAATCAAGTGCTAGGGGAATAACTCTTATAGTGTTTGCTGATGGCTTTAAACTCTTCTGACAATGCCTAGATCCTTGCTCTGATTATTGTAGATGATGTAAAGACAGTTGTCTTCTCAATGGGAGTGTATAAGGCCCTTGGACCTGATGGTTTCCCACCAGCATTTTTCTAAGAGTTTTGGGATATTGTGGGATAAGATGTTACAATGGTGACTAAAGATTTCTTTAGAACTGGCAAACTACTGAAACAACTGAATAACACCTTCATTGCCTTAATCTCAAAAACCTAGGAGCCTCAAAGACTCTTGGACTTCAGACCCATCAATTTCTGTAACACAGTTTACTAGATTTTTTTAAAGTTTTGGTGAATAGAATAAAAACTTTCCTGGACGGTTTCATTAATTGCAATCAGAAGGGGTTTGTGCCTGGGAGACAAATTTTAGATGCGGTTGTTACCATGCATGAGATTATCCACTCTATGGATAGATGCCACCTGTCAAGGATGGTCCTTAAGCTTGATATCTCTAAGGCGTATGATAGGGTAAGGTGGGATTTTCTCTTTAAAGTCTTAAGGAAGCTGGGGTTTAATGACAAACTGATCAGCCTTGTTAAGGAATGTGTGGGAATTGTCAGATTCTTGGTCCTTGTTAATGGAGTCCCTAGGGGATTCTTTGGAGCTACTAAAGGTATTAGACAAGGATACCCACTTTCTCCATACGTGTTTATAATTCTCGCTGAAGTGCTAGGTAGAAAATTTTTGAACCTTGTGAGCACAAGTAGGCTACAAGGAGTCCAGGCAGCCTCTACAATACCGCCTATAGCAATGCAGCAATTTGTGGATGACACCACTTTATTTGGCAGAGCCTCTATTGTAGAAGCAATGGAATGGAGAGCCTTCCTTAATAAATATGTGAAAGCTTCAGGACAACATATCAACTATGAGAAAAGAAATATATATTTTTTCAACACAAAGGATGATCTACAGAACAAAATCAAAATCATCCTAGGTTGTCAAAGTGTTGTTTTTATTGGGACATATTTGGGTCTGCCTCTCATAGGCAAAGATGTGATTCTTGCTTTTTGGAGCTCGATTTTAGAAAGGATCCAAAAGAAGTTTGCAAGGTGGAAGGGGAAACTCCTCAACAACACGGGAAAGCTACAACTTCTTTTGGCCTCACTACAAGGTATCATTGCTTACTTCTTCTCCTTGTTAAATATTATTGGTACTATGGCGGAGAAATTTGAGAGAATACAAACTTTTTTGTGGATAGGTATGGAAGAGAAGAAAAGAATGGCTTTAATTAATTGGGATACAGTTTATAGACCTACGAGATATGGAGGGCTGGGAATAAGGAAACTAACTTTACTCTATAAAGTTCTCATGACAAAAATAGGGTTGAAGGTTGCACTTAATAATACTGATTGGTGCAATATTACGAGTGCTAATTACATTAATTTTGAAAAGTTTTATAGGGTGATCTCTACCTCAGGCAGATTGACAAACCAATAATATGGTTCTTCCCCCAATGAGTAAGGGAAAAGCCTACACGCTACATCCTCATGTTGAATCCTTCTGTTACACAATGCATCTTCAAATACTTTCATATGCTCCTCAGCTGTACGGTTGGGATCATTGACGAAGAACTTGGAGAAAAATCCTGATGGATTCTTTGGTAGGTCATGATATTGTTGAAACAAGATGGGTGAGGCGTTGTTTTGAATCCATGTTGATTGAGCCATTACTGCTTGATTGACTTGGGCTTGAGCTGGCTGACCTACTGGGGTTTGTATGCTCGAAAATTTTGGAACTTGAACTGGACTACTTCAGGAGTTTCCCAAACTTGCAGTATTGACTACCCAGTGATTCCTCCCTTTCTTGTGAAATTGCAACTCAACTAAGTCCTCCTCTTGGTGTGGTATAGATCTTAGTACCCTCTGCTTCTTATTTGATTGTAGTTTCTCAAACCTTTCAGGAGAGAAAGATCCAATTCTTCTATCCAGCTTGATTATAGCTTAGTCCGATTGACCGTCCCAAGTTGACTTTTCCTCAAGGGTAGCCTGAGCTAGTCTATGGGCTTCTCTCTCTCTTTTAATCCTTTCTATTTGTTCTCTTTCCCACCTTCGTTTGATCTCTATTTCAATCCTTTGTCACTCTCTTTGGAATGCAATGCCAACTTGCTCCTCTTGATCTAAGACAATTCTAGCAAATTGGTAATGTGTATTATCTTCTTTATTATTCCAAATAAACTCCCCCAAATCAGAAATGATGTCTCCTTGTGTCCAGTTGATATCTACCCCTGGCTGTGCAACTGGGTAATGAGCATAAGAAGGTAGTACCATTTTAGTTCATCTCTTCAATTTTGCCTTCACCACTAGATTGAGATAACCTTCACGCTTTCCTTTCTCTTTCAAGTTTCCTTTCTAGCTCTCTCTGGCATTCCAAACTTCTCTGAATTCTCCTTTCAATGCCTCGCGCTTTCTTTTCCTCTTGATTCAATATGTTAGCGGTATGCAAATATTCTCTAGTATCCTCACTCTCTGCCCACGAAACTGTGCGTAATGTAATTAGAATATTATCTTGAAGCGTTCCCCAAGCTGCTTTAGGCTGATTTGATCTAGGAAGAACCATCCTTTGCCATCCTTCAATTTCCTCACTCACGTTCCAATCTTTCTTGAACCTCTCTGTCAATTCTTTGAGCTTTCTCCTCTTCTTCGTCTAGGATGTCAGCTACACGCAAGTACTCACGACCGTTTATCTTTTGGTTCCAAGCGAAGGAATGAAGGGTTAAGATAATGTTGTCTTGGTACGATTGCCAATTGTCCTTAGGTTGTCGTGGCTAAGCAAGCCCCATCCTTCATCATGTTCCAATATTGACAACCTATTGAGTAAACAATGTTGAGGCCCTCCTTCTAGCGCCAATTTCTATTGATGGGAGTTTTGTTCCACTTAGCCAACATGCAGGACTAAACACTCAATGCTTCGAGAAACATAGAACATCAAATCCTCTCTTGAACAAAGTCATCTCCCATGCTAAGCTTTGCAATGAAGATCATGAAATGACTCCAAGGTTCCTTAAACTTGTGGATATCTAACTCAGTTGAAATGATGTGATTTGCTGCATAATCACTTAGGCGGGCTTACCTAATTTATTCAAGGGTGTCAACTTACTTGTACTGCTAAAGATTTGGCTTTGCAATGTATGATAAAGTATATCCGTGATTTATATCACTTCCAACTTTGCTCTTCAAACTTCTTAGACTACTTCTATTTCTAACTATGGGTGGGAAACTAATGGATGGACTAGGACCCTTACCAAATGGAGGCCTACCTGCGACTTCAACTCCACCTAGTGCAAAGCTTCAAAGGATCTCAAATGGTTTTCATATCAACACCTTCCCCTCAATCCAACTTGGAGTACAAATTAAGGATCTAATGCCAATTGAACTTGAGTGCAATTACTAGATTACCACACAGGGCACCCTTGCATCTACAAGGAGCTAGTGGCCTAGTTTTATAGAATCCAATCAAACATCCACCAATTTCACCACACAATCTATTTACTTTTACTCTTACTCTAACAACTTTGAAATAAAAAATCCTATTCTATTTGTGGAAGTAGAAACCATGCAATAACACGAAGTGTTCCAACTCAATCACCATGCAAAACACAACAATGATAAGAAGCACGATAATGGCATTACTTAAGCAACAATTTTCTTCAATCTCTCCATGTTTACAAATGAGGGCAGAAGGCTTTATATAGAAGCTTCAAATACAATGAGCGGCCAAGATTAAGAGGCAAAAACTTTAAATCAAGGGTCGAGATTAAGAGGCAAAAGCCTTAATTAGGGTTTCCATAACCACCTACTACGAATATTTAATACCCACTGAATTACAATTAAGCACCACCACATGGGCCAATAGAAAAATTACATTGCCTTCATGGGCCAATAAGAAAATTCAAATCCTTAATAACCGGATAAGGATCAATGACATGTGGACCACTAAGAAGAGGACACATGTAGATGAAGCCACCTCATCACCTTGGGAAATGTGTTCCTTATCCTCATCCTGCTTTGAGATTTAATGAACTTGGACATAATCTCATAAAATCGTCACTATATGACACTTGGCATGTTTTTACTGATAGAGGATATGGCTGCCACCTCAGCAAACTCATTTTTAAACTTGATGAATAACCTTTAACTTTTTGATGAGAAATTATTTGTTAATCTTTCAATTGTGATGGCTCATCTTCATAATTGCTTCTTCTCCTTGAAATTTTTTCATCTTTTCTCTCTAGTTCTTCAAATGGTTCTTGTCTTGAATTTTACCTTCTTGTGATAATTGGGCTCTTGCTTCCACTTCTTAATCACGAACCAAATCTTGTCCTTGACCTCATAGCATCTACTCTTCAACATTTTGGAACCATTTATGATCCTTGGTCATGATGTCCTCTGATCTTGGTCTTATACTTGCTGCTCAAATTCATCTTGGAAACACCTTGTTTGCATTTGAACCATCTAGGTCCCGGCCACCTCTTGTCTTGGCTTGAGGCCGGCTCCTTTCTCCATACCTGGGCCTGCAATATCAACATTTAGTCAAATTTTGGATTTTATTATATGAAATTAAAAGGTTTCAATTGTTGTTGCATGAAATTAGATCCCTGTGATTTACAACAGACTTGAAAATTAATTACATTATACTATCTTATCCCACAAAAATAATAAGGAATTGATTAAATTTCTGTCTAGAACATCCTAGATCCCTTATCCCATCTTTTTTACCACTAGGGAGATTGAGAGTTCAAAACCAAACCCTACCACGAAGCTAAAAACAAATCTGAAAATGATGCTTGATGATGCAAATGATGAAACTAGAAGTGTCGGACTGGATCTAGATGCTTTCAATTGACTGTCCGCAAATAAAATGACCAAGTAGGACTATCCAGATCTGTCCTTGCAATTTTGAACCCTCTCCAATGTGCCTGCAATCGCAATTTAGAAAATGATCTCCAGATTGTAGCAGCTCATACCGAATTTATAGGATTGCTTGATTTGATGGCTTATTCTATAACTTTGCCATACCCACATTGTATAAGTTTACCACGCTGGTCCAGATTTGCAATTTCGAAGGCCTGCAATGGATAAAGAAAATGCTGCTGCTAAGGACAAATTCGCAAGTGCAGAGCAGAGGAGAAATGGTTTGAATTGGGATGGGAAATTATCACCCTAGCCCAAATATATAGGCGCCTCCTTCAACCTGGAATAGGGCCGACCTGGGGCCAATAAATTAATAAATTCGCAATTAAATGCTGTCAAAAAGGAGGGCCGACCTGGCTGCACAAACTTAAATTCGGGGAAATTCGTATTTAATCATCTATTAAAGCAGATTTTGGGGCGATTTGTATTAAATTCCAATGCAATTTGGGGCCTTAAGTCCACCACATTTAATATTAGGACAGGCCCTAAAGTCTTCAAACACCAAGGCAGGGCCACATGCTGGCAAATAGGGCAGGACCTAATATTAAATTGAAGTTCGATTCCCTATTTTGGATCCTGTTTACCTTGATTTTACGCCCAGATCTGATACACGCTAGTTTATAGGGCAGGTTCAATTTCGAAATTGGGCCAGATTACATTTGTTTTAAGTCTGGAATGCACACTCCATTTAATAGGGCCAAATTTAAACACTTAGCGCCCAGATTTTTGCTAATTTGGGGCTTTGTGACCATGCATTGAGGAATTAATCAATGCAATTTAGGGCAGGTCCAGTCTAAATGCAAACCGCCTCATATAAAAGGCAACTCAAAGCCATTTCAATCCACTTTATTTGCAGATCAAATTCGGATTCTGGGTATAACTGTCATTTTGGAGAGTCAAAATTTTTATTTTTGCAGTTCTATAGTCAATTTTAAATGGGCAGAGATAGGCACAACCATTGCCCTTCAAAATCTGGGCTATACAACTCGTAATTAACAGCCTAGAGGGCCTAAACAAGGCCTAACTTAGATCAAACTTAAGTCTTTTATAAAAAACTTAAGCCCTAAAGCTGTGTATTGCGAAATGAGACAACAACTTTGATGTACGAAAAGAGGCCCCAGCCTCAAGATGAGACACGAAATACATGGTAGGAAAAAAGATCTAGTTCAAAGATGAGCACCAACTAGATGGAAGCAAAATGCGCTTGGCTCAAAGATGAGCAACGATTAGATGGAAGCAAAATGCGCTCGGCTCAAAGATGAGCAACGATTAGATAGAAGCAAAATGTGCTCAGCTCAAAGATGAGCAATGATTAGATGGAAGCAAAATGCGCTCAGCTCAAAGATGAGCAAGGATTAGAGAGAAGCAAAATGTGTTCGGCTCAAAGATGAGCAATGATTAGATAGAAGCAAAATGTGCTGGGCTCGAAGATGAGCATCGATTAGATAGAAGTAAAATGTGCTCGGCTCAAAGATGAGCATCGATTAGATAGAAGCAAAATAGGCTTAGCTCAGAGATGAGCAACAATTTTCTTGAACAGAGAAACAAGTCCCATCTCCAAAATACTTCATAATTTGCCAAATTTTACCTCAACTCATCCCAACTCGACTTCCATTTTCGCTACATCTCCAAGATTAGAATCAGATCAAACCTACCTCAATACTTAGCCAAATTTAGATTCCACTCGCTAACTGCAGCAAGACAGCAAAAAAGGGGGTTCCTCATTTGTGATGGGGTGTTGTGAAAACCTCACAACATCTTGCGACTCCACTAGAGAAATGTTCCTGAACATTTCATGAACAAAATACTGGGTGACTTGTCCGGCAATCCAATGATAAGGATGAGCACTCAACAAGGGAAGGAACCCTCAAGTTAGACCTAAGTACCTTCACCGTAGGTTACTCACGTGTGTGCAAATGATTTATTCCCCACTCAACAAGAACTTGCTAATCTCTCAAATTCATTGAACTTAGCTATCCCAATACCCCTACTTCAAAAGCATCCTGGATAGAGGCTCGCTGCCAGTTAGGCGTCTATAGCCCCGACGAGGTTATCGATGTGGCACCACAAACATGATTCTACCTTTAGTGATTATGTTTATAGCACTGATAGAAATGCTTGCATACCCTTGAGCCAAAATTCCTCCTTTTCATCTTTTATTGGATATTTCACTTTTCATCATTTTTTTTTCTATCTTTTTTGATGATATTTCTTTTTCTTCTCACTTGTCAATCTTTTGCTTGGCTTGCAGGCAATGAAGCCCGCAGAGGGTTTGGAAGACCACAGTGGTGCTGAAGCGGGTGTAAAATTTTCGCTAAATTCAACTTCACCTTGAAACTACCGAATATCTCGGAGCAATTAAGTGTGAGTAAAATGTCGTAACTCTTGTCAAAGGTGGCTTAAGAACAACCATCGAGCCTGACCCGAATTTAGTACCAATCCTATCAAAGGATTGATGACCAAGCACAACCCTTAATCCTTTGAACCTCGTTAAATATATCCAAGAAATGACCAAGACGGACTCCAGTTTCGACACTCGAAGTTGCGAAATCTACACGCCTCACCCATGAGTTACCATTTGGACCTCTTAGAACCTCAAAGCCCAAGCCAAAACTAGGCCAAAAACTAGGACCAACGAGCCCTAGGCAAACCGAACCTAAACTAACAGCTGAAAGGAAAACTCCTCTAAGCAAAAGGAAACCTACTCTAACCTCCCAAACCAAAGGGTTCGAGACAAACTCTAAACTAGCTATGTATAAAAGGACTCCACAAGGAGGCCTAAGCTTGGAAGTAATGTTTGAGGAACTGCCCGTTGACAGGCAACGGGACATCCCTGCCAGTAAGTGTTTTCAGTTTAAACGCATTGTCTCCCAAAATCTCAGAAATTTGAAAGGGACCCTTCCACAATCTGTCAAATTTATCATGATCTCCGCGCCTTTCATGGGCCTTATCCCAGTATAAAAGTAGGTCCGAGATTCTAAAGGCCTTCACCTTTGCTTTCCTAGCAAACCATCGCTTGACCACCCCTTGATGTTTTACAAATTTATCTAGGGCTTCATCTTTCTTTTCATCCAGCTGCATCAATTGAGACAACCTAGCCTGGACTCTGTCTTCATTGTCACAAAATTCTTGTATGAATTGTAATGTTGGGATTTTCAACTGGACTGGGAACACTCGGTCCTGTCCATATACCAAATGGTATGGAGAAGTTCCTAAAGATTTTTTAGATCTTGTTCTCTCTGCCCACAAAGTGTATTTCAATTGAGTGGGCCAATCCCTCGGGTTCTTATCCAACAATTTTCTAATTACAGTTAAAAGGTTTTTATTCGTGGACTCTGCTAAGCCATTTCCCTGGGGATAATAGTTAGATGAAAATTTTAAAATAATCCCATGGTCAAATGCCCAATTATGGAATCTTAGAGAAGCAAAAGCAGAGCCATTATCAGACACCAATGCATAAGGACAACCAAACCTGGTGACGATTTTCTCTTCCAAAAAATTGATAACGATTTCAGCAGTGCAATTCTTGAAAGCCTGAGCTTTTGACCACCAAGTGCAATAGTTAGTTGCGGTTAGAATATACCTGTGTTGTGCCGAGGATGGTGGGTTGATCGGGCCGATAAAGTCGAGCCCCCATTTTGCAAAAGGTCTCACCTCAATCACTGGCTGTAATGGCATTGTTGGGTTCCTCTCTTTCGTAGCCACAGTTTGACAAACATGGCAAGTCTTCACGTGCTCGTGAGTATCTTTGAACGAAGTTGGCCAGTAATAGCCTGTTCTCAGTATCCTGTGTGCCGTGGCCAAACTTGCTTCGTGCCGAGTTCTCCATTTGTCATGAAAGTGCTCCAAAATTCTCTGTGCTTCTTCCCTACCTACGCATCTCAAATATATGCCCTCATGGTTCTGCCTATAGAGCACTGACCCTTGCAACATGTATTTCTTGCTTTTAAACTTTAAGGCCTTCTGTATTAGATTTAGATGTGAAGGGCACTGATGATTCAACAAGTAGCTGATAATATCCTAATACCATTCATCTAGGCATACTTCCTCTAATTCATAAACTTGATGCACCAAGCCTGGTCCATCACACGCCATCGTTTGTGCTAGCTGTTGTCCTCTGACTAGCTTCATCGGCTGGATCTCTATATCATATTCTTGGATAATGGCGACCCACTTTCCTCTTCTCTCTCCGAGTTCGTTTTGCATCAACAGTTTTTACTACTATATCTGGCACGATCACATATATTTTGCTCCTTAATATGTAATGTCAAAACTTTCCGATTGCTTTTACTAGCGCATATGCCTGTTTCTCTATGTTTGGATACTTCAATTCTGCTTCTTTGAGGGGGGCACTCATAAATGCTATTGGATGCTCTTCGCCCTCGTTCTTTTGGGTCAATATGGCCGCACATGCATGATCGGAGGCAAATGAATATATGAAGAATGGCTTTGCATAGTCAGGACTCACCAAAACGGGCGCATTGATAATGGCTTGTTTGACTTCTTTGAATGCCGCCTTGGCTGCAAGAGTCCAATCCATTTTGGCATCTTTCTTTAGCATATCGTTCATGGGTTTCACTATCTCTGCAAATGCCGATATGAACTTTCTCACAAAGTTGATCTTTCCAAAAAATGATTTCAACTCTTTCTTGCTAGCTGGCAAGTTCAGCTTGGAAATTGCTTCCACTCTTTCAGGATCTATCATAATTCCTTTCTCTGAGATCATATGACCCAACAATCTTCCTTCGGTAACTCCAAACATGCATTTTTGGGGATTCAAAGAGACACCAAATTTTCTGCATCTTACAAATACTTTCCTCAAATCCTCTATATGATCTTCTCTTGAAAATACTGTGATATCATCCATGTAGATGACGATGCATTTATCTTTCAAATCCTTGAAGGCATAGTCCATTGCTCTCTGAAATGTTGCGCCCGCATTGATTAGGCCAAAAGGCATTCTCCTGTAGGCAAACATTCCCCACTTGGTGGTGAAGGCAGTTTTCAACCTGTCTTCTTCTACTATAACTTGGTTATATCCCGAGTATCCATCCATGAAAGTCATCATTTGCGCTCCGTTTACTATTTGTAGTACCTCATCCAATGACAGTAATGGGTAATTGTCTTTCTCTGATGCCCTATTTAAATTCCTAAAATCCACGCATAATCTTATATCTCCGTTTTTCTTTCCTACTGGGACAAGGTTGGCGACCCACATTGAGTGTCGCACGGGGAAGATGATCTTTGCATTCAACAACTTCTTTACTTCTTGAAAGATCAATGGTTCCAATAAAGGGTTGGCTGGCCTCTACCATTGTCTGAACGGTTTACTTCCTTCAATGGGATAGTATGCGTTATAATCAAAGGATCATATGTCTTCAAATCCTCATATCCCCATGCAATCACATCTGGGAACTCTCTCATTAGCTTAATGATACCATCCTTTTCTTCAAGTGTGCAAACTTTCCCCATCTGGACGATCTTCGGATTCTCCCTAGTCCCGAGATTTATTTTGTCACATTCGTCTCCCCCTGTGGGTTGATATGGCACCTTGTTGAACTGGTCAATATCGAATATCCTTTCTAGCTCAATCATCTCCTTCGGGATAGTATTGGTCTTTAAGTTCATGATCCCTTCTGGATTGATTTCTACTTCTTCGCTATTATCAATAATCTGGGCTATGAAAACATTTGAATTTGTCAAAAATTTCAAGATATGCCTGTCATCTTCAAACACTTGGGAATTGGTCACATTATCGGGCACTAATGGTGTTGATGCTAACTCAACTCTAAACTTTTTCAACCCCTCCAATTCAATAAGCGCCAAAGAACTTGCGGCTTGCGCGAGAGCATTTGCCACCTTATTACTTGCTCTATAACCAAACTTGATGTTAAAAGCCTCGAAGCTCTCGATCAAATCCCAGACTCTGTTTCTGTATTTCTTTAATCTATTATCATTACACGCAAACTTCTGCTTCACTTGTTCTATCACCAAGTATGAATCTCTGTATACAAGAATCACCTTTGCACCTTTCTTTATTGCACACAACAAACCAAGAATCAAAGCTTCGTATTCGGCCATGTTGTTGGTGCAAGGGAACTGTAGTCTATGTGCTGCCAAGAAGGTTGCCCCTGTTGGGCTGGTCAGTTCGAATCCCGCTTTGGCTCCTTGCTTGTTTTTGATCCATCGAACCTTAGTGTCCAAACTTCATTGCTCCCTTGCTGGTCCCATTTGGATTCCTCGAGCTTATCCAATTTATCGTTCTCTTCTATTTTTGGGTCGGGTGATGCGGTCTAACTCTTTGTTTCACCTACCTTATTATTTTCCATAGTCTCTGCTTGTAAAACTTCAATCTTTTGTTTTCTATACTGATCTTCTCTTTTTAAGGCTCCTGAGATTCTCTTCTCTACTTGTTCTAAGGAAACTTTGCACATGGCGCAAGATAGCTCCGAATGAAAGGTGTTGTGAATTCTACACCAGTTGGGTAGTAGCAAATCTTTTACTAATGTTTTGTTTCCCAACTGTACACCTTGTTGTGCTGTTCTTAATACAAAGTTTTTGAAATTTTCAAACATGCCCTCGCCTTCATCTGATGAAGTATCGGGATCCGACTCAATTAGCATTTCCGTGGATTCTTTTGCTCTACTTATGATACTCAAAGTTAGAACTTCTCCAGTCTTGGGCCTGTAGACGCCAAGATCTGTCTCAGCAAACAACACTTCATTCTGCTCTCCGTACTCGGTGACAATTAGTCTTAGCCTGTGAGTTCTATCAATTCTAATTTGGTTAGGGAGTCCCTTCCATGGGAGCCACATATGGGAAAAGTCAGTGGCCATATAACCATTCAACCTTCTGGCCCAATCCCTACCTAGGATCAAACCATAATAATCTGCTACATCCACAACTGATATATCCACGAGGTGTTCCATCCTAGGATCTGATGCCAATGCATATGTATGTTGTTTAATTCACCCACTACTGGCACCTCTGTTTTATCTAATTGAGTAACCTTCTTGTTTGATCCTGCCGGGACAATTCCCAACTTTCTACAAATCGCCAAGGGCATGACATTGCTAGATGCTCCTAAATCGATCAAGCAATTGTGAAGTAATTTGCCAAATATTCTCACTGAAATCAGGAAGGGCGCTGGCTCATCCTTCTCTTGATAAAATACCACTGGTGTTTTATATACAAGTTTAGGCTTCATTTTCTTTTCAACTAGTTGCGTCGATTCACCCATCTTCGTCGTTTCATAGCTTTCAGTTGGGTTTTCGTTTCCTTGTACCTCCTGACTGGCTAGTGCCAAACTTTGTGCTACACATATTGGTTGAGGCTCATGTTGCCTATTGAAATCATTAAGATCCCCATATGAAATACTTTGTGTAGGACTAGTCTCTTGAATCACATTTACTGTGTTGGAAGGAGGCCTTCCTGCCATCGAGGCACTCTGACCTGTCGTTGTGGGAGCTTGAGTTTGAGTTCCTAGTCCTTTGTTATCCTTTAAGTTGTTGAGGAAGGTGTCTCTAATTTCAGTCACTTTCAACAACTCGAACAGTGGTAAGCTAATCTTGATCTTCTTCATTTCTTCTGCCACACTCTGTCCAAGCTTCCTCAATTCATCATTTCTGGTAAGATTACTCAACGTCTTCTCTTTACCACCTCCTTGAGTTCCATACGTATTTTGCAGGATGCCAGCATTTCGGCCATTGCCATTGTTATTGTTACCTTGTCTATACTCTGGTGCATCCCTTGGATAGTTGGGTACTGTTACCCAAATTTTCCCATGCATACAAATTTGGCAAAAAACCATCCCCAGGCCTCTGTTTTTATCTTGTCAAATGCCAGAAAAGATTTCATAAGTCTACCTTTTTTTTTTCCCCTGGTCTCTGCAATATCTTTTAGGTCTTTGGCTAGAAGAAAAACCCTTAAAATTTCATAAAACTAGCCGTTACCCTGCAAACCCTTTGGCCGCATTATATTTTCATGTTACCTTTTTCGGCAACTTAAGTCATTCCAATTTCTACGTGTGCCAAATATTTCCTAAGTCCGACGGTTTTATTTTTTCCTAAGTCTCAGCGCACAAATATTTTCTATGGGTTAATCTTCGGTTTGATCTGATGGTCTTCGCCATTCTGCAAGCCAAAGATGCATGTGTGTTACGATCACGGTATGGCGACGACCGTCGATCTCCCTTCCCTTCCTGCGCTGCAGTGTGTCAGTGGGACCAATGCCACGTTATCCATTTGGCAGCTCCTGATTCATCGGCGGTGTCTGATTTGGTTGCCTGTCAGTGGGTCCGGCCCCTTTCGGCAGTCAGAGGCTCTGACATTTGCAGAGGATCGATGGCTAGCGTATGTCCGCAACGCTTTGTGTCAGAGCATGCAATCATGCGATAGCCGTTGATCTTGCTTTATCTCCGGGCTCTGTCAGGTGGGTCCGATGTCAGACAGATGCAACGTGTATCTGAAATGGCGCAGTTTGATTGGTTGTTTGAGAGTACAGGTGGACCCGATGTGTCAGTGGGGTCCCGGTTAAAAGGATCAATGGCTGGTCGCGTGATCACAAGGAATATTCAGCGGCCATGCGATCATGCGACTAGCCGTCCGATTGGAATCTTATTCTCAGTAGGTCCGATGTCAGAGCAGTGCCGAGGTGTTTGCTGATGAGGCAGTCAGGGTGAATAGGAAAATGCAACGTGGCCGATGTCAGTGGGCCCGTGGGGTCAGGTCTTTCTCAAGGGGTTTAAACCGCGATTAGATCTCGCAGCTGTCGTTATACCGGAAGTCAAAGATGCTCATCCTTTATCTCAGCGGTATAGCGATAGTCGTTCGATGGTGCTTCTCAGGATCGTGGGTCTGTGTCTATCAGAGACGTCGACTTGCTCGCTTGTGATTGGTTGCTGACTTCCACAGTGGCAGTTGACTTGTCAGAAGGGTTTTAAACTGTTTTAAAAGACGCATATGGGTCGTTCATCTGCCGGGAGATTTCGCATTGACGGCTACGTTTTAATTTCAACTTGCTAGCCGTTATATTCAAATTTAAATATTTCTCTGCAGGGTTTTTTTTGGCTAGGGTTTTAATCCTTGCGACCATACACGACAGTTTGAGTTGTTGGAATTTATTTCTTCAGGACAGGAATGGTTGAGGGGATGATGATAGACAATCTGATCGTCGGCGCCACGGATTTCACAGGGTACCACGTCGTGTTGAAGCTTTAATGAGCTCAACGCCACCTTTTGCAGGGTTACTCTTTTTAAACCCAAATATCTATAAGATCAGATTGGATGCATTCATGGCTTAGTGGAGTTGCAGATGGGTAGATGGATCAAGGTTGCTTGTCCGCGAGTTGATGCAGTATAGAGATGGGCATAATATCTAATCGGCCATAGTATTACAGAGATGTATTTATGATCAGACTTGACAGATGTAGGGTTTGTTATTTTATTGCAGAACCATGTAACCCTAGTTAGGCTTTTGACTCCTGCCTACGTGCAATTGAGTTGGTATATATTGTATTTTTGGAGCCTTAGTGCTCAGAGGTTAGAGAGTTCACATTTTGGTAAAGAAGAAAAGGCTCTTTTCTTAGAAGGCTATCTGTGACATTTCCTGTCCTCTGGTTTTCTATATTCTGTAACCTCCCATTGATAATTCAGATATTGAAGATATTTTGTGACATTTCTCATGTCCCTATGCCTTCTTCTGTGAGTTACCTCTTAGTGAATTCAGTATTTATATGTTTCTCAGTGATATCTTAGGGTTCTTGATCCTTCTTTCTTTCTGCAATTCATGTGTATTCTTGTGGATGATTTGATGTGAATGTTTTTGTGGGTATACTCTAACCCCTAGACAATCTTGTCTCATTCCTATACCTAGTTGTAGAGGTGAATGTTTCTTGCAGGTCATAGATTGTTTGTCTACTCCAAAGAGTGTTATTGTTTGTGAAAGAGTCTCTTTCTTTCCCTAAATACCCTCTTTATTTGTAGACCCCTCTATGAAATACTCATGCAAGCCTATTTAGTGAGTTGTGATCTACTAGACCTAAGTCTCTCATTGATTTTCATTCTACATACTGAGATCCAAACCCTAGTTTCGGTGCATCACCTAGTAGGTAGTTTGCTTTCAGTCATTTCCCTTTCCAAGCATTCCTTCTATCCCTTTCCCTCAAAAGTTTACTTTCATGTCTAGAAGCGAATTAAGGTGATTATCCAAGAGGAACCAGCCTAGAACCTGGAGGTCTCATCTCAGTTAGCATAGGTCCCACACCTGGAGATGATTCCCATGTTATACTAGGTTATCAAGACTACGAGAGCTTGAGACAAAGGCGCAAACTTAGTGTGTAACAGGTACATTGTTCGCATTAGGATGTGGAGGCATATTGAAATCGTTTGGTGGAATGGAAGATGTTAGAGGTTCATCGTTCCTCCTGTTATTCCTTTGATAAAATTTCATTGCATTCCCCTGCGATTGTTGAAATGTTTGAACCTCACTGGTACCTTGCACCAACACACTGTTGCCTAATGGGAGAAAAGAGAACTCCGATTTGTTGCCATACTCGTCCAAGACCACTGGCTCATCTACTGGTCCATTAGCTGAGGCTGGTGGAAATCTTCCCTAATGCTCCTCGTAAGCTTCAAACTCAAGTGGGAAAGAAAACTCCTCGAAAGTTAAGCACTGATCATATCTCATGGTGGGAACTATTTCATACCCCGTGATTGGTGTATCCTCCTGATTGATTGATTCATCCACCACCTTCTGAAACAAATTTGAGGCTATTTTGAATTCAGCGAATTGCAACTCTGAATGCTGGTTTGTCTCATGGAATCTGCAATATTGAGACAAGGCAGACTCCGCCAGAAATATCCTCTCCACTGGTTTGCTATCTGTTGGAGGTTGACTATCGAGTGGCGACACCACATTGCCGATATTTGGGCCGGTGTTCCACGTCTTCCTCTGATTGTTGTATCCTTGGTTTTGTGGTTGATTGCTTTCTTGGTAGTTGTTACTTGGATTGTTTCGTTGGTACCCACCACCTTGGTTGTTCCTTTGATAATCTCTATCTTGATAATTCCTTTGGTATCCACCCTCTTGATTGTTTCTCTGATAGTTGCCTTGGAAATTTCCCCCCCGACTATTCTTGTGCATAGCTTGGAGTTGATTGTTCTGGTTCCTCAGGTAGGTGACTTCTGTAGATAGCTTCTTCACTTGTTAAATCAATTCCTTCATTTCATCCTTCTCTTCTTGGGACCTTGTAGATGTACTCGTACCTTGCAGATAAACCAGTACTGATGGTGGTGCTTGGGATAACAGGGGTCCCGGATGTACCACAAGCTGATTTGTAGGTGGTACCTGGTACACAAGTTGTGGAACTGGATTGTTCGGATACCTAACACTTGGAGGTTCCATTCCTTTTTGGCCTAACTGCTTTCCTATTTCAATTGCTTTAGCATAGGCTTCATTCAACGTTGTAGGAGTAGGGGTCGCCATCCTTGTAAACATAGTCGTCTGACCGTCTAAGGCATTGTAATATGCCTCCAAAGCACCTGCCTCCTGCATTGTGTAAGGGGCTTGCAATCTTGTATAAGCTTTGTGAAAACGATTGTTGAAAGAACTTATTGATTCTTTATCTTGTCTCTTGATGTCCACAAACTGCCTATGCAACTCCAACAGTGTGGAGGGCATGCCAAATTTTCCTATCAATGCATCTTTGACCTAAAGACATCTTGTTATAGATGACACCGACAGATTGACAAACCAATAATATGGTTCTTCCCCCAATGAGTAAGGGAAAAGCCTACACGCTACATCCTCATGTTGAATCCTTCTGTTACACAATGCATCTTCAAATACTTTCATATGCTCCTCAGCTATACGGTTGGGATCATTGGCGAAGAACTTGGAGCAAAATCCTGATGGATTGTTTGGTAGGTCATGATATTGTTGAAACAAGATGGGTGAGGCGTTGTTTTGAATCCATGGTGGTTGAGCCATTACTGCTTGATTGACTTGGGCTTGAGCTGGCTGATCTACTGGGGTTTGTATGCGCGAAACTTTTGGAACTTGAATTGGACTACTGAGGAGTTTCCCAAACTTGCAGTATTGGCTACCTAGTGATTCCTCCCTTTCTTGTGAAATTGCAACTCAACTAAGTCCTCTTGGTGTGGTGTAGACCTTAGTACCCTTTGCTTCTTATCTGATTGTAGTTTCTCAAACCTTTCGGGAGAGAAAGATCCAATTCTTCTATCCAGCTTGATTATAGCTTAGTCCGATTGACCGTCCCAAGTTGAATTTTCCTCAAGGGTAGCCTGAGCTAGTCTATGGGCTTCTCTCTCTCTTTTAATCCTTTCTATTTGTTCTCTTTCCTACCTTCGTCTGATCTCTATTTCAATCGTTTGTCACTCTCTTTGGAATGCAATGCCAACTTGCTCCTCTTGATCTAAGACAATTCTAGCAAATTGGTAATGTGTATTATCTTCTTTATTATTCCAAATAAACTCCCCCAAATCAAAAACGATGTCTCCTTGTGTCCAGCTGATATCTAGCCCTGGTTTTGCAACTGGGTAATGAGCATAAGAAGGCAGTACCATTTTAGTTCATCTATTCAATTTCACCTTCACCACTAGACTAACATAACCTTCGCGCTTTCCTTTCTCTTTCAAGTTTCCTTTCTAGCTCTCTCTGGCGTTCCAACCTTCTCTGAATTCTCCTTTCAATGGCCCGCACTTTCTTTTCCTCTTGATTCAATATGTTAGCGGTATGCAAATATTCTCTAGTATCCTCACTCTCTGCCCACGAGACTGTGCATAATGTAATTAGAATATTATCTTGAAGCGTTCCCCAAGTTGCTCTAGGCTGATTTGATCTAGGAAGAACCATCCTTTGTCATCCTTCAATTTCTTCTCTCACGTTCCAATCTTTCTTGAACCTCTCTGTCAATTCTTTGAGCTTTCTCCTCTTCTTCATCTAGGATGTTAGCTACGTGCAAGTACTCACGACCATTTATCCTTTGCTTCCAACTGAAGGAATGAAGGGTTAAGATAATGTTGTCTTGGTACGATTGCCAATTGTCCTTAGGTTGTCGTGGCTGAGCAAGCCCCATCCTTCATCATGTTCCAATATTGACAACCTATTGAGTAAACAATGTTGAGGCCCTCCTTCTAGCGCCAATTTCTGTTGATGCGAGTTTTGTTCCACTTACACAACATGCAGGACTAAACACTCAATGCTTCGAGAAACATAGAACATCAAATCCTCTCTTGAACAAAGTCATCTCCCATGCTAAGCTTTGCAATGAAGATCATGAAATGACTCCAAGGTTCCTTACACTTGTGGATATCTAACTCACTTGAAATGATGTGATTTGCTGGGTAATCACTTAGGTGGGCCTACGTAATTTATTCAAGGGTGTCAACTTACTTGTACTGCTAAAGATTTGGCTTTGCAATGTATGATAAAGTATATCCGTGATTTATATCACTTCCAACTTTGCTCTTCAAACTTCTTAGACTACTTCTATTTCTAACTATGGGTGGGAAACTAATGGATGGACTAGGACCCTTACCAAATGGAGGCTTGCCTGCGACTTCAACTCCACCTAGTGCAAAGCTTCAAAGGATCTCAAATGGTTGTCATATCAACACCTTCCCCTCAATCCAACTTGGAGTACAAATTAAGGATCTAATGCCAATTGAACTTGAGTGCAATTACTAGATTACCACACAGGGCACCCTTGCATCTACAAGGAGCTAGTGGCCTAGTTTTATAGAATCCAATCAAACATCCACCAATTTCACCACACAATCTATTTACTTTTACTCTTACTCTAACAACTTTGAAATAAAAAATCCTATTCTATTCGTGGAAGTAGAAACCATGCAATAACACGAAGTGTTCCAACTCAATCACCATGCAAAACACAACAATGATAAGAAGCACGATAATGGCATTACTTAAGCAACAATTTTCTTCAATCTCTCCATGTTTACAAATGAGGGCAGAAGGCTTTATATAGAAGCTTCAAATACAATGAGCGGCCAAGATTAAGAGGCAAAAACTTTAAATCAAGGGCCAAGATTAAGAGGCAAAAGCCTTAATTAGGGTTTCCATAACCACCTACTACGAATATTTAACACCCACCCAATTACAATTAAACAACACCACGTGGGCCAATAGGAAAATTACATTGCCTTCATGGGCCAATAAGAAAATTCAAATCCTTAATAACCGGATAAGGATCAATGACATGTGGACCACTAAGAAGAGGACACATGTAGATTAAGCCACCTCATCACCTTGGGAAATGTGTTCCTTATCCTCATCCTCCTTTGAGATTCAATGAACCTGGACATAATCTCATCAAATCGTCACTATATGACACTTGGCATGTTTTTACTGATAGAGGATATGGCTGCCACCTCAGCAAACTCATCTTTAAACTTGATAAATAGCCTTTAACTTTTTGATGAGAAATTATTTGTTTGTCTTTCAATTGTGATGGCTCATCTTCATAATTGCTTCTTCTCCTTGAAATTTCTTCATCTTTTCTCTCTAGTTCTTCAAATGGTTCTTGTCTTTAATCTTGCCTTCTTGTAATAATTGGGCTCTCGCTTCCGCTTCTTAATCACAAACCAAATCTTGTCCTTGACCTCATAGCATCTCCTCTTCAACATTTTGGAGCCATTTATGATCCTTGGTCATGATGTCCTTTGATCTTGGTCTTATACTTGCTGCTTGAATTCATCTTGGAAACACCCTGTTTGCATTTGAACCATCTAGCTCCCGGCCACCTTTTGTCTTGGCTTGAGGCCAGCTCCTTTCTCCATACCTGGGCCTGTAATATCAACATTTAGTCAAATTTCGGATTTTATTATATAAAATTAAAAGGTTTCAATTGCTGTTGCATGAAATGAGATCCCTGTGATTTACAACAGACTTGAAAATTAATTACATTATGCTATCTTATCCCACAAAAATAATAACGAATCGATTAAATTTCTGTCTAGAACATCCTAGATCCCTTATCCCATCCTTTTTACCACTAAGGAGATTGAGAGTTCAAAACCAAACCCTACCACGAAGCTAAAAATATCTGAAAATGATGCTTGATGATGCAAATGATGAAAGTAGAGGTGTCGGACTGGATCTAGATGCTTTCAATTGATTGTCCGCAAATAAAATGACCAAGGAGGACTATACAGATCTGTCCTTGCAATTTCGAACCCTCTCCAATGTGCCTGCAATTGCAATTTAGAAAATGATCTCCAGATTGTAGCAGCTCATACCGAATTTATAGGATTGCTTGATTTGATGGCTTCTTCTATAACTTTGCCATACCCACGTTGTATAAGTTCACCACGCTGCTCCAGATTTGCAATTTTGAAGGCCTGCAATGGATAAAGATAATGCTGCTGCTGAGGACAAATTCGCAAGTGTAGAGCAGTGGAGAAATGGTTTGAATTGGGATGGGAAATGATCACCCTATCCCATATATATAGGCGCCTCTTTCAACCTGGAATAGGGTCGACCTGGGGCCAATAAATTAATAAATTCGCAATTAAATGCTGTCAAAAAGGAGGGCCGATGCACAAACTTAAATTCGGGGAAATTCGTATTTAATCATCTATTAAAGCAGATTTTGGGGCGATTTGTATTAAATTCCAATGCAATTTGGGGCCTTTAGCCCCCCACATTTCATATTAGGACAGGCCCTAAAGTCTTCAAACACCAAGGCAGGACCACACGCTGGCAAATAGGGCAGGACCTAATATTAAATTGGAGTTCGATTCCCTGTTTTAGATCCTGATTTGCCTTGATTTTACGCCCAGATCTGATACACGCTTGTTTATAGGGCAGGTTCAATTTCGAAATTGGGCTTGATTACATTTGTTTTAAGTCTGGAATGCACACTCCATTTAATAGGGCCAAACATAAACACTTAGCGCCCAGATTTTCATGCCCAGATTTTTGCTAATTTGGGGCTTTGTGACCATGCATTGAGGAATTAATCAATGCAATTTAGGGAAGGTCCAGTCTAAATGCAACCCGCCTCATATAAAAGGCAACTCAAAGCCATTTCAATCCACTTTATTTGCAGATCAAATTCAGATTTTGGGTATAATTGTCATTTTGGAGAGTCAAAATTTTGATTTTTGCAGTTATTTAATCAATTTTAAAGGGGCAGATATAGGCACAACCATTGCCCTTCGAAATTTGGGCTATACAACTCGTAATTAACAGCCTAGAGGGCCTAAACAAGGCCTAACTTAGATCAAACTTAAGTCTGTCATAAAAAACTCAAGCCCTAACGTTGTGCATTGCGAAATGAGACAACAACTTTGATGTACGAAAAGAGGCCCCAGCCTCAAGATGAGACACGAAATACATGGTAGGAAAAAAGGTCTAGCTCAAAGATGAGCACCGATTAGATGGAAGCAAAATGGGCTCGGGTCAAAGATGAGCAACGATTAGATGGAAGCAAAATGCGCTCGGCTCAAAGATGAGCAACAATTAGATAGAAGCAAAATGTGCTCGGCTCAAAGATGAGCAACAATTAGATAAAAGCAAAATTTGCTCGACTCAAAGATGAGCAACGATTAAATGGAAGCAAAATGCGCTCGGCTCAAATATGAGCAACGATTAGAGAGAAGCAAAATGTGCTCGGCTTAAGGATGAGCAACGATTAGATAGAAGCAAAATGTGCTCGTCTCAAAGATGAGCATCGATTAGATAGAAGCAAAATGTGCTCGCCTCAAAGATGAGCATCGATTAGATAGAAGCAAAATAGGCTCAGCTCAGAGATGAGCAACAATTTTCTTGATCAGAGAAACAAGTCCCATCTCCAAAATACTTTATAATTAGCCAAATTTTACCTCAACTCATCCCAACTTGACTTCCATTTTCGCTCCATCTCCAAGATTAGAATCAGATCAAACCTACCTCAATACTTAGCCAAATTTAGATTCCACTCACTTGTTAACAGCAGCAAGACGGCAAAAAAGGTGGGGTCCTCATCTGTGATGGGGTGGTGTTGTGAAAACTTCACAACAGGCTGTTCCACCCTGCCAGATAAGAAGGTGGAATCCACCGCCTGAAGCGACAACCTGTCAGATAAAGAAGTGGAATCCACTTTCTTAGGTGGTAAGCTTCAAATATTGAAGGCAATGTATAATTTGGTCTTGTGAAATTGTCTATAAGCTAAATTGCTATAAGGGAAAACAAATGTAAAAATGTTACTCTTTAAGTTTGATAGATAAAAAGGTGGAATCCACTCCCTTAAGTGGCAACTTGACAAATGAAAAGGTGGAATCCATTTCCTTAAGTGGCAACTTGACAATAAAAAGGTGGAATCCACCTTCTTAAGTGGCAATGGAGTGAATTACATTTATTGGATAATGGGACCAATAAGTTTGATCTAAGTAGGAGAGGCCGAATTAATGAGATGGGAAGCAATATGAAATAAAAACATTAACTTGATCTCATAGAGAATCTAAACCAATCGCAAGGCCTTTTAACTCACCAAGGCAAAGCCAAGTCTCAAGTGTATAAGCCTAAGCATCAAGTGTATGGGCCTTAGCAGCAAACATATAGCTTTATTTTTATAAGTATGGGCTTGATTTCCAACTTGCAGCCCCATATCTCCAGCATGCAGGCCTAAAACCCATGCGTGTGGATCTTTATTTCCAAGGCCTCTATCCTCAAAATGTGTGGCCTCGTATCTAATTGCTTAGGCCCTTGTTCCTAGCGTATGGCCCTAAGACTAATGTCTGGACTGAAATTCAAATGGGCCTGGCTCCAAACAGTAGTGTATGGCTCTAAACCCAATTGGAATAGGCCTTAATGTGTAATGTGTGGCCTTGTATTTAATAGGTAGAACCCTTCTCCAAACGCATGAGTCCCATAAATCAAATGTTTGGGCTTATATTTAGCAAACATGTGGCCCCATTTCAAACTTGTAGGCCTCTAAATCAGTAAGGTATGGGCGTTAATTCCATAACACAGACCCAGATCTAGGCTCAACCTCGATCTCGCAGCCACTTATAGCTGAACATGTGCACCTATAGCTGTGATGTATGGTCTAAATCCAAACGTATAGGCCCTCACAATGAAACGTGTGGGCTCAAACTCCATAACACAAGCCTTGAATTAAATGCAGATATAAATTAGACTTTAAGTCCAGCGTGTAGGCCCTCAATATGTAACGTGTGGGTTTGAAGTTCGATCAAATAGGCCTTAGGCCTAAAATGTGGGGTCTCAATGAAACGTGTGACCTATAAATCTCCAGCATGTGGGCTCGAACTCCCTAGATCAGACCTAAATCAGGCCTTGTCTCAAGTGCATGGGCCTATAATTCAAGGTGTGTGAGCCTATAAAACTAGCGTGTGAACTTGAATTCAATAAAGTGTGCCACAATCCCAAATGTATGGCCTCAAATTCATCAGGCCTGGACCTAAATCTGTGTGAATAATCAACAAGACAGGCCCTATATCCAAATGTATGGCCTTATAATCCAAACAGATGTGGCCTCAAATCAAGGCACATAAGCCCCATAAGCTCGAACTCCTTGGTCTAAGCATGGGACTTAAAGATGAAATGCGTGGCCCTGGTACCAATAAATAGGCTTAAATCTGGGCGCAAATGCAAGAGAGCAGGCTCTAATTGTGACTTAGAGGCTGAAAACTAGGAGACAGGGCCCCAAATCTGAAACATATCTGAATCAATTTCAAGGATACAGCCCTAAATCTCAAACAATGAGGCCTTAATTGCAAACGTATAAGCCTGATTCCTAACATGCAGCCATTCAATAAATTAGGCCTTGAAATTCAATGCATGACCTCAAGTTTGATGGTTATGGCCTCAAATCTAATGAAATAGGCCCTAAATCTGCCTTGTGTAGATTGGGATTCAATCATTATTTTTTGATTGCTTGGATTTGATCCTTGTAGCCAAGTTGGCCTTGAAGAAAATTGTGTGTCTTGGGGCAAGACGTCATATATAAAGCAGGTCTCTCTCTCTCTCTTCATTTTGAATCACAAAACGAATTAAGTCAGTCCTTCATAGCAGATCGGATTTTGAAAGTAGAGGTAGCTTCTAAGTAATGCGAATTTGGAAGATTATTCAAGAAGACTCCTAAGTGGCTGGAAGCAATAAACAAGGAGAGCAGGCCTTCTAAATCGCAAATCTGGAGTAGCATTATGAACTTTTAGAACATGGTGTGGCGAGTGTTGGTGCCCAGAAATGATAGTTTGGATTTCCTATGGACTTGCCAATCCAATGCTGGGAAACCCAATCCTTTTTGCCAACTAACAAGTTCAACCAAATGGAGGTTTGAACTTCTGCAATTCTAGCTCTGCAAAACCAAGGCTGGTAGGCCTGTACCTTAACCAAATCTGTTGGTTCAAAGGCTTTTTATAGCAGATAAGTGAAGATAAAACTTATGGATTCTCTCAAGGTGGCAAATAAACTTGAGAGGAATCAAATTTTAAGTATCTCAATCAATAGTATATTGAATGCTGCAAAAACTGAAATGCTTTGATTAATAGTAAATGTTTGAAAAAGCTATATAAAACAAAGTATATCAAAGGAATAAAATATCACAAACTTTTAACAATGAACTGAATGACTGTATTCTAATTATTAATAAGATCAGTGCCTTGCTCGTACTTGAGCAATGGAGTCAATTCTATATCAATCCTATGTACATCTCAGAGATAGTTTTAAAAAACTTTCTTTTAATAAGACAAAACTATCATCTCAAGGGCTTCCACTCAAAATATAACTCAAACCAGATTACACAGTTAGTCTTATCGAATTTAACTCTGTTCAAGAGACCGACAAAAACCAAGGAAGATTTGCAGATCTTTCCATTGATATTCAAACTATATATTGATTTTTTTTATATTATAGATCGTTTATAAACCTTGTGCTCATTCGAGCAACAACATGATTGACCAAGAGTCACAACTTAGAATTTCACAAAGATGTCCCTCTTGGGATTTGAACTAAGGTCTCCACAATGCAAACTCATTGCTTCAACCAACTAAGCTAAACTATATATTGATTTTGAGTTATAACGTTCAAGGAATTTAACACAATGAGACATTCTATAAAATAGAATATCCGAAAGACTAACTGAAAAGAATTGAAAACTATTACCATAGGTGAGAGAAAAAGCACTTATCTCTTTATTAATATTGAAAAAATAGTACAAAGTTCATGTTGCAGTTGTTATCAAATTCTATCCTATGAAAATATGTCTTGTATATATTTTTTACATTTTACATTATGTATATATGTGTGTGTGTGTGTGTGTGTGTGTTTGAGTGGATTTCACACCTCTTTAGGGTGAAAAGACACAACCCATATTACAAATTATTTTGAAAAATAATAAACTAACTAAAAAATAACTACCTAACTTTTGGATTTGGGTCTGGTCGAAAACCCAAAACACCTCGTGGAAAGCTAAGATTTTTACTAGAAATAGGAAATTTGATTTCCCAAACTGGGTCGTTTTTAGATTTTTAAAATTCAACTATCTTCAGCCTCTGTCAGCATCATCTTTGCAGCAGGTTGAAATTCCAGCATTTTCTAAAGGCTTTGATCACAGAATTTTGATTGTTCCTATCACAGAGCTTCCTTTCTCAATCCCTCAACTTTTAATTGAAAATTAATATAATTCTTTATCTAATTTCATGTACTTCATCATTAATTATTGGGCATGGAGTTTAAGAGGCCATTTTTTAGGGTTTTATCACTATATAGGACTCCAAATTTTGCCCAAAATTTAGAGCTCCAACAGCGAGATTGAAGAAAGTTATGAAGGAAACCATTAAATCGAACAAGTCTGAACATTCTGATTTTTTTTAAATCAGAATACTGGAAGGTTGAATTTGCTTCAGTTACGAAGAGCATTAGAGCTCATCAAGTTTAGGTGATAAAACCAGAACTTGGGCAAGGAAAAGCAAATTGTAAGGAGACTAACTAGTTGCAGACTTGTAGGTGCATATCCAAGACCTTACATAAGCACCAGGGTATTTTTTATTAAAGTAATGTCTGTACATTCAAAGCCAAAATTTGTAAACATGAACTTCAAACTTTCATAAACTTTCATAAATTGGAATTCAGCGATGTAATTTATGTTATGAAAGTTTTTGAAATTGTGATTTCTAACGTTGTCTTGAATTTGAAATTGGAGAATCTAATGTATAGTGTTTTTTGGCAAAGTTAAAAGGAGGATGAACGTTGAAAGGCAAGGTTTGAATCAGAGATCAAGTCAAGTTGCAAGTGGAGACTTCAAGTTCAAGTCAAAGGCATTCAAGATGGATTCAAAGAGAAAAGAGCAAGGGAAATGAACAAGTCAGCAAATGAGGGGCTTCACAAACTTGGATTTCGTACGGGCCACACTTACATCATTTCTACAAGTACAAGATCAAAAGTAAGTCAAGAATCAAGAGTACAAGCCAATGTAGTGTGAAGATTTCCGAAGTAGAAGTTTATGAAGAGGACAAAGGGTATTTATTAAGGCAATGAGATAACTATGCTGAGGTGAGGCCCATTCGCCTTTAACCAATCGAAAAGGGCCAAGTGTCCTAATGGAGGGGCATCATCATATTATGTCCAAATTCATTGAATTTGCCAGAAGAGGAAAAGTCTCAAAGAAAATTATCTTTTAAAAGAAGATTTGTTGTAAGCCCGTGTGGAATTTTATCATTGGCCCATTGGCAGGTGTCTTCTCTTCCAAGCTTCTACCTAATCTATTTTCTTATTGGCCCATGAAAGCAATGTAATTTTCTAATTGGCCCACAAGGTGGTGCTTAATTGTAATTGGGCAAACATTTAATGCTTGTAGCAATTAGGTAGATTAGGGCAGTCTTGGCATAATCTTGGCCCTTGATCTTGAATCGATCGTAGCCCTTCATTGTAGTTGAACAATTATAAAAGGCCATCACCTTCTCATTTGTAATTAATTAGGGTTACACGGGGACGCGTCCCCGACCTAAATCCCCTAGTTTCTGGAACGGGGACGTGTCCGGGACTTGGGGACGGCTTGGGGACGTCCCCACCCTATCCGCCTTTTTGGCTTGGATGTCCGAGACATCCTCGAAATGTGGGGACGTTCATGAATTTTTTGGGGGATGGTTGGGGACGCCGTACACGTCCCCCAATCGTACCGGGGACGTCCGTCCGTCCCAAATGAGTGCAGCTCAAAAAAAATTTAAAAAAGCTTTTAAAAATAGAAAAAGGCGTCCATGTGTGGGGTCGTTTTGTGGGCCCCACCACCACACTTGCCCTAATAACCCAAATTTGTGGCTCTATATTGACATATGAGCATTTTTTGGTTTTTAATATGTTGTCCATTATTTGTAACAGCAAGTCTGGGTTTTGTATTTTGTAGCAGCAAGAGGAGGTTTTCATATTTTCTTCATTGTCCAAGTGATTGTGCAAGGGTTCAGCTTGCTACATTGTGCAACAAGTGTGAAACTTTTTATGCTTCCATTTTTCATTTTTTTTACCAAACTAAAAGCTTGAAAAAGTCTGATGTTTTTTTTTATTGTTTTTATTGTCTCAATTCACTGCATTCTTAAATCTCAAAACTAAGCACAATGAGCAACAATGGGGATAATAGTAGCACGATGAAGAAAATTTTGATTTTGGGGATGAAAGTGCTAGTGTTGAAGCTAGTAGTCAGCAACAACAAACTAATAAATTTTAATGCCCTTCAACAATCATGAGCAAACATGCAAAGGGCCCCTTCAACAAAAAAACCTCTTCTCCAATATGTCACAGCTAGGGTGAAAAGAAAAAGAATGCAAGAGGGACTAGGGTATGGGATTGCCATATTTGCAAAGATGATTTTAGTGGCAGCTATACAAGGGTGAAGTCACACTTTTTAGGTATTGCATGCCATGGAGTTATAGCTTGTCCTAATTTGATTGATGACGAAAAAATAGAATGTCAAAGATTGCACTTAGAGACTGAAATGGGGGCACAAGGTATGTCAATAACATCACCTTTATCTTCTGCAACTGTACACTCACATTCATCTAGGCCTATGACATCCGTCATTGGTACTACTAACAGCCCTATTGAGACAAGAGGGAACAGGAAGATTAGTAGTGGTGAGAAGGGATCAGTGGAAAGTATGCTTAATGCACAAGCAAAGGAAATCACAGAGTCATCCATTGGTAGATTCTTTTTTGCTAATGGTATCCCATTGCATGTGTCCCGTTCCACTTATTTCAAACAAATGGTCAAAGATATACTAACTATGAGTCCCTCATTCACACCCCCAGGTGATCATAAGCTACAAACCACCATCCTTGATAAAGAGTATTCCAAGATTAATGTGTTGTTTGAGGATATGAAACGCACTTGGGTGAGGACGGGCTGCTCTATTGTGATGGATGGGTGGACCGATGTTAGACACCAGCCACTCATCAATATCATTGTCACATCACCTGCTGGCTCTTATTTTCTAAAAGTCATAGATTGTTCAGGGAAGATTAAGGATGCAGAGTTTCAATTCACCATTTTGAGGGATGCCATAGAGGAGGTTGGGTCGGCTAATGTAGTAGAGGTGATCACAGATTCAGCACGTGTGTGCAAATCAGCCAGTTTGATGGGAGAGGGTTCTTATTGGCACATCTTTTGGACCCCTTGTTGTGTTCATGTATTGAACAATGCATTAAAAGACATAGGGAAGATTGATTGGGTGAAACAGGTGGTGTCAGAAGCTAGAGAGATACAAATGTTCATATGCAACCACCACACTTCACTTGCTCTATTTAGGTCCCTCTCAAAGGAGTTCCTCAAATCAGCTGAGACAAGGTATGTCAATTTTAATTACAATTTAATTTTACTAGTTTAGTTTAAACTTTACTTCATTTATTAAATTATTTTAATTATTGTTGCATGTGTTTTACTTTTAAGTTTTAAATTTTTAATTATAGGTATGCCACTTACTTCATCTTGATGGAGAGAATGATTGAAGTGCATGAGGCTTTCCAATTGATGGTGGTGAATCCAAAGTGGACTTGATGGTCCAATTCTAGCTCCTCTGAAGGAAAATTGGTGAAGAAAAAGATCCTTGATGACAATTGGTGGTCCACAATAAAGTAAGTTGTTGATTTTATTTAAAAATTAAAATTAAATGTTAATCTTTTGCTTGCTGATTTTCATATTAAATTAAAATTTCTGATTTTAATTTTTGTTTGCATCTTGTATATATATTTGCTCTGTCATCTCACCCACCGTAGAGGTCATTAGACATGCCAATACTAACTCTCCTAGTCTTGGAGAGATATATGAGACATTTGACAGTATGTTGGGGAGGATAAAGAAAACAATTGCAGCTAAGGATCCTACTTTGGGGTTTTATGAGCAGCATATTAGGCCTATGGTGACGCGGAGGTGGAACATAATTAATACCCCGCTTCATATGGCAACCTACACTCCAAATCCCAAATGGTATGCAGAATTGGATGGAAGGGCCCTCCCATGTGATGATCCTGATGTATTAGATGGCTTCACACAAGCCATTGATAAGATGTATCCAGGGTGAGAGGTCTCCATTCTTCATACACAGTTCCTTGACTTCACACAACTTCATGGCCCAAACTTGAGTAAACCACAGGCAAGGTTGGATAGAGTGATTTTGGCACAAAGGAATCCTATTGGATGGTGGACGTGGCATGGGAGGGATACACCAGAGTTGAAAGTGCTTGCCTCTCGCCTCTTTGCACAAGTTGCTAGTTCCTCAGCCGCAGAGAGGAATTGGTCTACATATGGCTTTATCCACTCCTTCAAGAGGAATAGGCTTACCTCTAGACGAGCGGAGAAGCTAGTGGTTGTGCATAGTGCTCTTCGACTTCAGGATCGTCAGACTCCAGAGTATAGGCAGACTCCATCTTTATGGTGGGATGTTGATCTTGAAGATGTGGCCCAGATTGACGAGGATGAGATAGCACCAGGATTGGTTGGGGTTCCATTGGATGAGAGTACATTTCCAGTGCAGCATGATAGTGATAGTGACTCAGAGGACTCTGATTTTGCTGCCATGTTGGCAGCAGAAGAATAGGAGCAGAAATGTGTTTCATTTTTCTATATTTTGATTTTTATGTTGAACATGATGAAACTTTATGGCAGCACTTAAGCCTTTGGGCATTTTCAGTTTTACTTTTCGATGTTAAACTAATATTTTTGTTATCATATGCATATAGACAATCCGACAATGAATTGAAATTTCAAATTTCCAGTTTTATGAATGCATAATAGAATTAGACTATAGTTTTACTTTTAGTATTTACTAAATGGCATTGAAATGTTGTATGTTAAGGTTCTATGACGTTAAATGGCATGCATTGTCCATATTTTCAAATGAATGTAATGTATACTTGCAAATTTCCTTATATATTTAAAATTTTTCCTATATTTATATAGACGTCCCGGAAACTTGTCCCCCATGTCCCACCGTCCCCGTCCCAGAAACTTGGGGTAACACTGTAATTAATTAGAGATGAGAGATTAGATTAGAATTGGATTAGATTAGCTAAGGGAGAGGTTTGTTGAAATTGTTGGCATAATACTACCAAAATTATTCCTTCTTTCATTGTTGGTTTCCATGGTGAATGTTTGTGACATTTGGAGTATTGCATGATTTCTTCACTCCCTCACTTAGATTAGATTTCATTTCACGCTAAGTAGAAGTAGAAATAGATGGATGGAAGATATTGTTGAATGGTGATTAATAGTGGATCTAGTGTCCATACCTTTTGGTACTTGTTGATTGTGAGTAACAGTGCAAGTGTTTAACTTCTATTGGAAATGTTCATTTAGATTGCGGCTTTATAAGGTATCTAGATGAGTTTTGACAATGTGAAAACCATTCCCGACTCCTTAGAAGATAGCACCCTCCTATGCCTAGTTGACACGACAAAGCAAGAACTGGTTAGAGGCTCACCCCCATCATCAACATTATCTTCCATTCTTAGAGTTAGATTAGCCTTCACAACCCTTATCCTTTGTAGTTTGTTTTAGCTAGAAGAAGTTAGAGTAATTGATATCCATTGAATGAATAGCGTAAGTCCCTTTGTGATAACCATCATATCACATCATTATAACTGAGTTAAGTCCATGATAAGAAGGAACCTTGAGGTTGTTTGATTTGATCATACAATCCGTATATATTGTTTAACATATGAGCATCCTTATTCAAGAGAGTTGAAGACTTGGTGTTTTCTCTGGAATACAAGTATTCGATTCTACATGTTGTAGTGGAACAAAACTCACATCAACAAGAAGAACAGGTGGAAATCACCAAACCTAGGATGGTACAAGCTGAACTTTGATGGAGCTGCAAGAAGAGGAAATGTTGTAGCGAGCACGGTCATAAGTGTTGGAATCATTTGCCCTTGCACCAAAAGCTCGAATTGTCAATGCCCGATACAAATGTCAGATTTAACCCGACCCACGGGAGGCGGTTAAGCCATGTCACGAGTCCCCAAGGAGGTGCTGACCACCAAGTCAACAATCTCCCCCTTAGCATCGACTGAGCCTTCAGCACCCACTGAAGGGGGACTCGAACCCGTGACCCAAGGCTCTGATACCAATTGTTGGAATCATTTGCCGTTGCACCAAAAGCTCGAACTATCAATGCCTGATACAAATGTCAGATTTAACCCGACCCACGGGAGGCGGTTAAGCCATGTCACGAGTCCCCAAGGAGGTGCTGACCACCAAGTCAACAATAAGATCTAACTTAGGGGACATGATTTTTGTGTTCACTGGTAACATGAGAGGGAATACCAATAACCAGATTGAAAGGATGGCCCTGCTATGGGGACTTAGAATTGCCCACTCAATAGGAGTGAAAGTGTTGTCTATTGAGGGGGATTCGAAGTTGATAGTGGATGTTGTTAAAGGCCTTGCCAAAGTTAATTGGTCCTTTGAAGGGATAATTGGGGATATTCATAAATTCCTCTTAGGGCTCGACCTCTTTGATATCAATCACTTCTACAAAGAAGGTAATAAGGTGGTTGGTGCTATGACAACCCTAGTTCTAGAAATTAAGGGTCTGAGATGTTGGAGAAAAATAGATTGGCTCCCACCTCATGTTCAAATCCTTCTACAGGGAGAGTAGAATTAACAACAATCATAATGGCTATTAAAAATTACTCCTGGCTATGGGGTATCTTGCTTTGCATAATCTTGGTGCGGAGCGACAGTGATAATGGTAATAATTTCAAAATGTTGATGTGGTGCTTAAGGGGCAGCAGGGGTCATTGGAGTATTTTGCAAGGCTTTGTAATGGTGAGATGGCATCATATTGAAATGACAACTAAGAGATATTTTGTAATTCTTAAATGGAGAAATTTTGCACAAGATATGGTAATCTAGCTCAAAATTATTACATGTAAAGAAGGGTATTGTCCACATGAGTGGACTATTATGGAAAGGCCAAGAAATAATTACAAGGGAGTTGGCACACAAGCTACTCATTTCCATTTTTATTTATGGTTTTTTGCCCCAGTTTTCTTTATCGTTGTAAATAGAGGTAAGGCAAAAACCTGGGTCGAGCTCTCTATAATTATTGCAGCCATTGACAAAATGGGTGGGGATAGCATTCGAATTGAGCCAAGTAAATTTGATGAATTTTAAATTTATGCCATGGTTTGGCATATTTTCTATGAGGGTGGAGTCTCTGAATTTATCAAAAGCATTAATGGGTACGAGGACCTCTCTATGCAATTGTCTACCTTGTGGATGGACAAAAGGGTCACTGTTGGTGGAATCTCATTTGAAGTTAACAAAGAAGTCATTTCTCAAGCTACTAGGCTTCCTACCACTGGTCGCAAATGGAAAAAGACAAGTTGTGTAGAAGATAACGACAACCTAAACCAATCTTTTAAAGGGAATGAGGGCCTTCTTAAGATGCATGGCGGTTTTGAAAAGGAACAATTATCGCTCCCATGGAAACAGGTATGTTTGATGATAATAAAATATTTCGCTTTAGAAGGTAGGTTCAAAATTTACTACTTTTATCACACCCTTGCTAAACCACTTTAGGAGTCACAATCTCATCTTCTTTCCATTCTTTCTACTAAATTCTCTTGAATGTTTTGTTAAGGAGGTGGTTGAAAATGCAAAAAATCAAGGGAAAAAGCCTAAGTAGCCAAATTGGCCCTCTGCAGCCATCGACTCTGGGAACAAAACGATTCAGAGTCGAATCCTTGTGGGTGTGCACAAGGTACGATTTTTTTGTGTCTAAAGCATGTCAGGAATGTTGGAATCACTTCTAGTCGATTCACAAGCTAATGTGGTGATTCCAGGTCGACACCAAGTCATGGGTTTGACTTTCACGCAGAAAAAACCCCTAAAAGTTGTCTTTTCCCGTTCACGCAGCTCATTTTTTATTTCACGCGGCTCGTTTTTATTTGGTTTTCATCGCTGCGACGACTGCTTGGCTCAATGGCTCTTGCAGGCATTAGAGATTTTATTTTTTCAGACATTGGAGGGTTCTCTGAGGATTGAGATTGCCCGCCTTGAGTTTGTAGTCACATTGGTTTACAAGCAGGATTTGTTTTATGCATACAAAATTGCATACGGCTCCTATATTCCTTGCGACGGCTCTTGCAGACCTGCAACGAGCTCCTGCATTCACAGCAACGGCGAGCTCTTGCATTCCCCAGCCTTCGCCGTTCACAGGTAGGGCTGCTTTTTTTTTTCAAAGTTTTAAATTTAAAAATTAAAACCAAAGTAAACTTAAAAAATTAAAAGTTAATTTTTTTCATTTTTTTCAATGTAAGTTGTAGGATTGTTTTATTTTTTAGTCAAAGTTAAAAAACATAAAACTAAACTTAAAAAATTAAAACTAAAGTTTATAGATTTTCAATTTTTTTCATGTAAACTCAGTTTATTACTTTGTTAACTTTGTATTTATTATTAGTATTAATTTATTAAATATTTTTTATTTCAAAATTTAAATAATCTTATATATAATTTTAAATTGATAAATAAAATTAGTATATAATATAAATAATAAATTTAAATGGTAAACCTAGAACTAATTTTTGTGTCTATTTGAGAGTAAAAAAATAATATTTAAATCACATTTAATATCAAGAATTTAATATTTATTATTATTAACTATTAAGTATAATTATTTAAATTTAATTGAAACTATTTGTTTTAAAAGCTTTTCTATATAAATTGCAGGGTGCTACTATTATAGCAACTATACAAATTTATCATGGCAGGCAGTACTCCTTTCACTATTGACCCAACTTCACCACTATGGAGGCATGTGCAAATATTAGAGCATGTTCTAGGTGGAGGAACATGTATTTGGATATATTGTTGGAAACAATAGGTACTGAGAGGGGGGGTGAATCAGTACTAATAGAACTTTCAAACTTTTACTAATACCCTTAACTAGCAACAAAAGTAACTTCCAAACTATGAAGCATATAACTGAAATTTTAATGTAAAAGTGCAATAAACCAAATGACAATACATGCACACACTTAACACACTTATTTTTATCGTGCAAACCCTTGGTCGGAGGGAAAAAACATGGTGGGGATGACACCCACAATCCTTTCACTACAGTAGAAAAGAGTGCTCGGTTAGGAGCTTACAATTTGTCACTTTCTAGGTGACTCACCCTATTAGAAGTGACTGATACCTTGTTAGAAGTATCAACAGTCCTATTACAGACTACCTTGTTAGAGGATTTAATCTCACTATTACAGTATTCACCCTATTAAGGGATTTACATAAAAGTCCTGCTAAAGACTACACTATTAAGAGATTTACATAAACTTATTGAGACTATTAGGAATACAACAAGAGAAATTGACCTGTGATATGCACTCTGCAATGCTGATCAGATCCTTGATGTTCTATCCTGATTCTGTATCCTATCATGTACCTTTTTTGCTAATAGATTTGTAATCACAGCTTAACACTTCATCAACTTTTCAACAACAACAACTTCCTTCTCTCATTTTGTTTTTCAATCAACTTTGTCCTCATATACTGTCTTCACCATCAAATGTAAAACCTAATTAGGGTTTCCATGTTCCTCCAAACTTCCTTTTCAAATCGTAACTAACTCACAAAAACTTGAAATCCTTATTGTGTCGGCCAAATCTAAATTCAAGTTGTCATTCCCTATGAAATATTCCTTTATTCTTATTTGCCAAAACATACCTTGGAATCATGCATAAATCTGTACACAATTCCCTTAGAATTAACTCATTCAATTCCTCGAACAATGTACTACATTTTTCATGTTTGCCAAATTCACTGAATCTTCCACCGACATAACCGACTTAACCAATTAAGCAAAACTATTTACTAACCTGTATGTTTTACCTGTTCACAGTATTGACTAGTTGATAGTATCTTCACTATTGCGTGTAACGGTGTGACCTAAGAATTGCAGTCACAAATCATAGTTCATTGGTTGTCTTTACACCTTCCAATGTATCAATGTCTAGACCTTTCATCCTTTATTGATCTGTTTGTTAGGTATTTGAGTTGTCATTAGTGTTCATCTACAAACATGTTGTATCAGTAAGGAGTCACGGGTCATTCACAACATCGGTCACCGAGCAACATACCGAATATGCACCGGTAGATGAAGAGAAGATAAGAGTATGCACCGGTAGATGAAAAGAAGTGCACTCATCGATAGACTAATCTAAACAACACGCACCGGTTTCTGAGTGCATGTATAAGGTGAACCGGATACAAGATTGCACCGGTTTCGGTCTAAGACAAGCTAAAGATCCGCACCGGATTAAGAGGATCAGTTTCAGTTAGAAGCCGGACTATATGGGAGTTAGCTTTTTAACAAGAGTTAGCTTTATCCTTTGCGGATGTCTTACATGGTGAACTCCAGATCATTACTCGTGTTTTGTTGCTGATTGCATGATTCATTGCGGAGTTTGCGGCCTGGTGGTTCTGTGAGTTAAGGGTTTCATTGCGATGAACTCTTTTAATATATATATATAGGTCATAAGACAAAAAGGTTGTTGTCAAAAAGGAGTGCAAAAGGAAAGATATTCTTCTAAAGAGTGCAAAAGGCACAGAGGTGAAGAAACTTGGAGAGATCAACAGCCAAGCAAACTGAAGAAGAGATCAACAGATATGATCTAATCAGATAGTGAGTGTCATACTAGATCATTGCTTTGTCAAGGTATGAAAGCTTATTAAAATCCCTCTATCAGGGTGAACCTAATCGGTTCTTTGTAAAAATCCCCTAACAGGGTAACATCTTTGTTGATGTTCAAAGTCCTGTAACCAGGCAACTTTTAACAGGGTTCAGATCTTAACCGACCTCTGTAAAAATCCCTTAACCGGGTAGCACTATGATCAGTGCTTTGTAAGCTCCTAATAGGGCGCCTTCATTCTACAGTAGTGAAGTTGTGAGCGCTGTCTCACCGTGGCTTTTTCCTTCTAATCGAGGGTTTCCATGTATAAACACTTGTGTTGATCCTTACGCTAGTAAACGATTGTTAACTTTCTGTTTTTTTATTCCAAAATCTGTTTGAAAGTTTTAGATAGTGGAGATTAGTTTTACTGATTCACCCACCCCCTCTCAGTAACCAGTAAAATATTAACAATTGGTATCAGAGCCAAGTTCTCTCTACTTCAAAGCCTAACAGCTGGAGAGAAAGATCATGGAGGTTTACCGGTGTCAAAAGCAGCTAGAGGAAGCCAATGACATCATCACCTCTCTGGAAAACAGATTGAGGAGATCACTTGCGAAAAGAAAGGAGCTAGCGCTACAGCTGAATGAGAGCAATGAAACCATCGATGAACTCTTTGGGCAGAGTGGATCTGACGAAGCTGAGGAGGCAGTATTTGAACTCATGGAAAAGAATTAGATCCTGACCGATGAGATCTCTAATCTTAAAAGAGACCAAGAAGACAATGCTCTGAGGATGACTGAACTAATCGAGAAAAAGAGAAAAGCTGAAGACGAAAGAAATTCAGCAATCAAGTCTCTGTCAGCCTCTGAGAAAGCAAGGGACCGAGCAGTGGAGGCCGTAGGGGCAAATGAACTTATCATTCTACAACTTCAAGAAGACATGCAGAGTGTCACCCAAGAAAATGCCCACATGCAGAAAGGCTGGCATGATAGGAATGAAGCATGCAATAGATTGTCTCAAGAATTGCATCAACTAAGGGAGCAAATGAACGAACTTGAAGAAACAAATGAAATACTGAGAATATACAATGAAAGTTCAATTAAGCTTGATGAGCAACTCAAAGCTCAAAGAAGACACAAAGATCAGACCGGTCTTGGATTCACCGGTGAAAATGCCAAAAAGATTGGTGAGCCCTCTAGGGCAAAAGCAATCAAGAAGGACAAGATGAAATCGCTGATGCAAAAATGTAAGAATTTCCCTAACACATCTTGCAAACACTGTGGGAAATCGGGTCATAAGACTAATAACTGCAAGAATGCACCGGTAAGGACCAACAATAGCTATTGTAAGAACTGCTTTAAAAAGGGCCACAAGACCAGTGAGTGCTGGTCCAGTCCCACATCTGTGTCCAGCAATAGCAAGGGAAGCTTCAGAGGGTACTGCTATGCATGCAATAAATTTAGACACAAAGCACAAAAATGCAGATCCAAGACAATGGCATTTAGATCCCCAAAACTGGTACTCGCCAGGAGAAACAAGGACTTGAGTACAGTGAACTGTGTGAATTGTGGATTACACAATTACAATGGCTCTCACAACAAGTCAACTGACACAAAAAGAATGAACTCATGGAAAGCAACTGGAGTAATCTTCTATCACTGCAACAAAGTGGGACACAGAGCCAAAGAGTGCAAAAATCGGTCATCTGGCAAGGAGAAGGAACCGGTTAAATCTGAAGAGAAGATCAACAAGGAAGAAAAGACTAAGAAAATAGTCAAACAGATTTGGTTCGTAAAAGAATCAAAGATCTCTGCTGAAGAGAAGACAGAGGAAAGATCACCATCTGTTGATGGCGATATTTCTTCAGCAAACTAAACCATGAGGGTTTAGAGGGAACCGGTAGATCCACTACCGTTCCCGATATGACTGGTGAGAGTCGAACTCACTCGGTCTACAAGATTAATCGATAAGGCAAGTTTACAATCAACCGGTTGGCAAAACGGAAAGAAAAAGTAGGTAAAGCATTTATTACTATAGTCGTTTAACAAATAGTTACCGTTTGGTAATTACCGTTATAACCTAACCCTATAAAAGAAAGGAAAATTACTCATAAGTTTTCACTTTGCTTACTTTGCGATTTACGAATTCTTGTGCTAAGTATTATTTTCACGCTTTGATCACTGAGAAATCACTATCTGCAAATTACCGGTTAGCAAGAATGGCTTCATCTTCCGCTACTGTGAAGTTGATCAAAGAAGATCAAGTGAACAGACCAGCATACAACATCTTGCCTGTTTAGAACAGAGAAAACGACATGGCTGGTGCTCTCTCTTCCATACCAAAAGGAGTCCTCTTGACCAAGAATGTTACAGCATTCATTCACGCCAGACAGGAAGAACTCAGAGAAACCTTTATCCAAGGAGAGTATGTGTCATTATGAGAAGAAGGGAAACTTCTCGACAAATATGCCAATCCGGTATCTTCCAGTCTAATAAATGGTGTCTGCTACCCTACAATCTTCTGGGAGGACCAAGTTAGACTAGTGCTGAGCCGTCTTCACGAACCAGGGTTCTGGCTCAACAGAGGCGCATGTCACGAGATCACCAAAGAGGATCTCCACAGAGTGACCGGGTACAGTGACAAAGGGGAAGCGATAACCTTGCGCACCATCTCCAACACTATCGTCAACAAGCTGACCAAGTCGAAGTCCGACAGTCGACTCATAACTATAAACGACATTGCAGATGAAGGAGTACGTTTCGCGTCCGCTGTTATCAGATATAAAGTCTGTCAGTCAAGCAACTTAAACAGCATACCAGGTGGTGTAATTCATGTTGCGCATCGCATCATGCACGAAAATGTCCAATACAACATTTGTGCAATGCTTCGGAATCAAATTTTTGAAAATATGAAGAAGCTTGGAGTTGTGAAGAAGAAATCTATGAAGTATGGAACCCTTCTGATGTGCCTATACTTTTTCTACTTGGATTTCTTCCCAGGTTTCGGAAAAGTGAATTGGAGAACTGATAAACCAATCATGCATCAAATCACTAAAATGGCAAATAGACAAGGAGACCGGTTAAGCAATGCTATGACTAAACATTTGGAAGCCTTTCAACTAGAGATGCACGAGAGGGAAAGAGCTCTGTCAGCAATTGTTGAACATTACAAGGATGAGGTATGTTTTCTAGTCACCACCGACAACTGCATTATTTAAGTAGTTGAACCAAGAGATGCATATGCTCCTGAGCTAGGTTACGAGATCTCAACTAAAGTTGCTAAGGCATATGCTGATGCATTAAATGATGCAAATTTGGATCTTGGTGCCAATCGGTTCGGCACGTACACTTAAATTCTTTAGAATCTGTCAAAAAGGGCACCGATCAAAATTGTCTACAAAAGGACGCCCCCACCAAGGAAGAAACCGGCGACATAACAACCCAAAGGCCGAAGGAAGAAAGAAGAACCAGCACCTAGCATCCAAGAGGAAGAACAAGAAGAAATAGACCCTGAAGACACAGTTCCTCTGATTAGGAAGAAGAAGACCGGAAAAATATCAAAGGAGGACCCACCTAGACGAGCCAAGCCCACAATTGATGAAATTGTGGAAGGACTGAAGAAGGTTGGAAATTTAGGCTTTGTAAGAAGAAGATATGAATTGAGCAGTGATGAAGATAGACAAAATTGAGGAAGCAGTAGCATTCTGCCTCCATAAATTCAATCTTCATCCCAATGGACTGCACACTACTCTACCGGAACAACTTCTACAGAATATTGAGGCCCGGTGGAAAGCCTCAGAAGAAAGAGAAAAGGAGGAGAGGATACAAGCTCTTCTAGAGGTTCAGAATCACCTTACTCTGGACGAGGCAACAGAACAAGCTGAACTTCATCAGAAAACTTTTGCAACTATAAGAAGGATAGGCCTCATGCTTATTAGAGAAATTGAGAAGGTACACAATGAAGAAGTCGCACTATGGACCAAACTTCTTCAGACCCAGCAACAAGCAGAACAAGAAGCAGCACAAAGAACAACAGCTAAACCGGAACCTGACATCGGTAAAGGGAAAGGAGTAATCGGTAAAGGGAAAGGAGTACTTGGAGAAGAAGCACCGGTGTTAAGTTTTATAGCCTTTACGGCAAACATCCTCTTGCTTGATTCGATATGATAAATAATAATAATAAATATTAGTTATATTTATTATTTATTGTTTATCTAAATCATTATATATGTTGAATAAATTGTGGGCCCAAAGTCGGCCTCTTGGCCTTTATATTTAATTGGTTTTAAATGGACCAAGTTGGCCCCCTTTATTGGTGGTTTCACAGCATATATAAGGTGATTCGATCAAAGGGAGAATAGCACCAAAAACATAATGTGTCTTCTCTCCCCAAGATCTGATTTGCAAATTATAAAGGCAGCAACAAAGTTATGGAGGTAGCAGCGACTTTGGAGCAGACCTAGGGAAAAACTTTGATTGCTGCCCTAGAGATGGCAAACTAGGGCAGAATCATGCCCTACAAAATGACAAATTTCCTCAGCATTTTATATAGCAGTTCGGCAATATATTAAGGAGCAAATAGGAACATCAATACAGTGAATTAATTTGCCAGCTAGGGTAGTCTCAGTCTGAAGCATGTAGTGCAAATTGGATATCAATCTCAGAGCGAATTCAAGATGTAATTCAGACTAATTTCAAGGCTTTCGAACTGCTAGAAATCTAGCCCTAGGTGGGCTAAATCAAGAGTAAATTTGGACATCATAACCGGGTATGATCTAACCATAATTGAAGTTTACTTTTCTTCTTCCTGAGCTTAGTTTTGTTAGATCTCTCTAGATTGTTTCATTCCTAGGTAGAATCTAAAAAATACTAACAACCAGTACTAGTGGATTTAACCAAGGGATAGGCAACAAATCCAACGGTTCTCATCTCACCAAGCAAAGGTAACTTTCAACCTATGCATGTTGATGATTTAAAAACTAAGGTTATGGACTTTGGAGAAGTCGACAATGTAGCCAAATGGTATAGTGTACTAAATGAAGAGGACAAACAAAAGATGATTGTCGGGATTGTAGAGACCTTCATGGACTATCATTGGACTCCAAGGGACTACAAGTCCAAGTTCCCACCGGAACTAAACAACAGGCTACAATCAAAATGGAAAACCGGTCCAGGCATGAACACCAGAATCACTAGGGACACACTACTTAAGGTTCGGCCTAGATTTAGTGAAGAAAGAATAAAGCTTCTACTAGAAGAAGCATCCATGAACCTAAAAACATTAGATAGAATCGCAGAGATATTGAATGGATATGAGAATAAAGTCTACAAAGACACTCTAGACTACTGGAACAATTATGACTTCACGGCATTGGAGAAATATGGTCCTCAGGATCAAAACAAACCAGTGCAAACACCAAAGGAGGGACACATAAATGGTGAAGGATCTTCTGCCAAAAAGGAAAAAGTTCAAACAGAGGAGTTCTTAACTAATGAACAAACAAATGTTGAACAAGAAGCAGAAATTGATATACCCATAGGGGAACTCCATACAGCTAAGGAGCAGCAGCAAAAAGAAGACCCACTGGGAGAACATCAACAAAATGTTGAAGGTAGTAAGCCACCGGAAGAAGAAGTCCAACCGGAAAGCAGAGCTCATCAAGTAATGGAAGACAACAAGGGGCAAGAAGAAGAGATCCCTGTCCACATAGAGCAACTAAGACCAGAGCAAGAGCAAGACCAGCAAGAACACGAAGACATTCCAAGCTCCTCTTCAAGAAGGAAACTATCATTTGCCGAGGGAAAGGAAGTAGGATTACAGATATAGTGGTAGACATCAGTAAGATGTCAACAAGGCAACTAAAAGAATTGACCAAAAGAAAACAGGATATGGTCCTGACCAATGTAAAGAACATCCTGTACAACTTTGTCCCTGATGCTGACATAGATGAAGATGAACCGGTCATAGATCAGCTAGAAGTTTTGGCACAAGCAATTGGTGAGGATCTAACAGATTCAGAAATAATGGCAGCCGACCACTACGAAAAGAAAAGAGTAGAAATATTCCACAAACAAGTTGATGATATCAAAGTAAATGTGACAACCAACCTGAGAATCCTCCAACAGCAACTTCAAGAGGCAGGAAGCTTGATGAGTAGAACATCAAACTTCGAAGTATTTTTGCAAGATTTGTCAGAGAAGTTTGCTGAGATAACAGAAGAGATCAAAGCATTATCCTCTCAATTTGATATAAAGAACAAAACCGCAACAACCTACAGCAAAGAAATGTCCAGTCTAACTCTCGCACAAAGGAAAATTGCTGAAGAGAAAAATAAGAGGATTCAAGATATTATTGGATTTCAAATGTTCTTGGCACCAACATTTGACATCATGAATTCAACTGCATCCTCTACAGAAGCTATCATCAGTGAACCAGCATACAAAACTGTGGAAGACATGGAGAATATCATCATTTCTCTTATTGCAGCCCAAAAGAATTCAGAATATATCACCGGTCAATGGACCCCATTCCTTCATTCAGCCAAAACAATATATAAGGATATCTTCACAAAGCTTCAAATGTGAAGAAAAATGTTACCCTTTGTCTTATATAGGCAAAAAGGGGAAGAAGAGCAAAAGAAGTGTCAATGCAGAATCTGGAATCTGCAGGATCAACACAGTAAACCGGAGCATTCAGTCAAGGGAAGTTCCGAATAGGGTAAGTGTTGTTCCCCCGATACAAGGTATTGTGAAGTTTGTGTACAAGTTTTGCCACCAATGACAAAGGGGAAGATTGTTAGGTATTTGAGTTGTCATTAGTGTTCATCTACAAACACGTTGTATCGGTAAGGAGTCACCGGTCATTCACAACACCGGTCGCCGAGCAACATACCAAATATGCACCGGTAGATGAAGAGAAGATAAGAGTATGCACCAATAGATGAAAAGAAGTGCACTCACCGGTAGACTAATATAAACAACACACATCGGTTTCTAAGTGCATGTATAAGGTGAACCGGATACAAGATTGCACCGGTCTCGGTCTAAGACAAGCTAAAGATCCGCACCGGATTAAGAGGATCAGTTTCAGTTAGAAGCCGGACTATATGGGAGTTAGCTTTATCCTTTGTGGATGTCTTACATGGTGAACTCCAGATCATTACTCGCATTTTGTTGCGATTGCATGATTCATTGCAGAGTTTGCGGCTTGACAGTTCTGTGAGTTAAGGGTTTCATTGCGATGAACTCTTTTAATATATATATAAAGGTCATAAGACAAAAAGGTTGCTGTTGTCAAAAAGGAGTGCAAAAGGAAAGATATTCTTCTAAAGAATGCAAAAGGCACAGAGGTGAAGAAACTTGGAGAGATCAACAGCCAAGCAAACTGAAGAAGAGATCAATAGATATGATCTAATCAGACAGTGAGTGTCATACTAGATCATTGCTTTTACAAGGTATGAAAGCTTATTAAAATCCCTCTATCAGGGTGAACCTAATCGGTTCTTTGTAAAAATCCCTTAACAGGGTAACATCTTTGTTGATGTTCAAAGTCCTGTAACTAGGCAACTTTTAACAAGGTTCAGATCTTAACCGATCTTTGTAAAAATCTCTTAACCGGGTAGCACTATGATCAGTGCTTTGTAAGCTCCTAACAGGGCGCCTTCATTCTACAGTAGTGAAGTTGTGAGCTCTGTCTCACCATGGTTTTTTCCTTCTAACCGAGGGTTTCCACGTATAAACACTTGTGTTGATCTAAGTGGTTCTGCTTACGCTAGTAAACGATTGTTAACTTTCTGTTTTTTTTATTCCAAAATCTGTTTGAAAGTTTTAGATAGTGGAGATTAGTTTTACTGATTCACCCCCCCCCTCTCAGTAACCAATAAAATATTAACAATGTTCTCTTTACCTGTCTAATCTTCACCTATTATCTTGTTTACCAATTGCCGTACTATGTACCGGTTGGGTATAACTGTGTATCGGTAGATGTAACTTCACATACTTGTCAAAAAAACATTCTCACTATTGTAATGGTTTGCCAGCAATGACAACTGTACTCTTCTGAATCATCATCAATGTCATCTAACTCATCAATCTGCCAACAATCTCCCCCTTTGTCATTGATGGCAAAAACTTGTGAAAATTTGTGAAAATTGACATACTCCCCCTAAATTGATTACTCCTTTGTACCATAGACTATATACTCTTTTTTTATGTTGATCACCTCTATACTTCCCCCTTGATAATCATTCTATGTACTCCCCTTTTTTTTTACTACCTCTATACTCCCCCTTTTTTGGCAACAATGCCAAAGATAATAAGCAAAATTGTATGTACAAGGGTGTGCAAAACTTACAGCTTATCAAACACAAATTTGAAATGTACCTTGGCACTTGCAAGTGAGTGCTCCCATGACTACTTCAGTGCTGACAACGCAATATGTTGTCCATGTAGTCCAGATGCTAGTTCTTCCATGCTGTCAATTGTGCTCAATTTAGGAGTACCTATCAAAGCTTTTGCTTTCTTGATGTGTGCATGTACTATGTCCATATGAGGGGTTAGGAATCCTTGTAACTCCAGCAATGTCATTCTTATTTTGTCCTCTTCAGCTTTGAGTTCCTTCTCCTTGAATATCAATTCTTTTACTTTTGTAGTGTAATCCATTATTAAACTGTTCAAGGGGTCCAATTTGTTGACAAGTGTAGTCAACTTTGTTTCTAGCTCTTCTTTCTTTGTTTTTATATCTACAATGAAGTTGGTCAATATAGCTATTTTGTTGAATATTCTACCAACTTCCAGTAGTGAATCTCTGAGTTCTTTGACCAGTTCAAACAATGAAACTTTCTCAAGAGCAATCTTTTGCAATAATTTTCCATCATTTCCTTTTCTAACCTCTTCTTTTCTCTCTTTGTCATCTCTTCTTTCATATCATGGTCTAAACTTGTGATTGCATCAACCAAAGTTTTGAGTTGATCAATCTAAGATTCTTCTTCATCAATTTGTACTTTTGGTACTACGTTAGAAAGAATAGAAATGGTTTTCCTTAATATTTTCTTCTTGTACCTCTTCTGCTTTTGCCAGTTCTTCTCAGCCTTTTCTGCCAACTTCTGTGAAAACAAGAGTTCTTTTGGTTTCAATTTATTGAAATCTTTCTTCATGGCAAATTCTAGATCATTTTCTTCCCCTTCATCTTCATCATCATCTTCTTATTACTATTCTTCTATCCTCTTTCTTTTCTTGTTCTCACCGGTATCTTTTGTTGTAGGGGTACCTGTTGTGTACTAGTAGAGTTTGTAGCAATTTGTTCCCTTGTTCCAGTGTTGTCTGTTTGGTTATCCTTCTTGGTTCCCTTGTCTTTTTCTTGGTCCTGTTGCTGCTCTTGTTTTTCTTGACTTTCCTCTTTGTCGGTATCCTTTGGTTGGTTGGTGACTTTTGTCACCTGTTCTGTTTCTTTACTCTATTTTGTTTCTTCGGCCTTATTTTCTTATGTATCAACTGTATCCTTATTAAACTCAACAGTATTCACTTCCAGTGGGGACTAGAGTGGTGTATATTCAGCTTCATTTCCAACCATAGTAGAATCAGGAGTGTCAGTAATATCATCATCATCATCTACTTATTCCTTTGTTAGGTCAATGTGTGTAGCAGTATTTGAAACACTTCCTAACATTCCTCCTGTTAACTCATGCACAGTAAAGGTGTCACCTCTTTGAGATGTACTGGTTGTATCCTGCTCCTGTGGTTGGTCTAAATTGAATATCCTTTTCTAAATTATTACTGATTCATCTTCAACATTTTTCTCTTTTCTAGCTAATAGTTTGCAAGTCCTGTGACCAATGCTGAATCTGCCTTTGTATTTTTCAAGTTCTTCATCTATTTCTTTTACTGTCAAATGTGGCATAGTGTACATAAGAGGTCTTTCCCTTACTTTCTTTTCAATCTTAACTGCAGCCTCCCATCTAACATTTACTGCTTCATATAGTTCATCATCTATATGGTCCTTGAGCTGACTAGGGACTCTAATGAACTTATGAAAATGAATAATAACAGCATCTTCAATGATTTTCTTATCTTCATCAGATAACCTAGAAAATTGAATGTTACTGATGTTGCCAATCATTCCAAGTTCTCTAATTACCCTTGCAACTTCGGTTGTAGTCTTAGGGATATTCAATTATGTTGTACCAAACTTCCCCATGTTTGTTATTTCCTTGTCAGAATCAATTCCCTCGCTGTATACATCTATCTTTTGCTTATTCTTTTTGCTCAGAGAGGCCTTGACCAATCCTCTAGTCTTTCTCTTCTCATATGTTTTTGTTTTTGTAGGTTGAGGTGCCTTCGAAGGATTGACCTCCCTCAATTTCTTCCACTTCGGTTTCCTTTACCAATGTTAGTTCTGGTGTTTTGGTTTCTGTCATCTGTTTTATAACCCATTGCCAGTATCAATGAAACTCTTGGTTTTACCGCTTGAATTTTGCAAGTGTCAGTATCTACTAGAAAACAAATTGTATCTTTGTACTTCTCTGCAATGTGTGGGGGAATTCGATATTTTTTATGTATTCTATCCTAAAAATCCTTCAAGTATCCCCATATGACATTATTCAAGTTTTCACCTAGTTCACCTATACACTCATTGATTTGATATAAAGCATGTCTATCGGTTTTCCATGTAACATTTCCTTTACTGGGAAAGAAGTTCTGAACATAAAAGAACATACATACCAACCGTGATCCATACTTTAGTGCTTGCTTCTTGTTGGTCTAAATTCTCTTCAGATTAGCCAACAACTATGTTCTGACCATCTTTGCCAGGTCATATCTCGCACCTCCTTCACAATTTGGTATGCATGGCACATTGTTCAACCAACTCGACTGGTAGACTTTGTATCCAACAATTATTGATCCAAATCAAACCTCCTCATCTTCTATGTCATCTATCTTCATCGCTCGATGATCTTGATTTGACTTTGTGAGTTTTGCAACCGTCTACGTTGATATTTGCCTTAAGGTACATGGTTCCCCGTCTGCTGATAGTCGTGTGATCAAATGAATCAGTTCCTTGGTGACTTTGATAGGTTGTTTCGACCATATGAATTGGTCATGAAAACGGCTCAGAACATATCGGATCTATTCCTCAAAGATTTTCGGCAAGTCCAGAATGTGTGTCACCCTTCGTCCGAAGATGTTTGAACTCGTCCTTCAATTCTCCGTTCTCACTCATTGCTAGGTATTCTTCTTGTATCTGCTCATCTCCTAATTCAACAATGTTGTAGTGAATAAATGTCCTCACATCCTCAATCAGTAACACTCGAGGTGGAATTAGGGATAGTGCACCGGTTTTGTCTACTTCCGCAACTTTCAACGGATGTAACTTGTGTTCTGGTTTCACTTTCTTAGTTATCCCAATCAATTTCGATATTGCAATCCTTGATGCCATGATGATTCAATAAATTTCCTATCCTCAAACTCAAAACACGCCAAATACCTTCACAGTTGACCACCGCTCTACTCAACAACTCAACTAGGGTTTTCAAATTTGTAGTTCAATCTTTTGTACGTATTTAGCATAGATAATTTGCACAATTGATCACAATAGATAATCACTCTCTACTCTTGTAAATGCTCTTCAAAATGCAAGGTGAATAATGAATAGGTTACCCTATTATTTATTTGTTTAAAAAGTTCTTCAACGGCTAGTTAGGTACAAAGATTTAATCCAGTACACCAATATCATACTTTTACCGATTACCACTTCCACCGATTACAATTTCCACTAGTTAATGCTAAAAGTAGCATTAGTACATAACTTTTGCAAATGATAAAGTCAGTGATGACCAAAGGCATTTAACAACTCTACTCAATGTAATACATCAAAATTAACATCAATGCATCTCACTGTGCAAATAGATATTACCACTCATTATTCTTGGGGGTCTCGGATTGATCTGACCTTAATTGCTCCCCCTAAGCCAAAACAGGCTTAGTTTATTAATGAATTCTCCACATTTCCTGATGTTATGGAGCTCTTTGTCAATTTAGAATAATTGAGTTCACCTTTCTTAGTGCATATTGTCTTCATTTGCTTCCCGATTTCATCTGGATTAACAATCGTTTTACCTCTACTATCTTCATTGCTTGGTGACCAGTTTCTGTACCTACAATCTCTTGCTAGATGTCCAATCTTGTGACAATGAAATCATGCCATACTTGTTGTCCTCCAGGGTCTAGCATTGCCTCTAGGGTCCATGTGTCCATAGTTCCCACAAATAGTGCATGTGACATTCATGTTTCCTTATCCTCTTAGAACACTCACCGGTTTGTTAGGCAGTCTTCATGATGGTACCCTTGATCTGCAATGTTCTGCCTTGTGTCCAAATTTGTTGCATGTGTAACAGTAGCCATTGAAACTCCCTTCAGATGATCTACTACTAGGTCTTGATCCGCACTCATAAGCTTGATGACCATACTTATTGCAATTGTAACAATAACCATCAAAATGAGTAGTTCTTGGAATCGTGTGGAATACCTTCATAGTTTCACAGAGCCCATCCTAGGTATGATTCGCTTTACTGACATGGATAAGCCATGCTTGGGGGAGGTTTATGATGAAATAGGTTCAATGATTGAGAATATGAGATCCATTATAAATGCAAAAGTGCAAGACCTTGAAGAAACCTTCTTTAAAGAGGTGCAATCAATTTGTGTTGAGCGATGGAACAAAATGACCACCCCACTGCATCTTCTTGCCTTCTCCTTGACTCCCAAATATTATAGTGAAGAGATTCTTTCTATGCCAACAAGGGTGCCACCATATCGTGATGCAGAAGTAGGTGAAGGGTTTAGGAAAGCTATTACTAAACACTTCCCTGATACTGAAATGGAAGATGCAGTTACAAGTGAATTTTCTGATTTTGCAGCATCCATTGGTCATAGTCCTGCTGCTCTTCGTGACAAGTACAGGAAGAATTCTCACTCATGGTGGTACCTCAATGGCCACAAATCGCCACACATCCAACTTCTTGCGATCAAAGTTTTATCACAAGTTTATGATTTTTATCCACTTTCAGATTCTGGTTGTCATTTAAAAATTACTATGTCCTTTAATTTACTTAAATTTGAAAGAGTCTAATGAGATCTACATTTCCTTCAATAGATTGCTAGTTCTTCAGCTGAACGAAATTGGACTACATACTCCTTCCATTCAGTGAAGCGCAATCGGTTGGCATCAAGCAAAGCTGAGGATTCAGTCTATGTGCATTCCAACTTGCACCTTCTTACTCACAAAAATGATGAGTACAAGGAAGGGGCAGCAAAGTTGTGGGATGTGGAACCGGAGCGTACTGACTTGGATCTTTCTATTGCTGCACAATCTTTAACAATTGAGGAGTCAAGTAGCCAGCATACTTTTAGTGCAAGTAACAGTGGGGTTCATTCATCTAATGTCAATGTTGATGACAATCTTGATATTGATGATGACCCATATGGTTCTGATTAGTAAACTGATTCCTAGTTTCTTTCTATGTTAAACAATGACTATATATCATGAGTTTCTAGTTCAATCTTTTTCATATTGAAAACAGAATTAAAATTAGTATGTTATGTTTCAAAATCTCAAATTTGTAATGGTTTTGTTTAGCATGTGTATTGGTATGTGACATTGTAAACTTAATTTTTTTTTTAGCTGCACATATATATATATATATGGACGTACCCAAAACATACCCGACCCCCTTAAGAATTTTTTGTCGTACCAGCATTTCATACCCACATACCTGTATCCGTACCTGTACTCGATTTGGCTACTTGGGAAAAAACCCATTCCCTTGCACCAAGGCCTCATTTATCCTCTTTATCATTTTCACCTCGTCTTGTGCCTTGTAGGAAGCTCCTGAGTTGACCACTCTTGCAAATATTATAGACACTCCAGGCCCTAGTAAAAAGAAATACATCCGTTACTTGAGCGTTGCTAAAATTACCTCCTAGCTCGGGACCCCAGAATCCCCCACATCCTCTACGGTTGCTAACTAGCTTTGTGACTTAAAATGCAAAGCCCCAATTCCCAGTACTATCAATAAGAAAAGAGGAAAAAACCTTCCCCCTTAGCCAAAGATTATCAGCGAAGAAGAGGAGGAAGCTAGGGAAGAGACCAACAAGAATGAAAGCACCCAAGGTGGTCCCATAGATTGGCAACTCGTTCAATTGAGAAAGGAAAATGAAAAATTTGGTTGATTATGATATTGAGGAAGACGAGTAGCACGAAAGTGTAAAACAATAATGAAGAGGAAGGGAAGAGTGAAGGGATTGACAAGGATGCTGAAAAGGAGGAAGAGATAGATAGCTTGGAGAAATCAACTGAGGACAACTCCACCCACATCTTCGAGAGCATAAAAATAGGGCTGATAGACCTAACCCGTGATATGATGCCAGATGAAATGGAGATGAACAAAACCAATACAGATTGGACTTGCAAAACCTATGTTGAAGGGACCTGTCCAAATTGCAAAGCCACTGCAGAAGAGCTAGAAACGCTCAAAGCTAAAGTCATGGACATTGAGAAGAAGCTGGGGAGTGTCTCTTGGTTCAGCATGAGGGTCATGCACAGTTCCGCCACCTCCCTTTGCCTGATGCAAAAGAAGTTCCTGGGGAATGATGATGCAAATGAAGGAAACTATGAGGAACTTTTTAAAGTTCCTCATTGAAGACTAGGCAAATGTGCTCCACCAGGCTGGCAACAAAATTAAGAATGCCCGTCAAGGTTAATCCCTCTTTGTTTTTTTTCTTTTAATACTGTTTATGGCCCTAGGTGGCCTTATGCTAAGACTTTTTATAGTTTGGATAGTGTATTGGACTATGGTTGCAGAGTTAGAACTTCCGTTTATGGTACGCTACTGAACTGGTATAGTTTTTGATGTTAGTATGTTGTTAGTGTGTTGTTTAATGTGCTGAGGATGCTTTACTGTTGATGGTTTTACACCCGTTGGGCTGTTGTTTATAGGGACAGCACCCTTGTTTTACTGCTTATTAATATAAAAAATAGTATAAAATAGAAGGATGGATTAAAATCTCTAAAACTCAAGATCTTTACAATCTTTCTTTTTCCATTTTTGCTTTTGTCTCTTTATTATTAGGGTCGGTTTAGAACTTCATTTTGCAATAATCCACTCAACTCATGCTTACTTGGGGTCTTGAAGCTTTTACCTTCCATGATCAATGCATTGACTAGTTGCTCCTAGTAAGGACCTGAAGCAACATAGTAGTACTGAAATCTTGCACATGCCAACTTCACCTAAGGTTGCAATTTTCTATTCTATGAAGTACCTTGTAATGAAGGGTGTGCACTAGGAGTGTTTTAGGAACCAAATAGCTAGAATTATGACTTCACAAGCCTAATCCTCATATTTGTGGTCTAATTGAAGAGAATAACGTTCCATTGCCTCATTACAAACAACGTTCTCTAGTCCTAGAGAATAATAAAATATTTGCATGTGCCCATCCTTACATGTGCATTCCATTGCGCATTTGATGATTCTTGGAGATACATACAAAATTAAATGTATATGAACAATTAGGCCTTGGATATGCAAGGTGAATAGCACACCTAATCCTAGTACCATCTGATTCTTGACAACTCTGGATCTGATTGTGCAGTCCCATAGGATATGTTTGGAGCTATTTCTTCATGGATTTGAGACTCTGTAACCGTGTTAAAATTTAAAATCCTTTCAAATAAACAGGATCCAAACAACCACCTCTAAACTATCTTAGGAAGTAGAAACTCATGGATATTGTGCATAAAGACTGTCTATTTTCATAAAAAAACATCTGAGAGGAAAATTAATGTCAAGTGACCTCTCGTGCATTTCCTACAATCTCATACTGCCATTTTGTAGGGAAGTGTGTGAAAACTAGCTTCAAGAAGATCCCAAAATAGAAGATTTTTACTTGATTAAGCTTAAATTGAACTGGCAATAATTCAATTTTACTTTTCTGAAGGTGATAACTAATAGAGTTGAGATCAGGTACAGTCGAGAGGTATCCAATAGAGTTAATTGAAGTTTCATCTTATCCTAAAACTAAAATCTAAAAGACAATTTTAATACCACTTTTAGGTGCATAAATAAATTAAAAAGCATAACAGACCTCTAACTATTTGTGAGATTTCGAGGTTGAAGAACCAGCACATAATTTAAAAAACTCTAAAGAAACAGTGGACATGTCTGTGAATTCTAAGTCTTGATTGAACCTTGTTTTTAATGCATTCTAACTACGCTTAAACTGGTATTGAGACAATTTTAACAATTATAGTATGAGAAATACAAAAGTGCATAGACTAGCCACATTGTATTTGGTCAATAAAAATTTTGAGGATGAGACGACTAAACATTTGGTGTCATATATTCTTTAAGTTTTATAAGCATTCATTTCTCATTGTATTGGTGATTACAAGTACCATCAATTTTCTCTATTTGTCCCATGTGACTGAATGACTTGTGAGAAATAATTCCATGGAGAGCTTCTGAAATATTTATTTCATAGATGCAATATATTGTGATTGAATCTTTCAATTCAGCATGTAATTTTTCAAGTATTATTGAGAAGGTTCTAACTTGTAACACCATGTTTCTAGTGAGCTGAGCGAGAGTGCGAGAAGCATTGGTTCTGGAGCTGCAGTTCCTGCAGCGGCTGTTGGTTGCATGCCTGTTATGGAAGCTTTCAGATTATGCCTTGCAACGTTCAAAATTCACAACTGGAGTCTGTTTGGATCTTGATATTGTTATTTTAGAATTGTAGCATAAGGGAATCTGCAGTGGATTCCAATTGGCAGTGGTCGTATTTGTTACTTTGATAACTTGCATTTGCATGCTGCAAAGAAGAAAATGACATTGCCTTATCTTGATTTCTCCTATTATGAGATAAAGATATGTTTATCTTTAGGTCACATGGCTGTACAAAACTTTTTATTTATTTATTTATTTGTGTCAGGTTGGCGTGATTTGCACGCCTGCCTTTTCCCAGTGGCAACTCTTTGTGTATTCAAATATTCGATGCCTTAAATGTTATAAAACTAGGTTGATGGGTACAAAGGTATGGCAATATAATTGCAATTAATACCTATCTAACTATAATGGTATAATCCGATCTCTCTTTAAAAAGAGATGTGAGTTGAAAATTTTAATTGGTGTGTCCCTTGCTCAGGTATTTAACTTTAACTGGTAATTTAGTGTCTTTGCAGATACACACACTCCTATGCCTTCTGCACACTCACACATGACTTACACATGAGTCCACACATCCTTATTCACCCATCACACGGCCATACAGTGTATGCAAATGCACATACATAGGTTATTTACAAAAGTTTATTTGATACTTGTTCATCCACAATTTCCTGAGGCATGAATTGATTTTCATTTAGCTCGTTTGTAGTAAAGAAACATTGAAACAGGTTTTGTTTGGAGAATAACTTTTTTTCTTTTAGTGTATTTAGATTTTCCTTTTTCTTTTGATTGGCAAATTTCCCTTGCAGGTGTATTTGCTTGCTTAATGACACTACTGAGAATTAACTTATTTGGTCAAATTCACTTAGGATTTATACCTAGCCTCGTTTGAGGGTGTATGCAACACTTATCTGGTGATAATTTTCTTATTCAAGATTTATGTATTAAAGGTATTGTTTTATGCAACCCTAGTTTGAAGGTGTCTCAGCAACAAAAAGCTTGGGATTTCGATTAGGAAGCTCTGTAGATATTTCCCTCCCAAAATTGTTAGACAATTTTCATAGTCTAGGGTTTATTGCCTGTTTGAAGTTTGAGACTGCCCTTGTTAGTCTGCTCTATAATTTTGCAGCTTTTGGCTATCAGATATATACCTACACGCACAAGAAAGGGGAAAAGTATTGTGTTGTAGGGGCTTGCCGAAGTCAAACCCTGTGTTGGTGTTTTCACCTTCACTACAATAATGCTAGATGAAAGAGAGCTTTCCCCTGGTAGGTCAGAGGTTGAAAACCTTTTAAGAAATGATCAAAATGATAAATGATACCTTTGATTTGAAACCCTTGCCTTGAAGTCTCACACAAAGCTTGGTGTTGCTTGATGGATGGTAATGCATGCCTTCATCAAGGAGGAACACATAAAACTTGATCATGGTTGCTGAACTTGAATCTTGAATTCTTGACTGCAGACTTGTCCTCAATTGCCTTGAAGATGCTTGATTGAATGCTCAATTGGAATTGGCTTTAGGGACCTCTTGATGATAGATGGATGTTCAAAGGAGAGACAAAGTTACACCTTTCTAGGTTTAGTTTTCAGTTAAGGTCAAAATCCGGGAGCACTTTCCTGCTACTTGCAAAGCCAATTGTTATGATTTGAAATTTGGGGCCAAAATGCTAGGACACGAGCGCTACACACCCTAGTCCTATCATTTTGGTCCAAAAAAGGTCTCTGAGTATGGGATTGCATTATGTTCCCAATCCGTATATCTTGGAATTAAGGGACAACTACTTGAATTCTTTTATTCTTTTATGAATTACAATCCCAAAAATTTGTGAATTGATAACATTAAGTTAATGGTATGTTGAATCACTAATAACCATGCCTCTTACGATCTCTGATTTGGATAATTTGATGTAACCTTGATGCGTTGATCTTGTAGATACAACTATACCTAATGAATACCATGATCTCTGTGGTATTATGTATGGCAGATTCTTACAGTTTCTTATTAGGATTATATTCTTATGCCTAGTGTCGATAAGGAAAGTGTTCAAGGGAACATAACTTAGATAGGATAATGGAATAAGTTGTAATCTGATCTGTATGTGACAGAATCCTAATAACGTATTTGCTGATATGAACAACGATATGTTATTTGGAGATTTTATGGATTATATCAATCTAAACTATGAAACTTAATACTGATCGGGTTATGTTAAATAAAAAAAATATCCAAGAAGATGATCAGTATCTCACAATCTGTGTTCTCTCCCCTATTCAATGCTAGTTGTAATTTATCAGATTTCTGTAATATGATTACTCTCCGTTATTTGATGATACAGTAGTCTTGTCAGTTTGCTGCAGTCTATTGCTATTTTATTATTTTCCTCTCTCCCTCTTTCAGTCCAACCCCCTCTTGGGTGTCGATTCTTGCTATCTATATATATATATCCTTCAAAGGTTGGTGACCTACCTATGGTCACACCCTTCCCCCAGATGGGCGTCTCTTAAATATGTCCATTGCTTCTTTTCATCATTGATTTGTTGTTTTTGTTAATCGCTGCTGTATCAACACAGATAATCGCTCCATATGATTCAAGGTTAATACAATTCCTTTGATCACTAAATTTCTAATGTCACTTTTGCTAAGTAGGTTTCGATGTCGTCTCTTATCATCGTACTTCTCCTATGCAATCGCCCTTTCCTTAACTCGGTAGTTCTCGTGATTAATCATTGTCAACAGTCTTAACCGTACCAAATAAGGAGTACCCAATTATATTTGGCGGCAGCTATCTTCCCGATAGAATGCACCACAAATGAAAAAAAAAAATCTCAAATCTGCGAAAATGCATAGTTTTTTTTCCAAAATTTGTTGGTTGTTTTCGATCCAGAATACGCAGATGAAGAACAAATCCTGAAATTTTTGTAAAAATCTGCTGCATTTTCAGATTTTCCAAAGTTGTACGGTGGTGCATTCCTTCGGGAGCATAGCCATGTCCATTATATTTTGGGTCTGCGATAGCTATATGTGTTCTCTTTACCGAATTTAGGATTACGTCCACGGCTCTACTTCAATCAAATGATATTCTGCTGCTGACTTGGCAATACTCTCCAAGAAGGCCAAGGAAATCAAACGACATGTATAGGTGTATCATTATCCACTCCAAGCCACGGTATTCATTACAATACATGAGCCACATAAATCATTATTACCGTCGCCATTATTGGTATCCAACTAGTTTATATATACTTATTATATATAAAATACGCAGAGATATTCATAGATGCCTTGAGAAGGATATCTCTCGGCGTGTTTTTATATATAATAAGTATATATAAGCTAGTAATAGTCGTCGTGCAACATGGGAGACATTATATATTAGTTTTAATATATAATTATATTGTATTAGGATTATGGTTTAGGAATAAGATTATCATTAGGGTTAGAGATTACATTGTGGTTAGTATTATACTTAGGATTTTGATTAGAGTTAGGGAAAAGGTTAGGGTTAGATTAAAGGGCTTTGAATCTAGGGTTAGGATTATGATTAAGGTTAGAGTTTATATCACAATTAATATTATAGTTAGGGTTTATATCTAAGCCATGGTATTCATTACCAGACATGAGCCACATAAATCATTATTATCATTGCCACTATTGGTATCCAAATATCGAACCAGAATATTAATTAGAAAGACATTGTAACCAATATTGGTTAATCAATTTGAATTGATTTGTCATACAACAAGCTCCTAATTCTATATTAATTGGATGATTGTTGGTTGAAAGAATAAGTTTAAATATTTAATCAAAACTTATTTAATATAATTTAATTGAAATTTTAAATCTTTAATTTAAACTTATTTAAATGTAATATATATTATATTTAATTATTATTTACTCATCTATTTTCATATTTAATTATATTATTTATTTATTAAATCTCCTTTCGAAGAGGGGACATTACATGAACTTCTAGAAATGGCCTTGAAACTGAACACAGACGAATAGAAATTAGGAGCATGAAGCATAACCACCAAAATAAGTCTAGAATGAGTATAGAATTGTAAAGGGATATAATTTATGACACTACAAATTGCAAATGAATAAAGAAAGTAGAAGCAAAGGAAATCGATATTATCTAATTGGCTAAAGATTCAAACAAAGTCACATGGATCGCTAGATATATATTAGATTCATACAAGAGAACTTACATATTATTGAAGATTATCTAGGGCTTAAAGACACTTTGTCAATGAAGGGTACTAGAGGGATCCATTTATGAAAATATATATCACTCAAACAAAGGGCTAGTGAGGCCATTTTTTAAGAAAAAAGGGATGATGCACAATACATACTGCATGGTGATTAAACACATAATTCATTAATAGAAAGATTAATCAAATTAATACTAAAATAAATCATATCCCATATAAGATTTGGTTTGATTATCCCCCAAATTTTGAAATACTTCAAATCATAATTGGAATGTCCCTTTCTTGGATTGCCTCATAATTTGCCCTAAATTCACAAAATCCAAATAGAAAGGAACACAATACAGTTAGAGATATAACCCTAACTTAGGAATAAGATGAGATAAACATGTTTTGGAACCTGCAACCGTCTATAATAACATAATCATAATACATGTGGTACATCCATTTTTAGGGTTAAGAGAAATACTTATAGCACATAATTCTCATGGGCTTAACCATAATAAGGGTTGAGATGTGAAGGACATGATGAGGTGCCCTAACTATCTTCGGCTAGAGGCCCAAGAGAGGGAACTTTGTCCCCCTTGACCTCATGTCATCGTAACCACATGCTCATGAGGTGGTGTACCTAGTGGAGCTTGTACATTTTTCACCTCCATCGTGCTATCCTTCGTAACTTTTATGATTGTGGATCTCATTGAGATAGGAAGGACATGATGAGGTGTGCTAATTATCCTTGGCCCTAGGCCCAAGAGGAGAAACTTTGTCCCTCGTGGCCTCATGTGGTCATAACTGTACTCATGAGGTGGTGTACCTAATGGAGCTTGTGCACTATTCCCCTTCATCGTGCTATCCTTCTCTCCTCTTGAGAATCCCTTTCTTGGTTACCTCAACAACTAACCCATATAGGCTTGGACGGAAGATTGCAATAGAGTGCCCTTAACTCGACTCTAGGCCCAAGAGTAGAATCTTTGTCCCCCTTGGCCTCATGCAGTCCTTAACCGATCTCATGAGGTTATGTACCTAGTGAGGCCTCATTGTTCCCCCTCCTTGCACTTAATCTCCTTCCTAATATGGTTTATTATTGCAAGTATACAATATTGTAAATTGTATAGATATAAACATACATTTACATTGCATATCTCTATTTTGAGCTTTTAGTATATCAAAGATAAAGTCTATGATAAAATATTGATATTCACATCCATTCAAATATGCAACAACATAATTATTCTGTCATACCACAATGATTGAAGGTGCTATTACAACTTGATTTGTTGTTATTTGATGATTTTCTTCTTCATCGATAATATAATGATAAATATAAACTAATTGAATTGATAAAAGAATTGATTATTGGTTTGTTTGCTTGATTCCCAATTGATGTTTGATGGATGATTGAATGATTTCCTTCGATTTGATGATTTAATATGTCAGTGAATGATAATTGAATGATGAGTGATGATTGAGTGTGTTGATTTGATGTTTTCATGAGTGATGTTAGATAAATGATCCTTAGATGCTTTGAATGATATCTTATGTATACATTATTGGTGAAAGGATCGCCACCTTTCATAAGAATTGAATCACCCCTTTTCATGGTTGCTTTGAGAATAATATAATTTTCCCCAAATTGATCTTTCTTGGATGATCTCCTCAAACGAAACCTTCTCCCTTTTATATCTTCTAAGAGGGAGGGTCACACCCATTCACCATATCTGCCACTTTGCAAGGGCCAACCTTTCACAATTACCACCCTTCGAAAGATTCATAATCTTACATCATTTATGCTCCTTGAGAGTCACAACCTTTCATAATTACTACTCTTTGAAGGAGTCACAACACTTCATCATTGTTGCCCTTTGAAAGAGTCACAACCTTCCATAATTACCACCTTTTGGAAGAGTCACAACCCTTCATTATTTCTACTTATTAGAGGAACCAATTTCTTATTTTCTTCTCATTCCTCTTTTCTCTTTCATTAAAGATTCACATATTCCATTCTTTCATCCTTCCTCCATCCTCATCCCCCCTTTCAAATGAAGTTCTCGTCTCCCTTTTATATCTCATGTTTGAGGGAGTCATAACTTTTCATCTTATTCCTTTTGACCATTCATGTTTAATTTTATTCTTTTATATTTATAATTTATTTTTATTTTTTTACATTTTAATTTTATTATTAAATCTCATTTATAAAGGGGACATTGTAGTTTTCCCTTCCCAAGATTGCATGTCCTCAAGAAATATTCATGGCATAACGCTGTGTTATTTTGACATTAACCAAGGCATTAAGAATTTGCAATTTAAAGAGAAGTTTTATCTCATCGTTATGAGAGGAGCAAGGGCATCTTGTAATAGCATCAAAATTGATTTGCATTGACCCAATGTTTGCACGATAGTATGACTTCAAATGCAATAAATTCCTATCTTTTGATTCACTCTAGTTATTCTCATCTTCTAGATTAACTAAAAATATAGAGCATACACTCAAAGTATACACATGGATGCATGAAACACAAAGCATACACGAAGTACACACATGAATATATGAAGACAAAAATCATACATGCGAGTACACACAAACCCTATTTACTTATATGTTATATTGGATTTGTAGTTTCATTTGATATGAGCATTGATTAATTAATCTATAGATCAGTAATAGATTCCAATCAATCACACATGTGACATTATTAATGGAATGTCAATAGAATTATTAATTAATTCTTGATTTGTAAAAAAATTGTTTATTAGATACTCTTTAATAAGACCTCAATCTGAATAATCATGGAAATGATTGAATCATAAAATGTGTCAATTGTCTAGAATGCATTTATTGATTTGTCTTTACCTTGCAGGATGACATGATCAATGCTCTGATACCACTTATAATGTCCCTTTCTTGGATTGCCTTGTAATCTGCCCTAAATTCACAAAATCCAAATGAAACAAGGAACACAAAATAGTTAGAGATACAACCCTAACCTAGGAATAAGATCTACAAGCTCAATAGATAGCACAAATAAGAGAGACAAGATGATATGATCAAATGAATAACTCAATAATGATAAAATGATAATGGAAGATAATGGAAGTATACAATGTAGATGTGTTCGTATATATGTACAATGCATGATAACTAGGAGATATGCAAGTGATAACCTATCAATCACACTAGGTGTAATCACATGTCCACCAAAGGTGGATCATCTTGTTAATATTATTTAGAACAATAGAGAGGGGGGTGAATCAGTTGTTCTCAGGTCCAGATGTACCAATTGAACTTTTAAACACTTCAACAATCTCAGATCTAATCACCAACACAACTCGGTCTCTAAAGTATATATACCAGAAACATATAACATGTAGTCCACTGTCCAAAAGTAATTAACTTGCAAAATATAGAAACATTCACATCAAAACATTCACACAAGCATAACACCAGGATTTATAGTGGAAACCCAACTTGGGAAAAACCACTTTGTAATATGTTACTGATATTTTCACTCTTTTGAAGTGAGCTCTGTGAAAAACCAACCTTGTTAAAGGTTTACAAACACACTGCTAGGTGTGATCCCGTTAAAGGATTTAAACACTCTATCAAAAGTGACATGGTTAAAGGATTTAAGTACATTCCATTAGAATGCCACCTTGATTAAAAGATTTAAACAATTATTGTTAGGTCAACCTTGATTAAAGGATTTAGACTGATACAATGATTAGAAAGTAGCAGTAGTTTCTGATCTGAAAAACATACAACTCACTTTGCAAATAACATATCCAATTCGCACATATATGTTGATTTACTGACTGAGTTCCATTTCCACCTCCATCACTGATCTGCTTGGAATTCACTTCAAGCAATCACAACTCTGATCAACTCCTTCACAACTTCACCTTCAGCCTTTTGCTTAGACTTGTCAGTCAATAACATCAACAACTTCAGCATCCCATGTAACCTCACAATTAGGATTTCTTTTATACCTCTTCAATTAGGTAGATCCATCTTTTACCACTTAATCTCCTCTATAGATTTTAGGTTTAGGTTAGATTTATTGAATCCTTCCAACATTCAAGTTCTTCATCCTTCCTCCTAGATACATTTTCAAACTTCTCATTGAATCCATAATAAAATGATTTACCATGCATTAAATTCTCCATACAATTAATTAATAAAGTCAACACGATTTACATAACCCAAGAATTCAACTATGTCGGCTGGGAATCTGAATTCTTTCTCCAAATGTAAATTACTGACACTCCATCAATACTGTGTTCATCTCCTCAGTCATCACTGTGTAACTCGGTCATCTCTGCAAACTGCCTTCCTCGACTAACATTGTCTTGCTTGGTAATTTCCTGTCACTCGGCATAAACTGATGTTCGGTCAACACTAAATTTACTCGGCATATATTGGCACTTGGTCGACACTAACACCACTCGGCTTAAACTAGATTTCTTCACTTTTGCTCGGTTAAGCCTACTTCTTCAGTCTTTCTTCTTATTTAGATAAACAATACATTATCTTATCAATGTGCCAAATAATCAAGTACCCATTGAAGTATCAAATAACTCAACCTTTCCTTAGGTTCTCTTATTATCTCACTTTCCCTAATCCTTTTCATCAAACAATAGATATTGTACTTTCTTAGATAGCAACTGTCTTACCAGTTAAGGTTTGACATCAATGACAATACAATAATTGTTTCAATTGCACTTTCCAACAATCTCCTTCTTTGGCATTGATGGCAACACCACATGAATAACACATGATTTACCAACCAATCCCAAAATGTCAGTGCATTAGAAAGATTTATAATATCCTCAGCTTCATTCTAATTCACAACAACTTAGCCTTGCTTGACCATTCACACAGTTACTCCCTTTGAATCTGTTATGTATCTCTCTCCCTCTGATTCTCTGAATCTTGGAACATATACCTCAATGTTCTTTATATCTATATTTTCATCTGAATCTCTCCCTCTTTGACAATAATGTCAAAGCAGTATCTAGCACTTACATCTTTCATATGTAAATGTAATATTGTCAGTTCAGTATCAGTATTTCTCCCTCTGTCATCTTTCTTATGACTGATTATCAGCTTTGTTGTACTTTTCACAACTCTAGGTAGCTCCTAAAGTGTGAACTTTCCTACATCAATTTATCAGATATTATGTGTAGCACATTTGATGCAGTGCTCCTAGTTGACTAGGCAACCTCAGTTAGGGGAAGCACCCCTAATTTACCTCTAAGATATTCATGAGCATCCTTAGGTAAAGCTTTTTTTAATATGGTTGTTAGTTGTTCCTTTGTATTCACATATTCCATTCTCACTTCTCTATCTTATACCAATTCCCTCAAGTAATGATACTTGATAGCAATATGTTTAGTCTTTGTGTGCATCACTGGATTCTTTGTATGTTGATAGCACTTGTTTTATAACAGAAAATAACAACCGGCTCAGTGATTTCCTCTTTCATCCCTTTCAACAATTGCTTGATCCATACCATATTTGAACAGTTCACTACAGATGCTACATACTCAGCTTTTGTTGTGGATTGGGAAATGCAGTTATGTTTCTTACTTGTCCAGGAGACTAATCTCTTTCCTAGAAAGAATGCTCCACCACTTGTACTTTTTTTGTCATCAACATTTCCTACCCAATCTACATCAGTGTAGACTCTCGGTTCAAATTTCTCATTCTTCTTGTAGTATAATCCATAATATTATGTCCCTTTTAGATATCTCAATATTCTCTTCACAACCATCATATGATTTTCTTTAGGATTGGCAGAGAATCTTGACACAATTCCAACTGCTAGGGCTATATTTGGTCTGTTGTGGACAACATATTGTAGCTTTCCAATCATGGATCTATATAGGGTTTGATTCACTTCAGCGATATCATCAATTTTAAATAGTTTCTGTCCAGTAACCATAGGAGTACTTACTGATCTAGAATCCTCCATACCAAAAGTTTTCAGTATCTCTTTGACATATTTAGAATGTGTGATAAAGATACCTTTCTCCATCTGATAGACTTGCAATCCTATAAAGAATTTTATCTCACCAAACAGACATCTCAAACTCAATTTTCATCTCATTTGAAAATTTCTAACATAGGGCATCTTGTCATCCAAATATGATATCATCCACAAAAAATTCGGCTAACAAAATCCCTTTACCTTCTTCATCTTTCATTTACATATTGTTGTTATCATTTATCCTTGTAAATCCAATCTTTATCAAATAATTGTGTAACCTCTCATACCATGCTCTGGGGGCTTGTTTCAATCCATACAACACCTTGTTCAGTTTGCAAACCATATTTTTCTTGTTTGGATCAACAAATCATTCGGTTTGTTCATTGTATACTTCTTCTAATATACCATTCAGAAATGCAGATTTAACATTCATCTGATATACTTTGAAATCTTTGTATGTAGCATATGCAAGTAGAGTTCTCACTCCTAATCTTGCTACAGGGGAAAATGTTTCTCCATAGTCTATTCCTTCTTCTTGTGCATAACCCTTGCATACCAATCTTGCCTTCTTCCTTGTGACTTGTCCATGTTCATTAAGCTTGTTTCTAAATACCCATTTTGTTCCAATAACATTCTTGTTTTCTAGTCTCGGCACCAAAGTCCAGTTATCATTTTTTTCTATTTGATCTATTTTTTCATTCATAGCTTGAATCCAGTCTTCATTCTCTAAAGCATCTTTTATTGTCTTAGGCTCAAACTCACATAATAAACATGTAGGGTCATTCAACTTACTTCTGGTCAAGACTCTAGATTCCTCATCTCCGATGATTTTCTCAGGCTTATGATGTCTTCTCACATACTGTGCCAATGTAGGTTCAGATTTCTTTTTTTCTTGATCTTCAAGTTCATCATGAAAATTTTTAGTTTCCACGTATGATTGCTTAGCAGCATCCTCCTGATGCTCGGCGGCATCCTCCTGATGCTCGACATTGCTTACCCGTGACTATGCATCTAGTGTAAGTGTGTTACTTGCCTCTCCTTCTTCCATATAGACAAAAGATCTATAATCTCCAAGTTCTTGTTTACCTTCTTGTTCATTCTTCTTTGCATATTCATCAACTCTCACATTTGCACTTTGCACAACTTTTTTAGTGTTAGAATTCAAACACTTATAAGCTTTGCTCTTAGTGGAATAACCTAGGAATATGCCTTCATCACTTTTTGTATCAAACTTTCCATTCCTATTATCTTTCAGTATATATCATTTACTCCCAAATATTCTAAAGTATTTCACATTAGGTGCATATCCATGCCATAATTCATAAGGTGTAGCATTTGTACCTTTCTTGATTTGTACTCAGTTTAAGGTATAAACAGTTGTACTCACAGCTTCTCTCAAGTATTTTTGTGCAACATTCTTCTCAATCATTAGTGTTCTTGCACAATCCATAATTGACCTATTTCTTCTATCAGCTATACCATTTTGTGGAGGTGTTCTAGGTGCAGACATATGTCTCTTGATTCCTCTATCATTGTAGAACAGATTGAACTCATTTTATATAAACTCTCCACCTCAGTCAGATCTCAGATATTTCAGGGTTTTACCTATTTCTTTTTCAACTTTTGCCAAGTACCACTTAAACAATTGAAATGCATCAAATTTTTCTTTCAAAAATATTACAGTCATCATCCTAGTGTAGTCATCAACAAACAGAATAAAGTATTTAGCACCACAATAACTTTGTACACCCATAAATCCAAAAAGTTTAGTATGAACCAAATCCAAAATATTTTCAGAAGTAAATGTCTTGCTCTTGAAACTAGACTTTGTCATTTTACCCAACTGACACTGTTTACATATCACATTATCAGGTTTCTTCAATCTCGGCAAACCTCTAACTTTCTTCTTTTTACTAATATTTACCAGATTGTCAAAGTTTACATGACATAGCCTCTTATGCCATAATCATACATCATCAAATTGTGCAAACAAACATGTCTCTTCAGATAGATCTAGATAGAACAAGTTACCTCTAGTTTGTTCTCCACTTCCAATTAGTTCACCAGTAGCATCAAATATTTTAGTCTTTCTATGATGAAACTCCACTCAGTAACCAGTGTTGTTAAGTTGTGCAACACTCAAAAAATTGTAGTTAATACCTTCAACAAAATAAGAATTTTCACATGTGATCTTATCAGTTAGCTTAATTGATCCTTTACCTCTCACAGGACATGGTGCATCATTACCAAACTTAACACTTCTACCTTTGTAATGATTTAGAATTTCAAATTTACTTTTATCACCAGTCATGTGATGTGAGCAACCACTATCAATAATCCATTTATCACCTTTACCCACATAAGAAATAAGTGCATTTTTCTCATCTTCATTGGAATCATCTTTCATAGCAACATAAACTACTTCAATATCAAAATCATCATTGTCATTGTTAGTTTCCTCTTCAGAAATATAACAGGATTTCTTACCTGTGTCCTTCTAGTCTCTGTACTTTCAGTGATCTTTGTTATCTCTCTTATCCTTGTACTTGCTTTCTCTTTCCTCATCTATGTCATTCATGTTCAGACATCTTGCAGCAATATGGCCAACTTTGTTACATGAAAAATAGATTATAGGAAGTTTACCTTTAAAAATTGCATTTTCCTTTTTTTAATCTTCTAGCCATGAGTGCCTCAAAATCATCTAGTTCCTCATCAAAAGTGTCACTATCACTTTCACTTTTCACACAATTTTATTTTTCTCTCTTAGATATATACAAAACCATTTGTGACTTGAATGCAGATTCAACATTAGGAATAGTGTAGTTATCATAGTTAGATAGCTCAAAAGCAGTAAGCTTACCAACAAGATTTTCCAGAGTTAGAACATTACCAGGGTTACATCTTGATTCTTGAATTGCAAAAATTCTAATAGCATAGATAGGAAGAAAATTTCTCAATACCTTACCAATAATAGTCTCATCATCAATGATTCCATTGGCTTCTCTAATAGCATTCACTATCTCCTTAATTCTGTTGTTATATTAAGATCGTCCTATAGAGAATATATATGAGGTTGTACTGAAATAGATTACCATTGTGATTGATCTTTTCACCAACCATCAATATGCATTTATATCCTTTGAATAATCATGTCTTGAAGAGCCATGACCATACGTGGCTTATGCTATCTAGGGTCATGACCCTTCATAACCGATTGGTAATATTAACTTTATTGTAACATATACAAATATCAAATGCTCTTTATATATATATATATATATATATATATATATATATATATATATATATATATATATATATATATATATATATATATATATATATATATATATATATATATATATATATCGACTATTAGATTACTACAATTATATCAATCAATTCGATGCTATATTTCAACACTCCCTCTTAACAAGAGGATATTGATATTCACAGGAAGTGAGTGTTATTGAAATCCCTAACTTAGTTCGGAACTAGATTTCTTTTAAATAACACATAACCACTTTAAATCAGGATTTTTGGCATAATCTGGAACATAACTCAACTTGATAAGAAATTTATCAAAATCCCCGACCAATTCAGAATTGGATTTAATGATAAATATAGGTGTCAAGATATCTGGCGCAATCTGAATCAAAACTTGAACCATTCGTTATCATGATCCCCGACTAAATTCAGAACTGGATTAGATGATAACTTACACACAAATTCATATCAAGATATCCGACACAGCTCAGGACATCATCATGATGTACTCATCCTAAATAGAAGAGTTATCACAATCCCCAACCAATTCAAAACTAGATTTAGCAATAACAATCAAGATATTTGGCACAATCCAAATCAAAACTTGATTTACATGTTGTTATAATCCCCGACCAATTTGGAACTAGATTTAACAACTCAAAAATTTAGTGTCAGGAATAGTGACTACAATACATAGTAATACCTAACACTAGGTTAAGCTATTGTCTAAGTCGTCACCTAGCAATAGTAACCCAACACATATGAAAGATTGTCACCTTTCATAATATAACAAAAAATGAATGAGCCCATAAAGTCACACATATGACATCCACCTTGACTCTTCTCAAAGGGTGGATCCACCATGGATCATCCTAGAGAGTGGAAACCAAGGTTTCCACCTTAGACTTGTTTATCAAGGACAAGAAACATTTACGATACAAAATGATGGATCACTAAAGCTAAAAACTTCTTTTCAACTAATGCTTTATTCCTCAACATACCAAGGTTATCTAAAAGTACACAATCTTCTTTCTAGCAAGGGGTTTGGTGAGAATATCAGTTGTTTGTTCTCTACTAAATTGTATTTGTTGTACTGTCTCATAGTCTTGGTGAATTTTGAGCTTACAAAGTATACACCATGGTACACTCCCACTGAATTTGTATGACCAAGATCCTGGGGTGCTAACTTAATTTGATCTTCTAGCTTCTCCCTCAGACATATAACTTTCTCACATGGTAATAATCATAATTCTCTGCTAAAATTTCTTGATTACTATAGAACCAACAAAACATGGTCTACTCCCTCTGAATCAAGATCCTCAAATGTCTACTAATGCAGATCCTTTAACTTCTCCCTCTGTCATGAAGGCATACCCTATTTATATACTCAACTCAGTGTCACTGCAGGATGCCACTTCATACCTTCCTTCCTGAGAGAACCAATATGAATAATCTGAATAATCATAAGGTTACATCGGCTAGCATAAGATGCATTTTGATCTCTTCCAAGGCCACAACATTAACACTCCCTCTTGGACTTGAGGGAAGATAATAAAGACCTCTAGTATGATGTTTATCTCAATGAGTTGTAGTCTCATGATGTACGGAATGCCTTAATCATAGATTCTATCCACATGTTTTACCTTCAATAGTGAACTCCCTTTCAATCAATATGATCAAGTTTGTCCAAGTTAACTGAATCATTTGTTTCCTTAGAGGCTGGATTTCGCCAACTTCTAGACCTTTCTGAAAGTGTCAGACTCCCTCTAAATCTGGATTTGTCTAATTTTTCATTTAAACAAACTATTTTTAGTAAGTTTATTTTTGGCAGGTCTATTTTGGGAACTAATGAACACTAACACAAGAACAAGTAGAGAAGTACATAGTTCTAAATCCAAAAAAAGATGAACAAGTCAGGAAAATGATTCAAATTTCACTAATTCTAAGAGGAATCCTTGATCTCATCCCAATGAATGCCCAAAAGTGGAAAAGAGATGAGAAAATTAGCTAAGTCATGGGAAATTCCACAATACCCCCTCAAGTGCGCCCAAAGTGGAAGTTGAATGAGAATGTGGAAAATGGCAAAGTGTTGATCAAGAAAGAGGCGAAGATGAAAAAAAAATAGCTAAGTCATGGAAAATTTGATGACACCCTCTAAAGAGTGCCCACAAGTGCTAATCCTTGGATGTCAAGGATTTGCTTCTCATTGCAAGATTCCTTCACCATTCTCAAAGAGCACCTTAGAGTGTGAATCCTTGGGTGTCAAGGAATTGCACTCAAATAAAAAAATTCCACCTCCAATGCCAATACACACTTGTTGATTCACACTTGTCAAAGAATTCTTTCAAAGCCTCAAAATCCACTACCTAGTCTCATTAGCGCCCAAGGTTGTGGATTCCACATATGCAAGGAACTTCTTCAATGGTGAGAATTCCTCCTCCCATGCTAAATAGCGCCCAAGGGCGTGGATTCACTATGCTCAAGGAATGTGCTTCAAAGCAAAAACTCTCTCTCCCTAATCTAAAGTGTGCCCATGAGCAATAAAACACCATTGCCAAGGAATTTTTCAAGTTATTCAAAATCCTTGGAAGTATCTCATTTGTGCCCAAGGAGAGAGTTGAAAGAGGTGGATAAGAATTGGTTAAGTATTGGAAAAAAAAAAAGATTTATATTGCAAGAAATGTTGGAATTTGGTAAAAATGGAATCCTTGGTTGTTTAAAGTGTTGTAATGATCATTGGTTGGTTAATCCAACAAGTTGGGACAATTACTCCAATTTCTCATCCTTACTCTATCCAGGTACTTGCACTTGGGCTAAGTAATGGGGATTATATGAGGTTACAAATACTATCTCTGATGTAGACAATATAAATGTATATGATAATATAGATATTAATAGTAATGTATGGTATTCTGATATGAGATACGCTATGAATGGATTGTCCCCTATCACTTATAGTGATAGTCCAATCAATACCTCCTCTAATTAATGTCCTAAAGACTCCCAATGATCAATGATAGTCCCTATCCGATCTCCTATGAATACTTCCTTGTAGTGTATATAATAATTTATCTTTTTTATTATACTCGATATCTTCATCAAATACGACCTATCTTAATACATGATTTCATATCACCATTCTTAGTAGCAATGATTGATCTTTATATCTTTATCGCTTATCAATTATGACTGTCACCTCTTTCATGAATGTCACTTCCTTACTTGACATTTTTATCTTGTCATCAACATTCCGGTCTTATATCTTTATCCCTGGTTATGATCCCCAAACTCAGATGCTTTGCAATATATATCACACTCGGAATCTCCCAGTGACATTTGCGGATATGAAGGATGTTTGCCCAATTACACTTCATTGTGTATGGTGTATGCCTATGGCTTTTTCCTCTGTTAATATTCTAATTAGATCTTTGTATTTATTCCTTCTGACTAGGATGTGTGTTGATTAGATCCTCCCATTTTCTTTCTTCTTCTCGCTATGCTCACTATGTCCCTACTTTGACTGAATTGGATACTAGTCAACATATATTACTGCTACCATCTTATAATAGTTGATATTCATGTATGTATGATGTGTCACCTATAGATTGATGAATAAGGATCATTCATGATGTAATGAATCCAGATATATATTATTTCTGGTTCTTTCCTATGTTTTGTCTATGGTTGATGAGACATAGGAATAAGCCCATGAATGCTAATTCCGGTGGTATAACAACCTCCAACTATCATTTTTGAGGCATGGGTTCCGCTATAGCATATACCGTAGGAGCCAGTGATATTTCTATGTTAAATCCAATATGATTTATGAACTTTGTGTATGCAATGGATCAAGATGCCTAATGTGAGCATGCCCGACACTTCCACAAGGATACAGTTATGGAAGTTGATTGCGAGTTTGAAGTGTTGAATGATGTCTAGGATGTGTCCCAGCTAGCGTAGTTACTTTCCTTCTAACTTTTTGCCTCCTCTATTCAGGATAATTCATGTTACTCCCTTGTATTGACCATCCCTCTTTGGTATCTATCCCTTTTTATTTCTCTGCCATAAGATCCTAGTTCATAAATTATAATGGCCAATACATTAATTCATCTATATTTGGTAATTCTACAATACTTTAGATTTATGTGCACTATCAGATAGAGTTCGCTGACACTCCAAATCTAAGGTTGGATTCCTTCCCCGTTCCTCCTATCCAATTTCCCCTTAATTAAAACTAACAAATTCCTCTTCTACCATGACTAGTATCCTCTTGATTTGATGTGTTATCTTCTCTTTGCAATACTTTGCTCGAATATATTTTCTCTTATAGGTTAGGCTCTGATACCATGTTGTTATATTAAGATCGTCCTATAGAGAATATATATGAGGTTGTACTGAAATAGATTACCATTGTGATTGATCTTTTCACCTGCCATCAATATGCATTTATATCCTTTGAATAGTCATGTCTTGAAGAGCCATGACCATATGTGGCTTATGCTACGTAGGGTCATGACCCTTCATAACCGATTGGTAATATTAACTATATTATAACATATACAAATATCAAATGCTCTTTATATATATATATATATATATATATATATATATATATATATATATATATATATAGGATTTGAGCAATACAAATCCACAAAACCCAAAGACCACCTACATACAAAAACCTGTTACAAGGAAGTAGAGACGAGAAGAGGGCAAGGGTTTGACTCAAAAATATGAAGAACAAAATATCCTCAAATAATGAATGAATTAAATGTACAATGGATCATCTTTATAAAAGAGATCAAAAGCCTTGAAAGGAAAATCCTAGTGCATGTAATAATTAGTTTAACTATTACATGACTAATGCATGAACGTTTATATTTAAAACAACTAGTGCATGAGTTTAAAACAACTCGTTCATGTGTGTTTAAATATAAACAACTAAAGAAAAAGAGTTGACATCTTAAGAAGGGAGTAAAGTTAATTAATATAATTATTAATTTACTCTAACACCCCCCCTTAAGATGCACAACAATGCAGCTACAAACAATGCAAGAAGAAAGCAAAGGAAACTACAATGTTGAAAGCATAAAAATGGGTCCCAGCAACATGGCTTGATGAGGTACCCATGTACAAAAGAGAGTCTCTATAAAGCAGAGAAATAGAGAAAACCACATGGGAAAAACTCTACTCCAAAAGGAGACAAAGGCTAGTCTGAAGGACTAAAGAAGCCTCCAAAACTAGGGATGTTCTAGAAAATAGGAACAAGAATGAACATGTAGAACATCACCAAAGCAAAAGGATGCAAACTCTGTCAAAAAGTAACTATTGATATGAAGATCCTCCATAGAAATATGACCAAGTAGAGAAGACTGTAATCTACATGAGTGCCCTCAAATGACACTACTCGAATCAGGAGGCAAACAAAAGCAAACACGTGAACTCGAAGATACAGATGGCATAAACACCAAAAGCCTGAAGAGCTGATCAATCAAAGCTGGAAGAGTGCATCCAAAAATAGGAAAGAAAGAGTGTCTATATGGTAAATGATCCATCTCACCAAAATGCATAGGTAGCCAGCCAGTGCATTTGCCTAGTACATAGGAACAAATATTGAATACATAGCTCACACTATCGAACCAAGGAAGTAGAAGAACGATCAATAGAACCCCCCCATAATGCTGACAAGAGAGAGGTGATAGGTACACTAAAAAAAGTGCCAATAATAACTGCATCATGAAGAACCAGGAACATCAAAGGTGCATAGAAAGCACAAGCACAAATAAAGATACCTTGAGGCTAATGTCGTGGAAGAAACACTCACTTAACAAAGGTAGATGGAAAACAAAGGAAAACATCAAACCTCCCCGTGGCATTTTATAACGGAGTGCGAGTACAAATAGCACAAACATGTTCAAGATTCCAAGCATGCAAGAAAATGGCACTTTATCTCAATGCATGTGCATAAAAGAATGCTACAAAAGTGAAGTATACACTACTTAAATAAGAGAGAAGGCTGCTAAAACAAAAGAATAACCTAAGAAGAGTCATCCCCTAAAGGGAAGAGATCCCAAGACCTATAACATCCAAGATATCCACCATAGTGCAGAAATGCAAAAAACTGATACCTAGAATAGAATCTGGAAAAAAGACTCAGAAAAAGAAAGCTCTCAGAACAAGCTTTCCAATGATATCTCACTTTCCCAAAACGGAGTCCAAATGCGCAATATAGAGCTTTCAGAGTGCAAAACTAAACATTTGGCTTTGATAGTAAAAAACACTATCAAAAAAGAAAAATAAAAAATTCAAACCTCCAGATCTAGATAGAGCTTGGAATCAGCTTTTCGACGATATTTTGTTTGCCCAATTTCGACACTATATGCTCAAGATATGAGCAAAATACCAATTGGTGCGCGAGAGGGCCCAAAAATGGTGCAAATGATGATGATGCATGCTGACATCATCAAATGACGGGCTTAAATTTGATGACCAAATGGTCATCACGCCTAAAATGAAAATTATTTTTTTTTTTGCAAAATCACATGCGCGCCTTTTTAGATTTTTACCTCAATTTGCATGCTAAATTTTTTGATCTTAATTTGCGTGCTGGATAACAAAATTTTCATCTTGTTTTACATGTCAATCTATAAAAATTTCACCTCAAGAAGCGTGCCGATTTGTACAATTTCTACTTCGTGAAGTGTGTCAAGCTTATGGTACCCAAAAAAGCCCCAAAATGCAAAGTTGTCCAAATTAGACGTGCCTTGTATCAAAATAGGGGTTTTTGGGCGTTGCGAGCTCAACAGTGAGGTCCGTTTGAGCTCAAAGTGCACCAAAATTTAGGGACCCCCTAATTTCAATAAAAAAAAACCAAAAAAGCCCTAATCTGAATCCTTCAAGCGCGAACAAGCTGTAGCAGATTACGCTCTGATACCATGTAGGATTTGAGCAATACAAATCCACAACACCTGAAGATCACCTGCATACAAAAACCTATTACAAGGAAGTAGAGACAAGAAGAGGGCAAGGGTTTGACTCAAAAATATGAAGAACAAAATATCCTCAAATAATGAATGAATTAAATGTAGAATGGATCATCCTTATAAAGGAGATCAAAAGCCTTGAAAGGAAAATCCTAGTGCATGTAATAATTAGTTTAACTTTTACATGACTAATGCATGAAAGTTTATAATTAAAACAACTAGTGCATGAGTTTATTTTAAATATAAACAACTAAAGCAAAAGAGTTGACATCTTAAGAAGGGAGTAAAGTTAATTAATATAATTAATACTTTACTCTAACAATATATATATATATATATATATATATATATATATATATATATATATATATATATATATATATATATATATATATATATATAATCAACTAGTAGATTAATATAATTATATCAATCAATTCGATTATACTGAGCAATATTTTCACCTTCTTGCATTTTCATTTCATCAAACTTACCTCTCAAGCTTTCAGCTTTTTCTCTCAGTACATTTGTATCAGCACCATAGATGGTTGCAAGAGTATCCCACATTTTCTTTGCCAATCTCCAACATTGCTTGATTGTGTTCCTATTTTTCTTTCATCTCCTTGGCAGTCAAAGGTGCAGCATGTATAACATAGTCATGTTCAACATAGTACTTTGTCGAATCTCCAATACCAACTAGATGCAGTTTCATCAGACTATGCCATGTAGGGAAGTTCTCCTTGTTCAACTTCAGTACCTCCCTTTTATACATCTTGATCATTAGCTTCAAGTACCTTTAAACTTTTTCTCTATAAGCACCAATAGCTCTGATACCAATTGTTAATATTATTTAGAACAACAGAGAGGCGGGGTGAATCAGTTCTTCTCAGGTCCAAATGTACCAATTGAACTTTTAAACACTTTAACAATCTCAGATCTAATCACCAACACAACTCGGTCTCTAAAGTATATATACCAGAAACATATAACATGCAGTCCACTATCCAAAAGTAATTAACTTGCAGAATATAGAAACATTCACACAAGCATAACACCAAGATTTATAGTGGAAACCCAACTTGGGAAAAATCACTTTGTAATATGTTACTGATATTTTCACTCTTCTAAAGTGAGCTCTGTGAAAATCCAACCTTGTTAAAGGTTTACAAACACACTGCTAGGTGTGACCCTGTTAAAGGATTTAAACACTCTGTCAAAAGTGACTTGGTTAAAGGATTTAAGTACAATCCATTATAATGCCACCTTGATTAAAGTATTTAAATAATGATTGTAAGATTAACTTTGATTAAAGGATTTAGCCTGATACAATGCTTAGAAAGTAGCAGTAGTTTTTTATCTGAAAAACATACAACTCGCTTTGCAAATAACAGATCCAATTCGCACATAAATGTTGATTTACTAACTGAGTTCCATTTCCATCTCCATCACTGATCTGCTCAAAATTCACTTCAATCAATCACAACTCTGATCAACTCCTTCACAACTTCACCTTCATCCTTTTGCTTAGACTTGTCAGTCAATAACATCAATAATTTCAGCATCCCCTGTAACCTCACAATTAGGTAGATCCATCTTTTTCCACTTAATCTCCTCCATAGATCTTAGGTTTAGGTCAGATTCATCAAATCCTTCCAACATTTAAGTTCTTCATCCTTCCTCCTAGATACATCTCCAAACTTCTCATTGAATACATAATAAAACAATTTACCACACATTAAATTCTCCATACAATCAATTAATAAAGTCAACACGATTTACATAACCCAAGATTTCAACTATGTCAGCTGGGAATCTGAATTCTTTCTCCAAGTGTAAATTACTGACACTCGGTCAATACTGTGTTCATATCCTCAGTCATCACTACGTAACTCGGTCATCTCTACAAACTGTCTTCCTTGGCTAACATTGTCTTGCTCAATAATTTCCTGTCGCTCGACATAAACTGATGTTCAGTCAACACTAAATTTAATTGGCATATACTGGTGCTCGATCGACACTAACAATCACTCGGCTTAAACTAGATTTCTTCACTTTTTCTCAGTTAAGCCTACTTCTTCAGTCTTTCTTCTTACTTAGATAAACAATACATTATCTTATCAATGTGCCAAATAATCAAGTACCCATTGAAGTATCAAAGAACTCAACCTTTCCTTAGGTTCTCTTGTTATCTCCCTTTCCCTAATCCTTTTCATCAAACAATAGATATAGTACTTTCATAGATAGAAATTGTCGTACCAGTTAAGGTTTGACATCAATGACAATACAACAATTGTTTCAATTACAGTTTCCAACACATCCTTCATTGTACAACAAAGTATGTGCAACAATGAGAGGATGATAATGTGATAAGAGAACTAAAGGTGGATCTCATGCATAAAGTGGAAAGAGATAACAACAATCACCACCTAAAGTGGAATTCTCCAACACTATGTACTAAAATGAGATGCAAACTCCTAGGTATCTCATATGCAAACTACTATGCAATGCATTATCTTAAGTAAACTTAAGTAAAGTGTAACTAGTGAATACTTAATTACACCAACACTATTCCTTAAGTGTAACTTAGGGTAATGCACTTAAGCTCACAAATCTATATGACAATGCATGATGGATCTCAACTACTAGGCCATGTTAGATATCCATGTACAAACTGCAAGTGCAAAAGATATGCAATGCAATCTCTCATAAAGCGGAGAAAGAGGGAAGACCTCACAGGAAAAACCCTCTTCCAAAGAGAGAGATAAGTACAATAATATAAAATGAGAGAGAACACCTCATGTGAGGAAAATATCCCCCCCATAAGAGAGAATAGAGAAGTCATATGACCCCCCTAAAGAAATATCATGCAGCCCCAAGAGAGCTCGTAAATGAAAATACTTGCTCTCAATAAATGGTTTGGTGAAATTTTTTGTAATCTTCTTTGTTGTAGGAAAATGCCGCAACTCAATGACCTGCTCCTATATCAACTCTCTGATGAAGTGCATATGAACCTCAATATGTTTTGTCCACAAATATTGAACTGGATGTTTTGAGATCTCTATAGCACCTTGATTATCACAATGAATTATTGTACGTCATGGAATGCTAAAACCAAACTCCTTCAGGATATGTTGAAGCCAAATAGCCTTTGTAGCTACATTAACAACCCCTCAATACTCAACCTCAATAGAAGAAAGTGTTGTATCATGTTACTTCTTACTCTGCCAACAAATGGGACTTGAACCAAGATGAAACATGTAACTTGAAGTAGACCTACGACTATCAATATCACCTACCCAATCTGAGTCTGAATATCAAACCAAGTCAAGTCTTGTACCTGCTACATAGTGAATCCCATGTGTATGTGTACCTTGTATGTAGTGCAATATGTGTTTGTCTACCTTCCAATGAAGATCTTGTGGCTCTTGTAAGAAGCAAGAAACTGTGCCAACTGTAAAGGATATGTCAAGGCATTTATGTGTCAAGTAGATGAGACTTCCAACAAGTTATCTATACAATGTAATATCAACAAGTGGTGTGATACACTCAACCTCTAACTTTACACCTAAAATAAAGGGAGTGGGTGAAGACTTGTAATCACTCATGCAAAATCGAGTGAGTAAATCAAGAGCATACTTGGGTTGAGAAAGTGTAATCCCTTATAAGGACTATGGGATCTCAATACCAAGAAAATAGTTAAGTAAACACAAGTCTATCATAGAAAATATATCCTACAAAGAAGACTTGACACTACCAATGATGGATGAAGTACTCCTTGTAATGATCAGGTCATCAACATAAAGCACAAGTATCAAGTGAGATTCATTCTGCTAAAGAATGTAGACATTCAAATTTGGATGGCACTTGGTGAACCCTAATGAGAGAAGAAAGGAATCCATCTTGGCATACCAAGACCTGCGAGCTTGTTTGAGGTCATACATAGACTTTCTAATCTGTAAACCATAGAAGTATCATGTATGAATCCTTGTGGATGCTCCATATAAATCTCCTCATGAAGATCCCCGAGTAGAAATGAACTCTTCACATCCATCTAATGTACACCCAACCATGAGCTACAACAATAGCAAGTGTCAAATGAATGGATTTCATCTTGGCTAGACATGTAAAGGTCTCAGTACAGTCACCACCAGGAACCTGGAAGAAACCTTCTACAACAAGTATAGCCTTATAATTTTTCACACTTCCATCTACCACAAACATGGTCAGATAAATCCACTTACATCAAACCAACTTTCTTCCCTTAGGAAGAGAAACGAAGTCCCAAGAACTATTCCTCATCAAAGATTTATACTCTTCCTCCATAGATTTTTCCCACTTAGGAACCCTTGAAGCTTCCTTAAATGTTTGTGTATCTGAAGCAATTGAAATATTTGCATGTGGAAATGATTTTTGTTGTGACCTTGTCCTCCTAGTGTTTGAAGGATTCCCCACAAGTGAACCTATTTAATCAAGTGTTTGTTGCTCCCAATGAGGTCTAGTGGAAGAAGAAGATGAAGAAGAAATGTCCTCAACTGTTTCTTGACCATATGAAGATTGTAACCTGTGATTTGGGGTTGAAGGAGTTTCATCTTCTAAGTCACTATCATCACTATCACTTTCCAAAATGGAGGAATAAGGAGTTGAAGAATCCAAGCTAGGAAAATTTTATTCAAAGTGAACACTCTTATCAAAGAAGATCTCATGTGCCTCAAGATCCATAAGTTTTTATGCCTTAACTAGAGCCTCAAGATAACCAACAAATATGCAAGGCCTACTTTGTGGTTTCAATGCCATGTGCTTTTGTGGAGGTACTTGTACCCAAGATGGACAACCAAAGACTCTAAAATGTTTCACAACTAGTTTTCTACCACACCAAGCCTCAAAAAGAGTTACTCCATCCAAGGCCTTATGAGGAATTCTATTTTGGATGTGATTGGCATAACATATGGCTTCATCCCAAAAAGATTGATCAAGAGACTTATCATGAATCATACAAGTGACTGTCTCATTAAGAGTTCTATTTTTCCTTTTTGGAACACCATTATGTTGTGGAGTGTATGCAACTGAATGTTGAAGATCAATACCCTCAAGTGTGCAAAATTCTATAAGCCTTGAGTTCACATATTCCCTTCCATTGTCTGTACGAATAATCTTGATGGCTTTCCCTAACTTCTTCTCAACATGAACCTTGAAGATGATAAATTTATCAAACACTTCACTCTTGCAACCAAGAAATTAGACCCAAGTGTAGTGTGAAAAGTCATTAATGAAGGTGAGTAAATAGCGAGCCTTGCCAAATGATGGCACTAGAAATGGGTCTGCTACATCACTATGAACCAACCCAAGAACAAATGTTTCTCTCCAATATTTCCCCTTGTCAAACTTCTCTTCAGGATGCTTTCCCACTTCACAACTTGAACATACACCCTCTGAATACTTGACTTGAGGTAAACCCTTGACCATATCCTTGCTACTAATTTGTTGAAGATAGCAATAGTTGAGATGTCCAAATTTTTTATGCCAAAGTTTACTTCATGAATTTGAGTGTGTCAACAAGGCATGTGAAGGAGAATTAGGCACAAAGTGAGAAAAGGACCAAATTTGTGTGTCATGATTAGCTTTACCTATTTCCACCATAGAATCATCCTTAAGATTTTTTACTACAATTGAATCAGGAAGGAACTCAACTTTATTTCCACCTCCATAGTGATTGATTTGGTGAATTGAAAGGAGGTTGGTGACAAGGTTTGGAACATAGAGAATATCTTTGAAACCTCCATTTTCCATCTCAACTTCCCCTTCCCCTTCAACTTCCACTTGTGTATCATCTCCTACATAGATGTAAGGTACCTTAGATGGTTTCAAAAAAAACAAATTCTCCTTTCAAGCACCCATATGATGTGTGACACCTAAATCAAGTATCCATTCCTCTAAATTAGTTGTACTTGCCACCAAAGCTTTCCCTTTACCTTTTGAAGTGGAAGGTGTTGACTCATTTCCCTTGTAGGCATTAGGAAAATCAATATGATGCTTTTTATTATTTTTGTCAAATCATCAATTTTCTTATCCTTACAATGATGTTCATCATGATTAGGCTTCTTGCAATAAGCACAAAAAAATTTCTTCTTCTTGTTGGAATTGTTTCCCTTGTTGTTGGAAAAATACTTGCCTTATTGTGAGGAGGAATATTGTTGTGTCTCAGATTGTGATTTGGCCTTTCACTTCTTTTTCTTCTTGTTGGAACATTTACCACCTTGATTCCTTTGATTCCCTTTATTAGCCACCAATGCCTTAGACTTTGAAGACTTGAGAATCTCCATACTCATTAATTTTTCCTATTCTAAAACTAACGTTTCTACAAATGACTCAAATGAAGGCTTAGTGAAGGAACTTCTCATGGTCAACTTGTGAGTATTGTAAGTTGAAACAAAAGCCACATATTCAGGAGGAAGACTTTTTAACAAATGATTAATCAAATTCGCATCCTTCATGGGATTACTGCAATCCTCAAGTTGTGTTCTATAATCATTGAATTTGTTCAAATAATATTGGATTGCATCAAAATTCCTAGGATATAATTTGAGAAGATCAGTCTCAATTGAGAATCCCATTTCTTCATCCACTTTACCAAACAAATCTGCAAGTTTATCCCAAGCTTCTTTAACATTGTTCATGGATTTGATGTGATACATGATAGCTTCCAAAACATTTTCTCTCAAGACTCCTAAAGCCTTAAAAATTTTGGATGCCCAATTAGCTATTGCAACATCATCATCATTAAATAGTTTTTTAATTGTACCATCCTCATAAGGATTTAAACCTTTTTCCATTAACTTTCTCCATACATTATCTTTTCATGTAGCATAGTTATGTGGAGTTAATTTTGCAATAGAACCCATAAAGAAAAAATAAAAGATGACAAGAAAGGAAGAGACACAATCACACAAGACACCCCCAAAATTCACTCAATCAAAGACCTCCTGCCCAAAAAAAAAAATTTAAAAAATGATGATTTTGACACTTTATATAGTCCGTGTACAATTGTCACTTGCCAATTTGGGTCAAAGTGGACTTTTGATTTTGATATTTACAACTTCCTTTATGAGGCCAAATCAGACTCAAATCAATATTACCCAAAATAAAATAAAATCCTAAGCATTACAATAATCATACAAGGCCAAAAAAGACCTATTTATGAAAGTGATATTTTGCCCAAACAAGGCTACAATATTATTGCAAATCTAGAAAGTACTCAAAAAATTATGCACTTTAAAAAAAAAATGGCACTTGAAAATGTGTCTGTATGAGCCCGAACAAATCCTCTAAAGTTGCAAAACTGAGGATCAAACAAGTATAGTCACCAAAAACTATAATTTTCACAAAATTCATACACCAAAACTAGAAAATAACACCACCACTTAAAAGTTTAGGAAATTCTAGCCAAAAAAAATAATTTCACTAAAAAAGGTGCCTGGATGACCAAGTTATGGTCGCTCAAAGTTTGATTGCAAAATAAAAACTACAAATGGTGAGGGGTCCAAATTTTTAAAAATTGATGATGTCAACATAATATGAGCTTAAATTTGATGGTTAAATGGTTGTCACAACAGTTCAAAATCACCCAAAAATGGTGGTCAAACGAGCGTAAAAATTAATGTAGCAAAAGGATGATACATTTACTATGTTAAATTTGACGTCCAAATGACCGTCAATGCAAACTAAAGTGCCCATGTCTGACATCTAGATGACCATCAAATTTAAACTGGTAAAATATGATGTGTTAAAAAAAACTCTAGGCTTATGTGTTGAAAGCTGACTTGTCCATGAATCACTGACACTTGTGAGGGGTCCGAGGTGGCGCAAATGCCACATGTCTTACTATGGCTCACTGGGTTGGATCTACGTGGGCCCGTGTTGTTTTTTCATGTGGCGATAGTCAATGGCTTTGTTGTTTGTCACATGTCTCTACGCTAGCTTGCATGGTGCCACATTCAGTAGGCTGGGCGGTTGGGAGGTTGAGGTGTGGGATTAAATATACCACATTCCCCATGCTACAGAATGTGGGGAGTTTAAAGAGTTGAGCCTACAACTTAGAAATTAGTTAGAAATCACCACTATGCTTTGTTGAGATTACTTGAGTTGAAAATTTGACTTGTGGTTATGCCAATCGTTGGTTGATGACCCCTGATCTGCTTGGTTGATTGCTCACTGATTTGAGTTGTGGTTGGATCAGATCGGGGGCTTACAGCTCGATCTCAATGTATATTAATCTATACGGCCCACTTACCCTACAACTGAATTCTTTCACCAAAATGCCTGATAGGCCAAAATTTTGCACAAAAAATATATTGACAAAAATAATAATCATAGCTAAAATGCAAATTTTAAAAAAAAACCATTACTGAATTGTAGATTAGGCCTTAGGTGTTCGATTTGCCAAAAAAAAATTCCTCGAATTTGACTTTTGCCCAAGGTAGGCAAATTTATAGTCAAGATTCACTAAAATGGTCACCCAAATGCAATGGTGAGGTCTAATCTTGTTCAAAATGCTCCCACAAAGTACTAATCCTGGATTTGAATCATGGCCCTCCAAAAGTTGAAGCAAAAATGGCTCTCCAATGGCTACGCAATGAAGACTCCTATGGCTCTGATACCACGTAAGAATTTGTCTAAGATAATGAATGTAATGCCAAGATCTAGAAGCTCAATAGATAGCACAAATAAGAGAGACAAGATTATGTGATCAAATGAATAACTCAATAATGATCAAATGACAATGGATCTATACAATGTAGATGCGTCTGAATATATAGGCAATTCATGATAATTAGGAGAAGTGATAACCTATCAATCACACTAGGTATAATCACATGTCCACCAAAGGTGGATCATCCTTCATTGTATAACAAAGTATGTGCAACAATGAGAGGATGATAATGTGATAAGAGCATTGAAGGTGGATCAAAGATAACAACTATCACCACCTAAAGTGGAATTCTCCTACACATGCTAAAATGAGATGCAAACTCATAAGTGTCTCATATACAAACTACTATGCAATGCATTATCCTAAGTAAACTTAAGTAAAGTGTAACTAGTGAATACTTAATTACACCAACACTTACAACCAAATTAGATAATAATAATAATAATAATAATAATACATGTTATACATCTATTTTTAGGATTAAGAGAGAAATTTTTATAGCACACAATTATCATGGGATCAACCATAATGAGGGTTGAGATAAGAAAGACATGATGAGGTTCCCTAATTATCTCCGACCCTAGACCCAAAAGTGAAAACTATGTTCTCCCTTTGCATCATGTGGTTGTAACCATGCTCATGAGGTGGTGTACCTAGTGAAGCATATATACCATTCATCTCCATCATGCTATCCTTCTCTCCTCTTATGACTAAGGATCTCATTGAGATAGAGAGGACTTGATGAGGTGCCCTAATTATCCCCGACCCCAGGCCCAAGAGAAAAAAAAATTTCCCCCTTGGATTCATGTGGTTGAAACCATACTTATTGTTGGAGTACAATATCACTGAGAAAGAGGGGGTGAATTAGTGATATAAAACAATGTATCAATTTTCAAAGCCAAATTTATACAACTTAAGTGAAAATGAATAGAGATAACAATATAAAGATAAGACATGCACATGAAATTATAACACAAGATATGTCATGAGTGGAAACCCTCTTGGGGAATAAAACCACTCAAAGTGCCTCACTGGCTTAATTTGAAATATCATTTTACAATACCTCAATGGTTTCACAACTGTCTCACTGACAATGCTATCTCACTAATAGTCATTTTATGCCTCACTATCTTTTTAGCTCATTACAACTTTATATACATACAGAGTCAGGAAATTTGATCTTGCATAGTTACTACAAAACTAATACCATGCATCATTGAACACAAATGAGACTTTCTATTATTCAGTGCATGATACAAAGTTATAAGTTACTATAACATCAATCAAGTATTTTTTATCAGTATATCTGAGTTTGCATAAGTAACAAAAGTGCATTTCATCAAGATACCAAATACTCTCTTTGTCTGCATATCATAATATCCTTCACTGCTAGTATATATAGGACATCATTACTCATCAATTGAATCAAAACTAATCATAGGAACCAAATTCAATTGTCTAAGAATAATTCATCCAATTAGGTGTTCTATATGTCTTTCAATATGGATATTCATGTTTCTGATTTATGTAATAACAATACCTTAATATTCCTCAAAATCTCTTTAACAAATGCAATGTATAAGTTATGTTCTAAATACTAGTAACCAATATTATTTGTCCATCATTATCCTTTATCAAAAACAATATCATGTTATGTATGTCACTGTTCAAAAATAACCACATCATATCATCTCTTAATCTTTTTTAAGAAAAAAAATTCTTTTCAAAAGGATTTAGCCAAATCATAAATAGGACCATATAATTGAATCTCAAACTATAGATGTATCTGATTTCCAAAATGGTTTCCACAAGTTTCTCATACCTTAATCTCTTCTATGTAGACTTTATCAAGTTAAAACCTCTCATAATCAAACTCTTGTCAAAGACTTGAATTAATAAAACTATGGTTAAATAGTATGAAGATTGACACAAACTCAAACCATAATATCATACTCGGGTTTATCAACAATAGAGATTACATTTTGTATAACAAGATCAAAGATACTTAACAACAAAATAATGGCCATTAACATGAATGAATGTAATTATTATGATGGATAAAAGAAAGACCATATACATCCTTCAAAAATCACATACCCTTGACTAGGTTTGTAACAAAGAATGAACAATATGAATATTGAATTAGGGTAACAGTAAACTTGTACTCTAATTTAAATAAAGAACCAAGACAAAACCATGATCAAAATACAAACACAAACTAAAATGTAGAGCCCTTTACATGACTAAAACACAAGTTACTGATTAAAAAAGATAGACAACCATGATTAAAAATACCCTTCAAACATATCAACATGATAAACCCTTTAACAAAGATTTACTAAACACTAACAAGAAGAACATAACCCAAACATGAATGCATAATGAACTCATAATCATGGTTACATAGTTAACATTTAACAAACTAAAAATTGACATGATTCAACACATAGGCATAACTAAACCATATACACAATAGATAAGTAGAGATAAAAATATAACATGTGTACAAGAACCAAGATTCTATGCCAAATATTTCTCAAAAATGATCTTTCAAAACTGTCCATATCTGCCTCGAAGATATCTTCAACTGCCATATCTCGTCATAGAATCACCTATAACTTCTCATCCATCCAGTGCCACAATATGTGCCACAGTATCATGGAAAAATTCATCCACCTTATCAACAACCTATTTATCCAACATTTTTGCAACCAGTGGAGGAACCTCAACAATATTCAGGACAACAAATGGCACAACTTCAACCTCGTCAAACACAAAACAATATAAAAAACAACAACCAAGTCTACATCAAACTGCTGCTATAGCACAACATGATGTTACATCACATAATCATCAGATCAGAAACTCCAAAATTCCCACGATAGACTCAACATGATTCTCATCCGGCAAGAGGAATAGTTTATAGACAAAGAGGACATCCCAAGATGAATGAGACATTTACTGATATATTGCCAAATGATGAAATGATGTAGAAACTCAAACAATTGACAAAACAAGTTGAGGCATTATAAGTCAAATGTAAGAAGACACCTTGTGTAGAATGTGACTTATTTCCTAATCCATTCAATAAGATTTTGTATATGCCTCCTTTTCCAAGCAATTTCGAGGTACTAAAATTCAAGAAATATAGAGGGAAAGGTAAACTAATTGATCATATCAAAGAATTTTATACTTCTTGCATTGAAGTCAATTATGATGACACATATCGCATACGTCTTTTCCCTCGTATTCTTGGTGGACAAGAAATGGAATGGTACTAAGTTACCTAGAAATATAAAGTCTTGGAATGAGCTAGCAGACAATTTTATATCTAATTTTTCTTTCAACATATCAAATGAGATTACATTAACATATTTATGCACAACCAAATAAAAGATAGGAGAATCATTTGTGACATTCTTTTTGCATTGGAGAAATCTTGTCAACCAATGTCCATTTGACATTCCAGAAGAACAAAAAGTGTATCTATTCATTGAGAATCTAGTGCCAGAAATGATGTATGAGCTCAAAATCAAAATTCCAAGCATGATTGATAATCTCATGAGAAAAGGAATTAGCATTGAAGATTCTCTTGTTCGAAAAGGTGTACTCAATATTAATAAAGATAATAACAATACGAGCACTTCAAATGAGAAATAAAAATTTTGGTCTCTAAATAATAATGTTACAAATGATGGTGTTGTTGATGCATGAATGGTCAATACAATACAAGAAAAACTCAGTCTTAAGGGACCCAATTCTATGAACACATAAAAAGTGACTCAAGAACCACCTCAAGTACAGACAACAAATGACACTCAGCAAATTTGACAACATCAACCTCTGAGAAATAAGGATGGACCTCCAAGACAGTTCACACCATTGGGTGAACCAATTGATTATGTATTGTGATAATTGCTTCAAAACAATTTCATTCAATTACCTAAGATCATAAATGAACCAACAATAAAACTCCCTTGGTGGGATGACAATAAATATTATGACTATCATTGATCGAAAGGTCACAAAAAAACTTTTTGTTTTCAATTGAAACATTTGGTACAAGATCTCATTGATCAAGGCCTAATCAAAGTATAACCTGCTATAGGTTTCACCAATACTAATCATAATATTTTCAAGGAACCATTGACTGACCATGGAAAAGGAAAAGCATCTAGTTCAAATTCAAATTCTAAGTCTAATTTCAACTATACCCGAACTAGTTAAGATTTAACAAAAATTATTTTTATGATTCAGATGCACATGTGTCCACTATTACCATCAAAGTTAGGAATCCTCAATGTGCAGTCACTACTCATCGCACCAAGATTACTATGCCTATAGAACCTCCTAGACTGAAAATCTCTACCAAGTATAACCTTGTTGATCAACTTGGTAAAACCCCAGCACAAATTTCTATCCTTGAATTGTTGCATACATGCCCTTAGCATAAAGAGATCCTTGACAAAGCCTTGAAAGAATCCATTGTTCCCAATGACATTGATGTTGCCTAGTTTCAGGCCATGATAGGGCACTTTTCCACATCACAATATGTTACCTTTTCACCAAGCAATGTCCCTTGAGATAGACTCTATCACAGTGATCCCTTTTAGCTTGAAGTTTTTGTCCATAACTATAAAGTCAGATGAGTCATGGTAGATGGTGGAGCAGTACTTAATTATCATAGGTCTTGGCTACACTAAAGATGATATTGATTCATAAAATAAAATCACAATCAAAGAATATGATGACATTGAACATCCTTCCAAAGGATTTATTGTATTTCCTATCAGAGTTGGTCCATCTATTGAAAACACATTGTTACAAGTCTTTGACCTAGATCTTCCTTACAACATGATCTTGGGATTCCCTTGGATCCATGCTATGAAAGCAATCTCATCTACTTATCATCAATGCCTAACATTTTCCCATAACAAAGTGGAAATCACTATTCTAGGATACCCTAATCCCTTGTAGTTCTATGTCAATCTAAGAGATGTTAATATGATTTAGAATAACAAAGAGCGGGGGTGAATTAGTTGTTCTTAGGTCCAAATGTATAAAATAATCTTTCAAACTCTTCAAAAAGTTAGATCTAATAACCAACACCTACTCAGTTATTACTAATTGCATACCAGAAACATATAATAGTGTAGTCCACTTATCCAATAGCATCTGACTTGTAAAACATAGAAATGTTCAAACCAAAACATTCACACAAGTATCAACACTAGGATTTATAGTGGAAACCCAATTTGGGAAAAACCACTTTGTAAAATGTTACTATTATGTCACTCTTCTGAAGTGAGCTCGGTGAAAAGCCAACCCTGTCAAAGGTTACAAACACACTGTCAGGTGTGACCCAGTTAAAGGATTTCAATCACTCTGTTAAAAGTGCACCTTGTTATAGGACTTACATACACTCCATTAGAATGCAACCTTGTTCAAAGGATTTATACCTATGACTGTTAGGTCAATCTCTATTAAAAAGATTTTTACTATTACAATGGTTAGAAAGTAGCAGTAATATTGATTTGAGAAACATACAACTCACTTTGCAAATATCAAATCCAATTCCATACACATATGCTAGCTTACTAACTATGAACCTTTTCCATCTCCATCACTGATCTGCTTGGAACCCTTCAAGCAATCACAATACTTATCCTTCAGCCTTTTATGCTTAGATAGTCAATAACAATACTTCTAGCATTCACTTCTTTCTATCTGCACATTCAACCTCTTGCTTAGGTTTCCTTAATACTATCTCAATTAAGTCAATACATCTTTTGCCGCTTAATCTCCTTCGTAGATCTTAGGGTTAGGTCAGATTCATTGAATCCATCCTACATTATGTTCTTCGGCTTATCTTTGAAATATCTTGAATCTCTTAAAGATTTACAATAAAACATTTTACAGTGCATTAAATACTTTCATACAATCAATAAATAAAGTCAACACATTTTACATAATTCAAGAATTCAATGATGTCGACTACAAATCTGAATTCTTCAACAAATGCAAAATACTGACACTCGGTCAATACTATGTCCAACTTCTCAGTCTTCTCTAGAAAGCTTGGTCACCACATAAACTGTTCCCTCGGCTAACACTGTCTTCCTCGGCAATTAATTGGTGTTCGGTCAACACTATTTTTACTTAGCATTCACAAGCTCGGTCGACACAAACAACACTCAGCTTAAACTAGATTTCTTCACTTATGCTTGGTCAAGCCTACTAGTTTAGTCTTCATTCTTACTAAGATAAACAATACATTGTCTTATCATTGTGCCACATAATCAAGTACTCATTGAAGTATCAAGATAACTCAACCTTTCCTTAGGTGTTGTTGTTACCAACCTTGCCTATCCCCTTAGCAACACTCAAATAGATATAGTACTTTCTTAAATAGAAATAGTCTTACCAATTAAAGTTTGACATCAATGACATTACAACAATTGCTTCAATTGTAGTTTCCAACAATCTCCCTCTTTGGCATTGATGGCAACACCATATGAATATCACATGAATTACCAACCAATCCAAAACTTATCTATTTATCAGAGAAATGTATAATATCCTTAGCTTCATTCTGATACAGAATTTATTAGCCATGTAAGATCATCCACTGAATTTCTCTCACTATCTTGATCTTCTCATTCTATGTATTCATCTATCATTATCTCCCTCTTTGACAAAAATGCCAAAGCAGAATCAAAAACATACATCCTATAGATGTAGATATCATCCTTTCAGTTCTGTAGAATATTTCTCCCTCTGTCATCTTGCTTATGACTTATTTTGACTTGTTGTGCTCTTCACAACTCTAGGCTACTCCTAAAGTGTGACCTTTCTCTGCATCAATATGTTAGATGTTCTTTGCAGCACACTTGATGCAGTGCTCCTAGCTTGACTAGGCAGCCTTAGTTAGGGGAAGAACCTCTAATTGACTTCTCAGGTATTCGTGAGCTTCTTTAGGTAAAGCTTTAGTGAATATATCTGCTATTTGTTTCTTGGTATTCACATATTCCATGCGGACCTCTTTATCTTGTACCAGTTCTCTCAAGTAGTGATACTTGATGGCAATGTGTTTGGTCTTTGTATGCATCACTGGGTTTTTAGAGATGTTGATAGCACTTGTGTTGTCATAGAATATGACAACTGGTTCAGTGATTTCTTCTTTCATGCCTACCAATAATTGCTTTATCCATATTAAATTTGAACAATTGACAGTTGCAGCCACATACTCAGCTTCAACAGTAGATTGGGAAATGCAATTTTGTTTCTTGCTTGTCTAGGAAACTAATCTCTATCCAAGAAAGAAAGCTCCACCACTAGTACTCTTTCTGTCATCTACATTTCTTTCCCAATCGGCATATGTATACACTCTTAGTTCAAATTTGTCAAGATTCTTGTAGTATAATCCATAGTCAACAATTCCTTTCAAGTATCTCATGATTCTTTTAACCGCCATCATGTGAGTTTCCTTAGGATTGGCAAAAAATCTTGCCACAATCCCAACAGTTAATGCAATATCTGGTCTACTATGTATAGCATAATGTAGCTTTCTGATCATAGATCTATACAAACTCTGCTTAACTTCTACAACATCATCATTCTTAGACAACTTTTTTCCAGTAGCCATGGGAGTACTTACTGGCCTTGAGTCTTCCATACCAAAGGTTTTCAGTATCTCATGAACATATTTAGACTGGGTGATGAAGATTCCTTTCTCCATCTGATATACTTGCAAACCAACAAAAAATTTGATCTCTCCAAACATACTCATTTCAAATTCAGTTTGCATTTCATTTGAAAATTTCTTACACAAGGCATCTTGTCCACCAAATATAATATCATCTACAAAGATTTTGGCTAACAGGATTCCTTTACCTTCTTCATCTTTCATGTACAGATTGCTTGTGTCATTTGTCCTTAAAAATCCAATCTGTATTAGGTAGTTGTGCAATCTCTCATGCCATGCTCTGGGAGCTTGATTTAATCCATATAGTGCTTTATTCAGTTTGCAAACCATGTGTCTTCTATTTGGATCAACAAATCCTTATGGCTGTTCAATATATACTTCTTCCAATATACCATTTAAAAATGCAGACTTGGCATCCATTTGGTATACCTTGAAACTTTTATAGGTAGCATATGCAAGCAGGGCTCTGACTCCTTCCAATCTTACTACAGGGGAAAATGTTTCCCCATAATCTATTCCTTCTTCTTGTGCTAACCTTTTCATACCAGCCTGGCCTTGTTTCTTGTGATTTGACCATGTTCATTCAGCTTATTACGAAATACCCACTTTGTCACAATGACATTCTTATCTTCTGGTCTCGGCACCAGAGTCCAAGTATCATTCTTCTTTATCTAGTCAATCTCTTCATTCATTGCTTCTATCCAGTCTTCATTTTCTAATTCTTCCTTTGTTGTCTTAGGCTCATATTCACATAGTAAACATGTTGGATCTCTTACCTTGCTTCTTGTTTGAATTCCAGTATCTTTATCTCCAATAATCTGTTTAGGCTTGTGATGTCTCCGTACATATTGTGCTAGAACAGGTTCTGCTCTTCTTTCATTCGGCTCATCAAGTTCTCCAACCAAATTGTCAGATTCAGCTTCTAAATGCTTGGCAACCTCTTCCTGATATTCGGCATCTTCTTCCTGTCACTTGGCATGTTCTTCTTCTCTCTCAGCATTGTTATCCTGATGCTCGGCATTGCTTACCCGAGACTTAGTATCAGGTGCAGGTCTGTCACTTGCCTCTGCTTCCTCTATATATACAAAAGATCTGTAATCTTATAGTACCCTATTACTGTCAACTTCATTTGTCTCTGCATACTCATCAATTTTGACATTTACACTTTTCACAAGTTTATTAGTGTTAGAATTTAGACACTTATAAGCTTTAATTTTTGTGGAATAGCCTAGGAATATACCCTCATCATTTTAGCATCAAATTTTCCATTCCTACTATCCTTCAATATGTAGCACTTACTTCCAAAGATTCTTAAGTATTTTACATTCAATGCATACCCATGCCGTAATTCATAAGGTGTCAAATTTGTACCTTTTTTGATCTGTACTCGGTTAAGAGTATAAATAGTTGCACTTACAACTTCTTTCCAATACTTATGTGCAACATTCTTTTCAATCATTAATGTATGTGCACAGTCCAAGATAGATATGTTCCTTCTCTCTACTATACCATTTTGTGGAGGAGTTCTAGGTGCAAACATCTATCTTTTGATCCCTCTATCATTGCAAAATAGATTGAACTCATTTGATGTGAATTCTCCACCTCGGTTAGATCTCAGACACTTCAGGTTTTTACCTATCTCTTTTTCAACCTTAGCCACATACCACTTAAAAAATTGAAAAGCATCATATTTTTATTTTAGGAACATTAAATGCATCATTCTAGTATAATCATCAACAAACGGGATAAAATATCTAGCACCATAATAACTTTGTACACGCATCGGTCCACAAAGGTCAGTATGAACCAAATCTAGGACATTCTTTGAAGTAAAGGTTTTGCTCTTGAAACTAGACTTAGTCATCTTACCCAACTAACATTTTTTGCACATTACATTCTCACGTTTCTTCAATCTAGGTAGACCTCTCACTTTCTTTTTCTTGCTAATTTCTACCAGATTATCAAAGTTAACATGACATAGTCGCTTATGCCATAACCAAATATCATCAAGTTTTGCAATCATACATGTTTCTTCAGATAGGTCTAGATAGAACAAATTACCTCTTGTCTGTTCTCCACTTCCAATCAGTTCACCTGTGGCATCAAATATTTTGGCCTTCCTGTGATGAAATTCCACTTGGTAGCTAGTGCTATTAAGTTGTGCAACACTCAGCAGATTATAATTAAGACCCTCAACCCAATAAGCATTTTCACAAGAGATCTTATTAGTCAGCTTAATCAATCCTTTTCCTCTAATAGGACATGGTGCATCATTTCCAAACTTTACACTCCTACCTTTATAATGGTTTAAGGTATCAAACTTACTCTTATCTCCAGTCATATGATGTGAACAACCACTGTCAATAATCTATTTATCATTTTTGTTCACATAAGATATTAATGCAGTTTTCTCATCCTTGTCAAATTCATCTTTCATCGCAACATAGACAACTTCAATTTCAAAATCATCATTATCAGTGTCAGTCTCTTCTGCAGCAATGTAGCAGGATTTCTTACCTTTCCCTTTGTAGTCTTTGTATCTTTGGTAACCTCTATCTTCTCTTTTGTATTTTTGTTTTTTGTCTCTTTCTTCATCCTTATTATCCCTGTCAGGACATCTAGCAGCTATATGACCAACTTTATTATATGAAAAACATATAATAGGGAGTTTACCTTTGTACCTTCCTTTTCCCCTTTTCAATCTTCTAGCCATAAGAGCTTCTAGATCCTCAAGTTCTTCATCAGATGTGCCACTTTCACTTTCACTTTCACGGATGCATCTTTCTTTTTCCTTTTTTGACTTGTTCAAAATCATCTAAGACTTAAAAGCAGATTCAATACTACCAACAGTGAAGTTATCATAGTTAGAAAGTTCAAAAGTAGTAAGCTTGCTGACCAAACTTTCTAAAGTAAGGACATTAGGAGAGTTACATCTAGATTCCTGGATTGTAGAAATTTTGATTGCATAGATAGGACACAGAGTTCTCAATACTTTTCCTATTACAGTTTCATCCTCAATAGTTCTATTTGCTCCTCTAATAGCATTTACAACTTCTTTTATTCTACCACAATATTTTACAATATTCTCACCTTCTTGCATTCTCATTTCATCAAATTTACCTCTTAGGCTCTCAGCTTTTTCTCTCAACACATTCACATCACCGCCATAAATGCTTGCAAGGGTGTCCCACATTTGTTTTGCGGTACTGCAGTCTTTGACTTCTTCGAGTTCTGGATAACTTAGGGCAGACGCAATCTCCAACATTGCTTGGTTATGCTCTTGTTTGGCTTTCATTTCCTTGGCAGTCAAAGGTGCAGCAGGTGTGACATAGTCATGTTCAATGTAATACTTAGTAGAATCACCAATACCAGCCAGATGCAGCTTCATCAAACTTTTCCATGCGGGAAAATTTTCCTGATTAAGCTTAGGTACCTCCTTTTTATACATCTTGATCATTTGCTTCAAGTACCTTCAAACTTGTTCTTTGTAAGCACCAACAGCTCTGATACCAATTGTTAATATGATTTAGAACAATAGAGAGGGGGGGGTGAATTAGTTGTTCTCAGGTCTAGATGTATAAAACAATTTTTCAAACTCTTCAACAAATCAGATCTAATAACCAAGACCTACTCAGTCATTACTGATTGCATAACAGAAACATATAACAGTGTAGTCCACTTATCAAATAGCATCTAACTTGTAAAACACAGAAATGTTCAAACCAAAACATTCACACAAGTATCAACACTAGGTTTTAAAGTGGAAATCCAATTTGGGAAAAACCACTTTGTAACATGTTACTATTATGTTCACTCTTCTGAAGTGAGCTCGATGAAAAGCCAACCCTGTCAAAGGTTACAAACACACTGTCAGGTGTGACTCGATTAAAGGATTTCAACCACTTTGTTAAAAGTGCACCTTGTTATAGGACTTACATACACTCCATTAGAATGCAACCTTGTTCAAAGGATTTATACCTATGACTGTTAGGTCAACCTCTATTAAAAGGATTTTGACTATTACAATGGTTAGAAAGTAGCAATAATATTGATCTAAGAAACATACAACTCACTTTGCAAATATCATATCCAATTCCGTACACATGTTGGCTTACTGACTGTGAACCTTTTCCATCTCCATCACTGATATGCTCGAAACCCTTCAAGCGATCACAACACTTCTCCTTCAACCTTTTCTACTTAGACAGTCAATAACAATACTTCCAGCATTCACTTATTTTCGTCTGCACATTCAACCTCTTGCTTAGGTTTCCTTAATACTATCTCAATTAGGTCAATACATCTTTTGACACTTAATCTCCTTCATAGATCTTAGGGTTAGGTCAGATTCATTGAATCCATCCTACATTATGTTCTCTGGCTTATCTTTGAAATATCTCAAATCTCTTAAAGATTTACAATAAAACATTTTACAGTGCATTAAATGCTTTCATACAATCAATAAATAAAGTCAACATGTTTTACATAATTCAAGAATTCAATGATGTCAACTAGAAATCCAAATTCTTCAACAAATGCAAAATACTAATGCTCGTTCGATACTGTGTCCAACTTCTTGGTCTTTTCTAGAAAGCTCGGTCACCACATAAATTGTTCCCTCGGTTAACACTGTCTTCCTCGGCAATTAATTGGTGTTCGGTCAACACTTTTTTTACTTGACATTCACTAGCTTGGTCGACACAAACAACACTCGGCTTAAACTAGATTTCTTCACTTATGCTTGGTCAAGCCTACCAGTTTAGTCTTCATTCTCACTAAGATAAACAATACATTATCTTATAATTGTACCACATAATCAAGTACTCATTGAAGTATCAAGATAACTCAACCTTTCCTTAGGTGCTATTATTACCAACCTTGCCTATCCCCTTAGCAACACTCAAATAGATATAGTACTTTCTTAAATAGAAATAGTCTTACCAATTAAGGTTTGACATCAATGACAATACAACAATTGTTTCAATTGTAGTTTCCAACAAGAGACACTCCTACACAACAAGTACCTGCAGATAGTGAAGATACATCAACCAATTCCTCTAAGTATGTTGATGTATCCACCCTTACTAAAATGATCAAATGAAAATCAAAGATTGAAGACTAAGGTTGTGGATAATATTCCATATCTCAAGCCTTTCAAATTGGGAAATTACCTCTTTCACCAAAGAATATGGTAAACCACAAGTACTGCAAAGAAAATAATCAAAGACCATTATCCAATATGATCCCTCTACAACATTCACAAGATATGGAGGGTTGAATGAAGAACATGTCTATGAAAATACATCTAAATGGATACATAAATATGAACAAGAACAAGAACCTGCACAAATACCTATTGAGAAGTATGGACCAATGTTCACAATTATGCAAAAAAAGGATATGATGGTTGTAGTGGTTTGGGCACACAAAAACAAGGAATTGTTGAGCCTATTTATGCACAAGGATGACCTCCTAATATGGGACTCATATTTAAACCATTACAAATTGACTCTTCAAGTACTAAGTTGACCTTATGTGAAAATGTGAATGCTTTGAACAATGATAAGGTATCTAAGGATGCTCGTTCTGAAACTACCAATTCCAATGACTAGGAATGGAATTCCTACTCTTCTAGCCCATATGAACTTGACTATTTCTTTATTGATCTTGATGACCTACCCATCGAAGATAAACATGTCGATGATACCCCCTCTTAAAACTTGTCCTCAAGCCTTAACTGAAACTTTCTAGGACCCTAGCCCTGATGCTTTAGAGGATGAAGCTAGTAAAACTAATGGAACCCAAATTTATATTGGATATTGATGCCAATGGGATAAAAATAAAGGATGTATCTGAGGGTGAAACCTCTCTGAGGCACCTAAGGATTGAATATTAGACATACCCCCATAGAAATAAAAGTCAACACTATTGATTGAAATGACAGAAGAAGTCAATCTAGGAACATGTGAAAACCAAAAAGTTATACACTTCATAGCCTCACTATCAAAAGAAGAGAAAGATGAATTTGGTAAATTCTTTATGTAAAAGTATAACTTCACCTGGTCCTATACATACATGCCAAACCTAGATCATGATTTATTCCTTCATCATTTTCCACTCAAGCCAAGAATTAAGCCAGTGAAATAGAAAATAAAAAATATACATCCTCAAATCGCTCTTTTAGTGAAAGCGGAATTGAAGAAATTGTTGGATGTTGGTTTTATCAGACCTGTTGATTATGAAGACTGGATTTTTAATTTGGTACCTATGAGAAAGTGTACTAGGGGCATCAAAATATGCATAGATTTTTGTGACAAGAAAAAAGCATGCCTTAAAGATGACTGTATACTGCCAAATATTAACATCATAGTAGACATGACAACTGGATATGAGATGCTCTCATTGATGAATGGTTTCTCTAGTTATAATCAAATCATAATTTCTCTTGAAGACCAACTCAAGACATCTTTCACATGTGCTTTGAGAACATATTGTTGGAATCTCATGCCCTTTGGTCTCAAGAATGCCAGAGTGACTTGTCAGAGAGAAATGACTACTATCTTCCATGATTTCATGCATATACTAATGGAAGATTATGTTGATGATATAATTGTTAGGATTAAGTAATACTAAGAGGGGGATGAATCAGTATTACAGTGCTTCAAATCAAACTTAAACTGATTGTAAATAAACCATATGAATGTTGAAATGAAAAGAACATAAATACATGACTCATAACTCATAACACCATTATTTATTTTCGAGGAAACCCTATCCAAGGGAAAACCCCAGTGGGGATAGTACCCACAACTATGCACTAAAATATAGAATCCATGTTAGAAGATCTAGCCATATTAGGAGCTAAGTATTACATAGTATATTTCCTTGTTACAGGAATAGAAACCGTGTTAGGGGTATACAAAAATATCGTTAAAGGTATATTGAGCTTTCAATTCTTACAATCAATAATTCAGTAACAAAAGTGTTCTTCAAGAGTGAACAATACAAGCATCTTCTATGCTTTGATAGTTCAAGTTATAGCTCTGTCAATCTCTGATCTCACATCTACTGTCAACCATTACTAATATCCCAAATTCACATCCATATCTCATACATATCTTTCACACTTATCGCTTCCACAAAACACTATTTATTTATATATATTATGTCATCTAGTCGGCTCTTAAATACAACACAAAACATAATAATTACTTATACAAATGATGAATATTGAGTCGGCGATCTGATATTGCCAAAGTGTCAGAAATATATAATCTTCATTTAACTTAGCACATCTCCATTCCATCTATCATTCCCTTAATCATCGTGACTGTTCATATGCCATGTTTCACTATTCCTCTATCTTTCCATGCCTTCATATTACTGTAACTTATTGATATCAATACCAAAACATGTCTGACCTTAACTGAAAGTCATACTTATCCCAAAATGTCTTCCTCTAAGTTTGCAAGCCATAATATATCATATATCATCTTCACTGACCAAAACAATACTGCAGTATATTGCAAATTTGATTATGTACTTAGTCATTTTCATGACTGTGTCTTTAACACTTATACTCACTTCATGCAATCACTATAACATAAGTGTTTTCATAAATGACAACCCTCAAGAGATCCATATTTCTCTCAAAACATCACTTGCCAACAATCTCTCCCTTTGGCATTGATGGCAACACTTAGTGAAAAATGACTAAGTGTCCAAAACACTATCTTCCTTCTACTTTTCTATTCCTATATACATATACATATTCTTCTTCTTTTTCTTCTCTTTTTTTTATTTAAAATTTTCTTCTTCTCATTTTTCTTTTCTCTTCTTCTCCCTCTTTGACATCAATGGAAAAGGTACATACAAAAATGCAAAATTTCAAAAGTTTAGGATTTAGTGTTTGCTCACCAATTTTAGGATATCTTGTAAGGAATCTTCCAAGGTCTTTACTTCATCATTTGATGACTTAATCAATAGTTCACTCACATGGATCAGTTCATTCAATGCATAAGATGCAGTCTCTATTGCCTTCAACTCAGTGGGTACAGAGTTCATTGACTCCTCAATCTTTTCCATCTCAGTGAGATGAGCTTTAAGAGTTGATAGCTTAGGAGTTATTAAACTCTTTAGCAAACCAAATCTTGCCACTACTCTCCCTTTCTCTGTATCCAAAACATTTATCTTATCCAAAATGTTGGATGTCTTCTTGTCCATTTCTGATATAGATTGTGAAGAGGTCTCACAATTGTCCATCATGTTGTCCAATGTAGCCATGTCCTTAACTATAATGTCATCAATATTCTTAATATGTCTGATAGGATTGATGCAATAACTATATACCTTTCTTCCTTGTGCAACATAGCTTTTGGTTTTGATAGTAGTTACTTTCAGAATGCCCAAGTCCCATGAGACAGGCTGGCATACTTCCTTCAACTTATTTTCAAGGTATCTCTTCTCAGCTTTATCCTCTGCGATCTTCAACAGTGACTCATGATGAGACAATATTATGGAGTGTTTTTTTTATGATTTTCTAGGAACAAACTTGAATATCTTATGGTTTTCATGAACATTATACAGTCTTTTATGTTTCTAAGTTTTAGTTATATGTATATTTGACACTTATGAAACTTAAGGACAAGAATGAATATATATATATATATATAGATTAATGAATGTCATGATAAAATCTGGTATCTTTCTTCTCTAGCTTTAATGGGTAGATCTCCTGCAGCTATATGACAAGGCCACGTTAAAATAGGGAAACTTATTATAATTTATGCCTTGGATTTGTGTCTTGGATTCTATTGTGTTAACATTTTGCAAGGAGAATAAGTCAGCAAGGAGAGTGTCCTCAAGGATGAGTGGGTCTTTCAAGGCGGATAACTGTTTCAGACGATCAATCATAGCTCCACTCCTTCCATCACTTTGCAGTTGTTGATTCAGTCCAAGTCAATCTAGTTGCCACCGTTCCTATATTCTTGCAGCATTAAAAAGTGGCTTATCTTCTTGCATGAATGGTGTTGTCATTCATATAACTGAAGCTGTTATGATCTGTAATGAAGGATCTAGTTTATAGGAGTTATGTTTTCCTAGTTGCTTTTAAATAAGTTGGAAGTGTTGATTCCAAGTTAGTTAGTCATTTTGAGAATTTCATATTGTAAACCAGCGATAGAGTAAAAGATACTTTGATAGTCTATTGTACTTATGTTTTATTGAATGAATATATGACAGTTCTTCATTTCAATCTCTAAGTTATAATTCATTCATACTTCCATGGGGGCCCACACGAGAGATGAATTTCCTGTTCATGTTTTTAGTAGGATTCAGTTCAATTTCTTCAAAGTTGTTAAGTATTGTTGCTCCTGCAACCATTGGTAGCAGAACCATTGACCGTTTCCTGCAGCATAGGTTTACTTCTCAAGCATTATCTATTTACTATTAAGTTTGTTTCTTGCAAGATGAAGTTAATCAGTACTTTCAGTTTCTAAGTATAAACTTCTTGTAGCAATAGCTTTTACTTTAGTAGTGATGACTATTGAGAAGAACTAAAGCATAAACTTTGCAGCCATCATCTCAAGTTCATGCTCCTGGATTGATACAATTAAATGAATCCTAGCATAATGTTCTGAGTAAAAACATGATGATTGGTAGCAATGAATCACTATTAAAGGATGTCCAATCCTTAGGTTGCTAGGATATTATTCTAACCAGTCATTTTTGGCACCGTTGTCAGGGATGGTGTCAATTTAGTTTGACCCTAAAAGTCATTAAGTTAGTTTTCATTCTACATAATTTTGCATGCACAGGTGTAGGGACCATCTTGGGTGATTCCTACCTAACCTTAATAGAGTAGAACCATTTGAGGTTCTAGACCTAACGTTCGAGGAAACCCAATTAGAAATCCCACATCAAGAAGAACCATTTGAGGACATGTTTGCTGATGCTTTTGATCACTTTCCTTCACCACCATCATCTAAGGAGTCTTACCATTTAAATGCCCTCTTTGCTTTCCCTAAATATTTAGATAACGCAATAGCTCATCCTACCTTCCCTTTTCCTATTCCTACTCAACAAGGTAACCAAAATCTAAAGAACATTCCTGCAGCCACACTTCCTAAATTCTATGGACTCATCATAGAGGATCTAGAGACATTCCTCTTTGAATTTGATGTCCTCTGCAAAAGCTATGATTACACCACTGACGGCCATAAGCTCAAATTATTTTCTTCCACCTTAAAGGAGGCTACTCTACGGTGGTTTATGAGTTTGGGTGCTGATGTTGTAGCAGATCAAAATTCAATGTGCACCATGTTTCTTGAGAAGTATAAAGATTATTGTTGAGGTGGAGACTTAAAGGGAGATGCCATATTTAAAATGTCATAGAAGGAAGATGAAACTTTGGAAGACTATGGCTCCAGGTTTATGTTCAGCCTGCAGTGTAACACACAACATGCGTTGAATGAGGAGTCTCAAAAGCATTTATTTTTTAGGGGTGTGAATGATGGGAGTGTAGAAGCCCTTGACCTTATGGTAGGAGGAGACATTACTCAGAAAACATGGGATGACATAAAGAACATATGTCTGAACTATTCAAGAGCCACTGTCAAGAAAGGTAGAGACTTGAGAACCTTGGCTCACAAGTCTAATGGTGCAGGGGTGTCCAAAATGGAGTTATCCAAGCTTTTATCAGATTTCAAGAAGGACATCATTAATGATGTCACCACTCAATTGGACACAATGTAAGCAAGGAGAAAGAAGGATGAAGCTGATGTAATTCTAGCAGAGTATTGTCCACATTGTAGGGAAATGAAAAAGAATTATCGATGGAAGTCTGTTGCAAGCTTGGAGTCCCAACCAATGCCTACCGAGTTCAAAGCCATAGATGAGAACAGAGAAGTGCTCTATGTTTCCCAGTGAAGGCCATGGGCTCAGAGACTAGGTATTCCCCAAGATCCTCTTCAAAATTTTAATAATACTAATGCATGGAAAAATCAACAACATGGTGGACTTAGTGGGTATAATAGTTGGTAGTAGCCTCAGCAAGGTTGGCAACAACCTCAGCAAGGCTGGTAGCCGCATCAATAGAATTGGCAACAACCTCAACAAGATTGGCAGCAGCATCAGCCATGATGGCAACAATCTCAACAAGATTGGTCACAACCTCAGCAATCTTGGCAACAGCTCTAGCAGGGGTGGCAACAATCACACAACTAGATGAACCAATCCAATCAACCAGCTTTGATGCCACCACCTCAGCAGCTGAATTTGATGCCTTCTCCTGCAGCCAATACTACCTCCCCTAAACAAACTCAATTGCCTGCTCAGCCTACTCCAAATCCCAACAATGCAGTAGTAGAGCTATGCAATTTCCTTGAATAATATCCATTTAAGATCAGGCACAACTCTTCCTCCTCCTCAACAGCCTATTATTACCAAAGTTGAGGATGCCTCGGTAGACCCAACTAAAGTACCAGTTCAACCTTCTATTCCTGCTACTCCTGTAGCACAGGCACCCTCATTTCCTCATAGGTTGGAGGAACAAGTGAAGCCAGTGGAAAATCAAGCAGTGTTGGATTTACTTGCCCAACTAAAGCAAATGATAGTAAAGATTCCCCTACTAGATGACATAAAGGAAGTACCTACCTATACTAAAGCCATCAAGGAAGCTTGTATCAAGCAGCCTGGAAGGAAGAAAAAGGATCCTAAAACCATCCATGTCCTAGGCCAGTTGTCTGATCTAATGTTAGAAAAATTAACCATTCCCAAGTATTTTGATCCTAGTAGCCCTGTGGTTACAGTCACTATTCAAGGGATGCAAGTCCAAAATGCTCTAGTTGACTTAGGCGTGTCCATAAATGTCATGACCAAGGAAGTAATATCTCAGTTACATATCATCGGTCTTAGGAAAACCCCAACCATCCTTCAGCTTGCTGATAGTTCCACCATTACACCTAATGGGATGGTAGAGGATGTAATAGTCACCTTGAATTATTGGGAATATCCAGTTGACTTTGTTGTCCTTTCTCCAAAGGCTAACATGGGAGGATACCAATAATTTTAGGCAGGCCTTGGCTGGCTACTACAGATGCCTATATAGCTTGTCGGTCAGGGAAAATGACTATATCCAATGGAGTCAAAACTAAAAATCTGACTCTGTATTCCCTAGCTCAGCCTCTATTGCAAGATGACTAGATAATCTGGCCAGATTTGGATGATACTAAACCTGAGGTTAATTCCATTCGTCAGTTAATGATGATATCCAGGGAACCTTTTGTAGCCTCTCCAGAGGACGATGAAATAATTTCCTCCATCATTTTGAATGAGTATGGGGTGCAACCCAAAGTGTGTTCCCAAGAAGGCTATGTCCTTGACACCTTGTTACCACCTATTGATGCCCTACAGTATTCAGAAACTTCCAAATTTTTTCATACATTACTACCTCATGAAATGGAGTCTTCTCCAATTGCTTAGTTGTCCATGGTGGAAAAGGTCACTAAGCTAGAGGTTAGCTCAGGACGGGAGTTAAATGTAAATAGTGCCTTAACTCTCTCTTAGCAGACAGATGTCCTGCAGCTTCTTAAAGAACATCAATCAGCTTTTTCTTGGGATTATACTGACATGAAAGGTTTAGACCCTAAGCTCTACACTCACAAAATTTATACCAGCCCTGATTTCAAACCTGTTCGCCAACCTCAACGAAGGGTAAACCCAGTTATGAGGGATATAGTAAAGAATGAGTTGCATAAGTTACTAAATGCTAGATGTATTTATCCCATTTATGATAGTCATTGGGTCTCCCCTCTTGTTATAGTGCCTAAAAAAGGAGAAAAATGGAGAGTTTGTGTTGATTATAGAGAGCTTAACATAGCCACTAAGAAAGAAAGACCACTTTCCATTACCATTCATAGATCAAATCCTTGATAACTTGGCTGGGAAGACATACTTCTCTTTTCTAGATGGATTCAGTGGTTATAATCAGATACAAATTGCCCCTGAGGATCAAGAGAAGACAACATTCACCTGCCCATGGGGTACATTTGCCTATTCAGTGCTGCCTTTTGGGTTGTGTAATGCCCTTGCTACCTTCCAGTGAGCTATAATCAGTATATTCTCAGATATCTCTAATGATTGCATGGATATTTACATGGATTACTTTACCACATATGGGCATACTTTTGATGAGGCCAAGGCAAATTTGGAGAAAGTTCTTTAGAGATGTCATGATTATAACCTTTCTCTTAATAGTGAAAAGTGCTTCATGATGATGGAAGAGGGGGTTGTCTTAGGACATTTCATTTCTTCAAAAGGTATTCAAGTGGACCTTACCAAGATTGAAGTAATTAGCACATTACCTATTCCAGCAAAACAAAAAGATGTGTGAAGTTTTCTTGGTCATGTCGGGTATTATAGAAGGTTTATAAAAGATTTCAGTCAGCTTGCAACACCACTGTAAAACTTGCTCAAGAAGGATGCTGAATTTGCTTGGGATTCTGAGTCTACAAAGTCTTTCTTGCAGCTTAAAGAAGTTCTCAGTACAACACCAGTGTTGCGAGGACCCAATTGGGGCTTACCCTTTCACATCCATACTAATGCCTCAGACTATGCTATTGGAGTTGTGCTTGGCTAGAAGGTGGACTCTGTTGAACATGCAATTTACTTTATCAATAAGAATTTACAAGGCATTGAGTTTAACTATACTGTTACTGAAAAAGAACTTCTTGCAGTCATTTATGCCCTGAATAAATTCAGACAATACATTACTGGATATGAGATCTATGTGCATACTGACCATTCTGCTATTAAATATCTCATGAACAAGCATGCAATCTCTGGTAGATTGGCTCGCTGGTTACTGCTTATGCAAGAGTTTGACATTACCATCATTGATAAACCTAGTAAAACCAATGTGGTTGCTGATTTTCTTTCTCGATTGCATGTCCCTGATGATCCTGTAGCCATTGATGATAGTTTTCTCGATGAACATCTTTTCTTGCTAACTGCACATAATCCTTTGTATGCCGATATTGCCAATTATCTCACAACTGGTAAGACACCAGCTCATTTCTTTGCTAAAGAAAGAAGGTTGGTAACTAAAAAGAGCTTTAATTATTCATGGATTTCTGGATTCATGTTTTATAGTGGTCCTAACCAAGTCACTAGAAGATGCAATGAAGAGGATGAAACCTATGATATCCTTAAGGCATGTCATGATGAACCTTATGGTGGACATTTTGCTGCCAAAAGAACAGCACTGAAGATTTTGACTACAGGTTATTATTGGCCTAGTCTCCACAAGGATGTTGCTCAGTACACCAAAAAGTGTGATAAATGCCAATGCATGGGCTGCCCTACAAAGACTGATGAAATGCCCTTACAGCCACAGGTTGTTGTTGCACCCTTTGATAAATGGGGGATTGACTTTGTTGGTCCTATTAAGCCCTCTTCCCAAGGTAAATCTTATATCCTTGTTTGCACTGACTATGTTACAAAATGGGCTGAGGCTAAGCCTATGAAGCACCCTAGGGATAACAATGTTGCCAAGCTCCTTTATGAATTCATCTTCACTATATTTGGAGTACCAAGGGAGATTCAATCTGATCAAGGTCCTCAGTTTACTTCTAATTTGATTGCTGCTCTGATGGAGGAATATAACATCAGGTATGGTAAATCTTCACCCTATCATCCCCAAGCTAATGGGCAGGTGGAAGTTACCAATCAAGAATTGGAAGCTATTCTCACTAAAATAGTTGTCATTCATAAGAAAGATTGGGCTATCCAACTTCCTAAAGCACTTTGGGCATACCAAACTACTTGGAAGTCTACCACCGGTTTCACACCATTTGAGCTTGTCTATGGTCACTCTGCAGTCATGCCTATTGAATTCGAACATAAGACACTTAGGACAACTCTTGATCTTGGGATGGATCTCACTGTTGCACAGCAAGATAGGATCTTGAGTTTGAATGGTTTTGATGAGTGGAGGAAATCTGCCCTACATAACATAGAATTTATCCAAACTCAATGCAAGCAATGGCATGAAGAGTTTGTCAAGGATAAAATGTTCTCAATTGGTGACTGGGTGCTCCTCTATGACTCTTGGTACCAACATAATCCAAGGAAATTCCAAACCAGATGGCTTGGCCCATATGAGATAATTATAGTCTTTCCAAATGGCATGGTTCAACTCTCCACAATTGATCTGGTACATTTCAAATTGCTGGTTAATGGTCGTAGATTGAAGTTGTATCACAAACCTGAGAGCAAGGATGAGTTCCTACAGCAATTATCTTCTGCCGTTGGTGAAACCCTTCCTACAGCCACTCATAATGAGCTTTATGCTCATTTACCTTCCTCGCTCTAAAATGGTCTTTTCACATTCATAATAAACACTTTCTTCAAGAAAGTCACTTCTCCATAATAAATTTTCGCTTCATTTCTAAGTCTACCACCCATCCACCTCATCTTTCTCTTTCATTCTTGGATAATTAACAACTACCACCTCACCAGTACTTCAGGTTAACATACAAGTCAAGGTATGCCACTTTAATTTGTTTTCCATTTTATTTTAGCATATGCCTTGTCATTACTGCAAGTGAGGGCCCACTTGCAACATCTTAAGCTAGGGGGGAAATTTATTAGTTTTTCTGTCATTATGTTCATGCAATCTTTATATTTATTCTTTTCTCCTATCGTACTTGTATTTTTTGCCATGATTAGACATTTTTTAAAATCATTGAGTTGCGTGTTATCTTTCGTACGTATAAAACTAAGGTGGCAAGTTATTTTGAGTATGAGTTCTGCGGAGTGTACTAATGAGTAATTATGAAATGATAACATGGTACTTTGCATTTATATTACTCATAAGCTCATTTCTCGAGTTGCTTTGCTAGAAATTTCTAAATTTGAATCATCCTGCAATCTACCTTTTCAAGCTTTCTTGTTTGAAATTCTGGTTGTCTATTTTATTTCCTGCAACTTTGTCTAGGTATCTCGCAAACAAGACAATGGGTGGTGACCTCATCAGAAGAGAGCCTACTATGCATGGTGTTTTTCTTGAAGATCAGACTTGTAGGCCGTATTTCTAGGCAAGGGGTTGGATGGATTATGTCTAGAAATTGACCAGCTGGGATGATGGGGTTGCACTTTAGTTTCTTAGCTCCTTGAAAGGAGTGGCTATAGTTAAAGGATTGAAGGTGCCATTTTCACAGTTAGTTTTGACAGAGGTCATGGGATTACCGCTTGAGGGTGAGGAATTTGTAGAGAACTTTGATCCAACTACTTCTAGAGCTCAATTCTCTCTTCATACAGACCCGCCACTTGAAGTGAATAAAAAACAAGGTATATTTTAGTTATCTCTCCCTGATCCATTTAAACAATGTGCAGTTTATATCATTAGGTATTTCACCTATGAAGGGAGACATTCATTTCTGCATGTTGTACACTTTAAATTCTTAAGCTGCTTGAGGCATGATAACCGGCCTATCAATGTCCCTAGTTTTATGTTTGGAATTCTATCAAAACAAGTTGTTCTAGTCCAAGAGGGTAAGAAAAATTCTATCTCTCACCATTGTCTAATCAAGATGGTAGTGGAAAAAGCATTAAGAGAGCAGTCAAATATTTCTTGGGAGGAATTTCTACTACATGAGTTTAAGGAGCCTACCCTTGAACCAATTGGGCGTAGAGTTGGACAAAGGGTTAAAATTGCTAAAGGGGTTCAAAAATTTTTTAATGAAATAGGATAGTGTTCTTCTTCCAAGAAGAAATATAGGGTTAGGACCCCTAATTCCCCTAGTTCCACTAATTCTTCTACTTCAAGAACAACTCATGAAGAGGAATTGGAGACTCCTATAGAAAAGGTTAAGGTTTCTCCTGTAGTGGAAACGGTTTCCCCAATGGAAGGGAAAAAGAAAATTAACCCTAGTACTAGTCAACGGGCTAAGGCATCTCCTGCAGCCATGGGCACAACTAGAAAAAGAAAAGCTCTAGCAAAGAAGGAGGAAACTCTGTTAAGGAGAAGTGCTAGGAAGAGGTCGAAAACAACTGAGGAGATTCTAGTTAATGAGCCAAATGTAACACAAGATTCTGGGTGGAAGGAAGAAGAGGGTGAAAACATTCAACAAGAAGTTGAATTACAGCCTGAGACTTCTCAGTAGGAAGGACAATGGACTAAAATTATGGAAGAAGATACATTTGAGGAATGTCCTGATGATAAAATAGAACAGGTTCCTGATGAGCTAGATAATGCAGAAGTCATCATCATCGGAGATGATTCTAGTTTGGAATAGTAGGATTATGTGTTTCAAAGGAGAATACCAGCTTCTGGGAAATTTCAGGAAGTGATGATTCTGATAGTTACATCAGGGAAGCAGATGAAATAGCGTTCTCCCCTATAGTAGAGTCTCCTATAGCAAAAAGGGATCCTTATGAAGAAAATCCAGATATTGACATAGACCTAGTCAATAAGGTTGTGGAGCATATTTTAAATGAAGGATTAGATACATTAGCTTCAGTGGCTCAACAATGTTCTAACACTAAGAGGGCTATGATCATCTGGATAGATCCATTAAAGAGGATGAATGTTAATAATGGTAAGTCATCTATTCCTATAACAACAAACAATTCTAGTCCTAGTACAGTAACAGGTCAATCTAGTTCAAATTCTTTGTTGTCTATTATCTTCCAATTGTCTAAGCAATTAAATTTTGAGAGAGAGCAGTGGAAATAGCAATGTAAAGAATTAAATAGGGTAGTGGACCTTCATTATCAGGAAACACTTGTTCAGGAGGAAAAGATAGAATAATTAAGTGAGAAACTTGACAAAATTACATATTTAATTCCTGACCTGATGGGTTGTAGATCTCCATCACCTGTCTATGCTTTGTTTCTAAAGGAACAATTGTTAAACTATCAAATGACCTGTATTATGTAGGATAGGTCTTCCTCATTACAAGAGCCTAACCAGTTTTCTCAAGCATTCCATAACTCTCCTGTAGCCATTCAAAATTTGTTATGTGAACTTTATCTCCATAACCTAGCAATCCCTAATGATCGAGTTTGGAATCCCTTGCTTTATGTTGGGGATATTCAACTTAGAGTCCTCATGTCCTAGGTACAAAATGAAATAAGTTGGGACACTCAAGCTAGGGTGTATAGGGATTTGGAATCAGATTCTCCCCTGCTTCTAAGGCCTAAAGCTAAAGATCCTAAAACTTACTACTATAATTGGTTAAGGATAGCCCCTTCTGACTCAGGTAGTAAGATTATTTATCCAATGAGGAAGGAAGCATTCCATGCATATGAGTAGATGATGGATTCTGAACTGCTTGAGGCCAGAAATGCCATTCAGTGGCACTAGAATAGTTTATCAAGAGAGATGAGAAATAGAGAACTGCATTCACCTCTCAATTTTTCTATGGCAACACAACGCGCCCCTTGGTACATTGCATTGGGAAGGGAAAGAGAGAGTTTTTGGATCCCGTTAACTTTTCAGCCTCCATTGCTACTGTCTCCTTTTCTTGCAAATTCAAAAAATTTGGACAGTTTTGATATGCAGAGGGAAAAGGACAGATGGAAGAAGCACAGGGAAACAAAGGGATTCTACTGGAGTCGTGCAGAGGATGGTACTGGACAGAGAATAGCTGCTGACTATAGATTGACAACCAGGTTAAAGAATTTATTTGCTGGAGGATCAGCAAATAGCTAAGCTAGGGGGAATGATGAGACAATATTATGGAGTGTTTTGTTTATGATTTTCTAGGAACAGACTTGAATATCTTATGGTTTTCATGAACATTATATAGTCTTTTATGTTTCTAATTTTTAGTTATATGTATATTTGACACTTATGAAACTTAAGGACAAGAATATATATATATATATATACATATATATATATATATATACATATATATATATATATACATATATATATATATATACATATATATATATATACATATATATATATATATACATATATATATATATACATATATATATATACATACATATATATATATACATATATATACATATATATATATATATATATACATATATATATATATATACATACATACATATATATATATATATATATATATATATATATATATATATATATATATATATATATATATATATATATATATATTAATGAATGTCATGAGAAAATCTGGTATATTTCTTCTCTAGCTTTAATGGGTAGATCTCCTACAGCTATATGACAAGGCCACGCTAAAATAGGGAAACTTATTATAATTTATACCTTGGATTTGTGTCTTGGATTCTGTTGTGTTAACCTTTTGCAGGGAGAATAAGTCAGCAAGGAGCGCGTACTCAAGGATGAGTGGGTCTTTCAAGGTGGATAACTATTTTAGATGATCAATCATAGCTCCACTCCTTCCATCACTTTGCGGTTGCTGATTCAGTCCAAGTCAATCTAGTTGCCACTGTTCCTATATTCTTGCAGCATTAAAAAGTGGCTTATCTTCTTGCATGAATGGTGTTGTCATTCATATAACTGAAGTTGTTATGATCTGTAATGAAGGATCTAGTTTATAGGAGTTATGTTTTTCTAGTTGCTTTTAAATAAGTTGGAAGTGTTGATTCCAAGTTAGTTAGTCATTTTGAGAATTTCATATTGTAAACCAGCGATAGAGTAAAAGATACTTTGATAATCTATTGTACTTATGTTTTATTGAATGAATATATGACAGTTCTTCATTTCAATCTCTGAGTTATAATTCATTCATACTTTTGTGGGGGCCCACACAGGAGATGAATTTCTTGTTCATGTTTTAGTAGGATTCAGTTTAGTTTCTTTAAAGTTGTTAAGTATTGTTGCTCCTGCAGCCACTGGTAGCAGAACCATTGACTGTTTCCTATAGCATAGGTTTACTTCTCAAGCATTATCTATTTATTGTTAAGTTTGTTTCCTGCAAGATGAAGTTAATTAGTAGTTTCAATTTCTAAGTATAAACTTCCTGTAGCAATAGCTTTTACTTTAGTAGTGATGACTATTGAGAAGAACTAAAGCATAAACATTGCAGCCATCATCTCAAGTTCATGCTCCCAAATTGATACAATTAAATGAAGTCTAGCATAATGTTCTGAGTAAAAACATGATGATTTGTAGCAATGAATCATTGTTAAAGGATGTCCAATCCTTAGGTTGCTAGGATATTATTCTAACCAATCAACTCATAATGGTTGTCAAAGTTGTCTAGTACCATGTTCAAGTTCTCAGCATCATCCTTTCCTTGAAATGTACGAGGTGTAGGGAGTATTTTATTCACAGTCTCTACTACCCTAGCAATCGCCTTTACCTTCTTATCCTCCTTTTGTTCTGACCTTTCCTTTTCCTTAGCAAGTGCCATGAAGGATAATCTCATTAGCTCATCTTGATCCATGCTTTCCACATTAGTTCTCACCAATTTGGCCATAATTGCCAACAATAGGGTGGAGGAGGTGTCTGGTTCTTGTTTAATCTCAACTCTTGCCTCTTCTTCTTTTTCTTCTCCTATCTCTTCTTTATGTTCTTCCTCTTTTTGTTTTTCCTTCTCTTGTTCTTTCTCTTCATGTCTTTCTTCAGTTTGTTCTTCCTCTTTATGTCCTTCCTCTTCTACTGTCATCGCATTATCCAAATTTCCTTGAAAAGGATCATTTATATCAAGTGAGTTGTCAAGTGATATAGGCACACCAGAAACAAAGAAGTGTGGTTGCTTGTCAACTTCTCTTGCTTGTGTACTCTCCTCAATTGTCTTAGATATTTCTCCCATTCCTAAAGGTGTAGGCTTGGTAGCTTTAGGAGGTGAAGACTTCTCAGGCATGTCACTCATAAGAATTTGATCCAATTCCTTATGTGTGTCTTCAATTACCTCATCATATTTTATTTACATTATCTTCACAAGTCTGGCCTTAGTTCTCAATAGAGGTTTCAGTTCTTTAATGATTATCTCCCTTTCTTGTACAGACACTACAGGCAACATATCTTCAATCTCTTTATTTATGATTGTTTCATCTTCAGTGTGAGCCAAATGTTTTCTGATTTCTAACTTGATATACAAGTCTTTAGGAATACTACCTTCAATCTCTAAAAAAAAATTCTTGTAAGCTAACAAGTGCTCAATCACTATATCTTCAATCACTAATTGATTTTTAGAGTCATACCTCTCATAGTACCTATTTAGTGTCTTCAAATTTCCATCTTTTATTATTCTTTTCAGTAGTATTTTGATATCTGGTTTCCATAGGTTTTTTATTTTCTTCTATTCTACTACTTCTTTCTTTTCTATCACCTTGTCCCATTTATATTTGTCTCTACCTCTACATTTTGTTTCTTAGGGCTAATAGGCCTATTTGATCTTGTAGATCTCCTAGGTGTGCTCACAAGTGCATCTTCTTTTGGTACCTTCTCAGGAGTGATTGATAAATCAATTACGTTAGAAGTAGGACTTACTATCTTTTTGACTTCAGAAGGAGGAGGTGCTTCAATCCTCATGCTAGAAGACCCTTATGTCATCTTTGTCCTTACTTATTTTAGTTTTTCCCTTGTAATTCCATCATTCACTGCTATTTTCATCTACCATTTTCTCTATTCTCCTCTTCCTTGTTCCTTCATCATGTTCCTCTCTAACCTTTGTTGACTTCTCTTCATAGGTTCCTCATCTCTCTTTATATGTATCAATTTTAAATGCTAGTACATGATGTTCAACTTGCATTGTAAGAACCTCAAAACTAACCTCATACCCCATAGGGTAGTACCATTTCTTTCTAGGCTCAACTGCTTCGAAGCATACACAATCAGTTTCAACCATGAAATAGATTATGTCTTTGTATTTCTCAACTAACTCCTTAGGAATAATGTATCTCTCCTTCATTTTCCTTTGAAGGATCTTAATCATTGCAAACAATTCACCATCTACCCAGTTCTTCTTTTGTCTTCGGTAGCTTTCTGATATTTTTATACTAGTAGGTACACTATCCTTCCATGCTCTAGGGTGTATTCCAAAAAACTTGTGCTCAATGTGAATGTACATGTGAATCAGGAGTGAACCCAACTTGAATGATTTTGACTTATCTTTTTTAATAATCCTCACATTCTCCAAGAATTATTGTGCTAGGATCTCACATAGGTTATACTTTGTGTTATCCTTTACCATTCTGTAAGACATCATGATTATGCCTATTGATATAGAATTAGGCCTGCTATTGTAGTATAACTTATATCCTAGTAGCATTGCTACCAATCTCACATCTTGCTGAAATATGTCATTCACAGTCATCACTCTCTTGTCCCATATGGAATGAGTTAGGTTTTCTACTTATTTCTTAATGTTTTTATCTTCCAATGGGAGGGCTCCAGTGTTGTCTAACCCAATTGTTTCATGAATCAACTGGCTACATATCTTTACAAGCTGCTCTCCTACCCAAATGAACTGATCATGGATTCTACTTAGTATGATCTTGAACCATTCAGTCTCACAGAATTCATTTAGGAGGGTTAGCTTAACGATTGATTGGTCTTCCAAGTGCTTAAACTCTTCCTTCATTTTCCCATTAGACTCTATCATTTCATCTATCACCCTATAGATCTCTGCATCCCCTATGGTCTCATACTTACAATGAATGTAAGCCCTAATGTCTTCAACGTGTAACACATCATATGGGGTTTGCAAAAATTCTCCTTCTGGATCATCCTCACAAGACTTAAAAGGGTGCCTTTTAAAATTGTACCTTGGTCTATCAATAACATCATATATGACAGGTGCATCCATATCTTCTTATAGAGTATATGATCTAAATACCTTGAATATGTCAAATTATGGAACTTCTGCTTCAATCGACCATGCAATGTGGTTGCTAGGTAGTTGATGTGCTTCTTAACTCTTCTCTCCTTGGTCATTTATTATCAAACAGTGAATAAATGATGTGCTTCAAGATATTTTATCCATTGCAAGGTGAGTAAATGAATTTATCATAGTTAGCTCAACTTCGCACACTATCTAGTCAAACATAAATCTCGCACTCATAGGATATGAATCTCCAAGTGTTGCGATCATAGATATAGACTCCATAATATTTGTATACACCATATCTAATCTCACATGAGCTTGTTCCACATAATCAAGGGCTAGATATAATCTGTTATCTGCATCTAATGCTCCCCCTAAGGCCATGCTCAGCCTTTTAGGTCAATGTAGCAATTTTAACATCTTGTGAAGACACGGTAGCATCTATTGTCTCTCCCTAAACCAATGCCTTATTAAAATATTTTACCTTCCATATCTTCCCATCATTTTCATCTGTTGGTTTCTTGAAATGATTCTTGAACTCATCTATGTACTCTTTAAGAATTTTACCATTGTCACCAATATGCTTCTTTATAACCATAGGTGGTGGTCCTCTTATATTGTTCATTCCATTATACCTGCAAAACTTCAACATGTGTCCTAAGTTGTTGCATTTGAAACATGTAGGTAATCTTATGTCCAGATCAACCTACAGCTTACAATATCTTACAGTATGCCCAAATTTATTGCATTTGTAGCATGTGATCTTCGCTATTGATTCTTCTCTAATGTAATCTCATTTTCTTCTTGATTGATTAGGTTTTATACATTCTACTTTCTTGTGCCCATATGCATAATAGTTATAGCAATAACTAGTAAAGGGTTTGAGAGGACCTTTACTTCTACAATCTCTTTTCATGTGTCCAAGTTTGTTGCATCCAAAGCATCTACCTCTGAAAGGTCTGATCTAATCTTTAGGTTCTTAAAAAGTGGATCTATCTTTAGTCTTCGCTTCATGTGATTCTTTATGAGTCTTATAACATTCTCCTTCATTGAGTCTTATAACATTCTCCTTCATTGTATCCAATTCCAGTCATGTCTCCTTTGGGTTTCTATCTCTCTCTTTATTCATCAATTTTATCGCTACTCCTATGTAACTTCTCAATGTGTAATTTGGATTGAGTGAGTTCACCTTTAATGATCTAACTGTACTTCTCTAATTCTAGGCATTTGTCCTTGTAGTGATCAAGCTCTATCTACATTTCTCCTATCTTCATGTTCGCTTATTTTAGAGTCTCTTCAACTTTGTATCTTGCATAATTTTCATGTTGAATCTCTTTAATCGTCAGAAGATTAATTTGTTCTTTTTATTGCTCCAGCTTTTTTACTTGGTCTGATGTATCATTGTCTGCATCCTCCTTGATCTTTTCTATTAGGTCTTGTCTTTGACTTCTTGAAAGTTCAAGTTGTTCCTTTAGTTTCTTGATAAAACCTTCTTCTCTTCTTAATTTGAATCTCAAACCACCATTCTCAGCTTTTTCTTTGTCCAGGTCATCAAGTGTTACTTCAAAGTTCTCTTGCAAACTTTCTGAATCTATTTTAATCTCCCTTAAGCTGTTAGGATTTCTCTCCAAGGGCCAATAGCTTCGATACCAATTGTTAGGATTAAGTAATACTGAGAGGGGGGGTGAATCAGTATTACAACACTTCAAATCAAACTTAAACCAATTTTAAATAAACCATATGAATTCTAAAATTAAAAGAACATAAACACATGACACATAACTCATAACACCATTATTTGTTTTTTAGGAAACCCTAGCCAAGGGAAAACCCCGGTGGGGATGGTACCCACAACTATCTACTAAAATATAGAATCCCTGTAAGGAGATCTAGCCCTATTATGAGATGAGTATTACATAGTACATTTCCTTGTTAGAGGAATCAAAACCCTATTAGGGGTATACAAAAACCCTGATAAAGGTATACTGAGCTTACAACTCTTATTATCAATAATTTAGTAACAAAAGTGTTCTTCAAGAGTGAACAAGACAAGCATCTATTATGCTTTGATAGTTCCAGTTATAGCTCTTTCAATCTTTGATCTCACATCTTCTATCAACCATTATGGATATCCCAAATTCACATCCATATCTCATACATATCTTTCACACTTAATGCTTCCACAATAAACTCTTTATTTATATCTATTATGTCATCCAATCGGCTCTTAAATACAACACAAAACATAATAATTACTTATACAAATGATAAATATTGAGTTGATGATCTTGTATTACCAAAGTGTTGGTAATATAAAATATTCATCTGACTTAGCACGTCTCCATTCCATCTATCATTCCCTTAATCATCGTGATTTTTCATATGCCATGTTTCATTGTTCCTCTATCTTCGCATGCCTTCATATTACTGTAACTTACTAATATCAATACCAAAACATGTGTAACCTTAACTAAAGGTCATACATACCCAACAATGTCTTCCTCTAAGTTTGCAAGCCATAATATATCATATATCATCTTCGCTGACCAAAACAATATTGCAGTATACTATAAATCTGATTTTGCACTTAGTCATTTTCATGATTGTGTCTCCAACACTTATACTCACTACATGCAATCACTATAACATAAGTTTTTCCATAAATTACAACCCTCAAGTAATCCATAGTGCTCTCAAAACATCACTTTCCAACACTAATATAAAAATCTCTTCCAAGAAAAGACCTCTTGAACATTTTAGGTAAATTATTTGAGAGAATGGAAGGCTACAAGCTTTGTTTGAATCCAAAGAAGTGTATTTTGGGAATTTTTTCTAGAAAAATCCTAGGTTATATTGTTTCCCATTGAGGCATTGAATTAAACCCTGAGAAAGTAAAAGAAATATTGTAAATGCCTCCTCCAACTACTTTGAAGCAACTAAGAAGTTTGCAGGAAAAGTTATAGCCTATTCGAAGATTCATTGCACAATTGGCTGACAAATATCAATCTTTCCAACATGTGCTACATAAAGGTGTGACTTTTAAATGGAATGAAAAATGTGATAAATATTTCCAAAAATTGAGGGACTATCTACTTAATCCATCAATCTTGATGCCTCTTATCCTGGGAAAGCCATTCATTCTATACATTTTTTTCTATTGAAACTGCATTAGGAGACCTTCTGGCACAACATAATGAATAGGGCGGAGAAAGATCTATTTACTACATCAATAGAATGCATGTAGGCTATGAACTAAATTATTCACTCATTGAGTGATCATATCTTGCTATAGTTTTTGTATCTCATAAATTAAGACATTACATACTCCATCATAAAACTATGCCCATGTCACAATTGACCCAATAAAGTATTTTCTAAGAAAAGAAGGGCTCACAGGATGCATGGCCAAATGAGTAATGATTATATAAATTTGACATAGAATATGTAGATCATAAAGAAATCAAAGGTCGGGTAATTGCCAATCAGCTTCCACAAGCACCAGTCCAAGATGATCATTCTTTTCTATCAGATTTTCTAGTTGAATCAATCTTCACCTTTGCAACATCTAATGAATGGAAAATCTACTTTGATGGTTCACATAATAGAAATGGATCAAGAGTAGGAATCATGTTTTTCACTCCACAAGGAGATGTCATACCTAATTCATTCATATGGCATTTGAATGTACCAACATATTGTTGAATATGAGGTGCTAGTCACTGGACTCAAGCTAGCAATTCAAAAAAAAATCAGCATCTAAAAGTGTATGGTGATTTCCAATTAGTCATCCATCAAGTTAAAGATGACTATGAGACTAAAGATGAGAAGTGGGTACCCTACAAATAGCTGACTTGCTAAAGTCTAAATTTGTTACAATCAAGTTTTAACAACTTCCCAAGGTACATAGTGTGTATGAAGAATGCCTTCATGAGATTAGTTTGCTAAAATATCAATTCAAATCATGCTAATTTAACATTTAATCATATTGAATTAAAATCTAAAATGATAAACATCTCATGTATCCCTATTTAACGAAGCTAATGTAATGCTCTCAACTTGGCATCCATTAGAGACAACTCTAAAATGAGAATTTGAATGATTTAAGATGAAATTATGCCAATCTTAGTTCAATTATGTTAAAAATGTTAAATTATGCTATGAATCACTATGAAAAATGTTCATATATGGATGTATTGGGATCCTTTTCTCTTGATTTTGGCCTCCTTTTATAGATTTTCTGAAAGCTTAGGGGTAGGGTAAGATTAACCAACGGTTTGGGTCAAGTTGATGGTTTCAAATGTTAAGACAATTTAAATATTTTGTTCTCAAAGGTTGGGACAAAGAGACAAAATGAATGGTCAAGATTCATTCTCAAGATATGTGGTGGAGAATCGATTATGCTTTGATCCATGTGAGTTGAATCCTTAATTCTCATTGGTTGATTCAATTTTCTCCCCATGTGGTTGGTGAGGAAAATATGAATTAATAATTGGTTTAATTGGTTTTCTTTAGCCATGTGTACCCCTTGAATGGGTTGAATTTGATTTGATTTAATTTAACTATATAATTAATTTGATTTAAATCAATTGCACAATTAATTGATCTTTTTAATTTTAATAAATCATTTTGGCTTTGATTTTAATAAATCACTGATTTAATCCTTGATTGCTCACTTCGATTTAGCTTGACCATTTTTAGGTGTTTACAAATGCCCCTCTTTGAATCAATATGCAAAGTGTGTTGGTTCAAAGAATGTCCAATGTTTGATTGATGTCTGATCTAATCTTGATGATTGATTTGATTCACATTGATTTGATGATAGATTCTTGATTTGATGATTCAATCTCCTGATATGATGTTTGATTTGAAAAATTCACTGATTTTGACACCCCATTGATAATTTCAAAATTTTCTACACTTAATGCCCCTGATTTACAAAATTCTTTGATTCGCTTGATGGCAAGTTATTACGATATGTTTCCCCCTTAGAAATGAAATAGAAGTTGGTTCGATAAAATTTTGATCTAGTTGCAATTTTCTCAATCTTTTGCACAAATTCAATTTAATTTTTGATAATGATATTGATGATGTACTGATGATAATGCCTCGGTTGTAGAAAAATATATTGAGTCATTTTCACCTTGGGTAAAAAAATGTGATAAAAAACCTCCTTTTTAGGTCAAAAGACTATATATAGAAATCAAAATGTCATTTTCACTATTCATTTGCACACCTCTTGTTGACTTTTTCTCTCTGATTCTTCTGGTGATATTTTTGATGGAAATCCCCATTCGAGAGCATCAATTCAAGAGAGGTCACATATTTCAGCACCCACATGACTATGGACCTGCAGTGAGTACCCTGATCTATATTTATTTCTGATTTTGTCAATTTATTGCAAAAATAAATAAATTTTTAGGCATTGTTCTACTTTATTTTTGCAAATGTAATGAAATGGCGCATAGGAATCAATTTAATAGTGCATAGGATAATATTTTAGTGCATCTACATACTAGAATAGCATGTATAAATGATGAAATAGTGTGTATAATGTTGTGCCATAGTTTTGTTTTAGCGCATTAATAGAGTAGTGTGTAAGCATCAGTTAGCGCAAACAATTGATGTTGTAGCGCATATACTAGTTTTGAATAGTGCGTACAAATTGAAATGACGCGTATAAGTTAGTTTAACATGTTTGATGATTTACTCAACACATACAAGAAACATAATAGTGCTTATGAGTTTCAACCCATATGATATGGTAAAATGGTGTGTAGCTGAGTTTTTATGAATTTTTACCTGATTGAAGAACATGTCTGATTTGATTGATTTTTCTGATCAATCAATTAATAAAATATGTTATAATTGTGATAAAAAAAAGTGTTGTGAGGTCACTTTGATCATGTTTGATGAATGTTGATTGTTAATCCTAATTGATTGGTATGATTGATTTGATGTTTTTTCATGTTCTCTAATTAGAATTAAGAAAAAAATGATGTTGTGCTCTAGGCGAGCTATAGGATGATAGGTTTCTCTAATTGACTTGTGATCATTAATTTTGATGATTGTTTACTGATATGATGTCACTTGATTCCAATAGGTTCACCTCCAAAAGTTATATGTCTGGAGTTTATATCTGTGGTCATTAGATATGATTGAGCATATGAGTTCTCAGGAGCGATGATTGATCTATCATTGTGGTTTATTTTTCTTATTAAATATTCCTTAATTCCACATGAATCGGGATCTTCTCATAGCTATGGCAGAGTGTTGGCACTTTGACCATAATACCTTCCACTTGTCGATGGGTGAGATGATAGTCACCTTTGAGGATGTATATAGATTGTTGAGGATTCCTACTCATGGTGAGTTAGACTATTATGATCAGGTATATGATGGATCAACTTGCCAAGAGGTTTTCAGAGATGCTACCATTAGTGACAAGAGATTTCCTTGGGCTCAGTTCATCTCTTTTCCTATTCTTCCTATAGTTCTTGGTCTATTTATCGATGGATTCTTGCTACCAAATCAAAGAGGTCATGGATTTTCCATTGGTTGGGGCAAGATCCTTGAGGATATGATCACTTAAGCATGTAGATTTGATTAGGGTTCTTGTGTCCTGGATCAATTGTATCATGAGCTACATCACATAGTTTATCATCATAGGGTGCCATTATCTATAGATTCCATTTCATTACAGCTATGAACTTGGGATCACATTCCTATTACTAGGTTGATTGCATCTCGAGATAGAGATCCTAGATGGCCTTATGCATAAATCTATGAGGGAGTAGTTGTCTAGAATCACCTGGGCAAACTAGATTATTGGCATCATATGCTAGATGATATTGATCAGGTGAGATGGCGACCTTACCTTGGATGTGATCCATGGAAAGAGGATGATGCAAATCTTCCTTTCATGTTCATGCCTCAGTGGATAATTGGATGAATACCATTGGTCATTGAGATATTTTTCTTACATAGGGTTCTTCATCAGTTTGGGCGCATATATGGTATGCCTCAGGGTTTGGCCTTGTATTCACATGTATAGGTAGAGAGATCCATGTGGGGTCCACAAATAGACTATCGCATTTCTCATGATGAGATTCTTGGTTTGCCTCACTTGGCCTGGGATATGCAATCTCATATTGTTGATGTGGGCATGATAGATGATTATGTGCAGTGGTTCACTCAATATCCCTTCCCCCATTTCATGGATCCTACTGAGTGATGATAGATTTGATGGTGATGATGATGATGATGGGAGAGGTGGGAGATATAGGAGAGGTAGGAGAGCACCAGTTGGAGGTGGTCGGGTTGACATATAGGTTGTAGCTCATATACCTATCAGAGGTAGTGGTGTGAGGATGAGGGGTCATGGTATTGGGAGAGTGAGAGTGAGGGGTGGAGGATGGGTGGCACTTCATCAGATGAGTATTACATGTTGGGGTTGACAAAGACCTCATGTATTTAGATAGGTACATGTTCTGCAGGGTCCATTTCCACAAGTTGCACCAGTTTCCCCAAATGTTCCAGTTCCACCAGCACATGAAGTGTCAAATTCATTGGCACCAGATACACTTGTACAAGATGTGATATCATTACAGACTAGTATGGAAGATATTAGAGTTTAGATATCTTTTTTTAGTGCTATGATGCAAATCTTTATGGCTATTATGGCTCAACAGAGTTCTCAACCTAGTTCTAGCATGGGTCTAGGCACAGGTACATATGACATAGGTGCAAGTGGGCTAGATGAAATAGGTGTAGGTGGTGCTAGTTGAGAGCATTGGTTATCTCTTTGTATCATATGTATCATTTTGATTAGGACTCTTTTTGGTGGACATTTGGACTTTTGATATATTTGATGAACTTTTCTTTGATTATCCATCTGATAGACTCTTCTCATGTATAATGTCATTATATGTTGGACATTTGGTTTTTTGATGATATATATGCAGCTCTACATGTCTTATCTATATGCTTGTTTTTTTTTGTTTTTATGATGCAAAATGTTATGAATGTTTTTACCTTATATGCTTAGATGGATGTCTTATATATGACATAGCTTAGATGGATGCAAAATGTTAATGAAATGCCTTTAATGATTCTAGTTATGTTTTAATGATTAATGATTCACTTATCGTACATAGATTATTCTAATATGATTCTATATGCTTTTATGACATGAGGTGACTTATAATTGATATGCAATTCAATGATTTGCTATGTTAAATTATGCACTTAATAAAATGAACTAAATGAATGCAAACTAATGATTAATGAAATGAAACTTAACATGATACTTAATTATGCACTCCTATTTTTTTGATGTAGTCCAATATATTCAATCCATTAAATAAGTAATGAAGAATATTTTGATTTTACTTGACTCTACCCCTTTTTCTTGTTTGTTTAGAAAAAAAAGGATCTAGATGCAAACCACATGCAAATTTTAATCTATATGAATGCAACTAGGTGTCTCTTTTAAATAAAAATGATGCTTACTTTCATCATTGAATTCTTTGGAACATGAAATTGGTACAATCCTTACTGGTTCAACCATGATGATTTGAATATTGCTTTGTTTTTGAGATGCGTGCATGAAATTGGTACAACCCTCACTGGTTTGATTTCCAACCATGATAGTGTGAATACCTCTTTCATCAGATTCAATGTTACAAGAGGATTTTGGCATTAAGATATGAAAAATAAAAATGTCCAAGGTATCATGTTGCGTAAACAGACAGAGATATGATTCTCTCCATATTTACATATCCTCTATGATTCTTTGATGATCATCTCATTAGATGAATATTACATATTTTGAAGCCTCAGTCTTAAGACAGTCATGTAGAAGTCAAGAAAAATATCATGCTTTTATCATCTCTCCTCTAGTCAAAAGACCTCATCGATTTGCTAAAAACACATGTCTCCACAAATCAAGTAACACTTTTTAAAAAAATCCATTGTCTTCAAATCCATATTTCAAGTAGAAATCCATCCATTTCAATATTTGTTTATTTTTAATCCTGATAAAGATAAGGTCATATCTAAATCAAGGATCAAAGTTTCAATCCTTTTTTAGATCAAAATTTATTTGGATTGGGATTTTATATGAATCAAAAGATCAAGTGTCAAGTTTGTGTGGTGCGATGCATTGATTTGTGTCAATTTGTGTTTGTTTGATGAACCACTTTGATTTAGGATAAGATGCCCCCAATTTGATTCCATAGCGATGTTGGACTTGGATAATTTTCAAAAATCATGATGAAAGCCTTGGGTATTTACAAATGTAGCTCTGGGAATTTATTATGCAATATGTACAAATGATGGCTAATGCAATATATACAAGGATGGCAGTGAAAATATAGATGGAAGATGAGACTTGACTTGACTTTAGGGTCAAATGGTGCCTGTTTTCCTAGTTTTCACCACTTGAATTTATTTCTCTTTTTCTCTTTTATTTGATTTTTCTGCTACCAAGGTGCCTATTGCTAGGTTTTCACCAAGATACATTTTCTCTTTTTTCCTTTTTTCTTTTTTCTTTTTTGTTTAGTATTACCAAGGTGTCTGTTTGCCAAGTTTTCACCAAGATAACCATTTTTTTAGGATCCATATTTGAATGTTTTTTTTCTTTCTTCATGATCAATTTTTCAGTATTTTTTTACTTTCTTTAGGAACTCTTTTCATTGTTTTTGGATTTTTTAAGGAACTCTTTTCACTATTTTTGGACTTTTTCAGGAACTCTTCCCACTATTTTTGGATTTTTTTAGGAACTTTTTCCATTGTACAAGGTTGATACTGTCCTATCTGATGCTCTTTCAAATGATACTCTTTTGACTGATACTCTTTCGACTGACTTAGGTATAAGGACTTTTTAGATGTATGTTATTAATAGGCTCTTGTAACTCTTCCCCATCACAATAAGATAATCTATATTTTCCTATCTTGAAGGAAGATGTGATAATTAATGGTCCTAACCAATTTACTTCTCATTATCCCTTATTTTATCTTTCTTCTTGGTTCTTTGGATTTTCTCTTAATACTAAATCACCCACTTGAAATTCCCTTGGCTTGATATGTTTGTTATAGCTCCTTAACATCCTATTTTGATACACCTTGAGATGATCATATGCTTGTTTTTTATGTTCATAAAGTAAATCTAGTTCATGGATTCTTTCCACTCTATAATCCTCTTTTGTTAACAATCCATGCAATAAAATCTATAAAGACGGGATCTCCACTTCTAAAGGTACTATTGCTTTTGCTCCATAAACTAGTGAGAAAGGTGTGGCTCTAGTTATTGTTCTTATACTTGTGTGGTATTCCCATAAGGTTGGATTCAATTATATGTGTCAATCTCTTCCTAAGTTATCCACTATTCTTTTCAAGATCTTAAGGATATTTTTGTTTATTGTTTCTGCTTTGCCATTTCCTTAAGGAAAGTAAATGGAAGATGAATGATTGAACATATGGAATTTCTCACACAATTCATGTATATCCTTGTTCTTGAAGTATTTTTTATTTCCTTTTATTATGGCATGAGTAATACCATATCTACAAATTATGTGGTTCAAATGGACATTGTAATTTGTTTGGCAGTTGCAGTATACAAAGACACGACTTCTACCCATTTAGTGAAATATTTTGTTGTTGTGATTATGAATATTTTACCATTAGATAATGGTGGATAAATCATCCCAATTAAATCTAAGCCCTAATGATAAAAGGTCCAAGGTGTGGTCATTGGTGTAATTCTTGTGCAAACATATGAATCAATTTACCATGGTATTGACCTTTTTCATTTTTGGCAAATTTTAGCAAAATGACATGCATCTTTTTACATGGTTGGCCAATAGTACCCCATTCTAAGAAGTTTCTTACTTAAGGTTAAACTACTTGAATGTGATCCACAAATTCATTCGTGAACATCTTGTAAGGCTATTTTGTATTCCTCATCCTCTAGACACCTAAGAAGCATTCCATCAAGACTTTTATGATACAATGTACCTGATACAAGGGTATAGCTGTCTTATAAAATTTCTTCTGTGATTTCTGGTTTGATCCAAGGGAAATTTTTGGTCTTTAAAGTAGGTGTAAATAGGTCCATACCAAGGAGAATCATGTCCGATTAATAGAAAAATAGTTTGGAAATTAGGAAGGTTAAATGCAGGTTGTTCCAACTCTTCTACCAAGAACTTATATTGTGCGCTTTGATCTGGTATTTTTAGGAGAGAAGCTAGTGTTTCCATGGCATATGTTGCTTTGTTCTTTTCTCTTGGTATTTTCTCAAATGTTATCAAAACAAATTATATCTTCAAATCATCTACCATCCTTTTGTAAGGAATCAAATTATCATCTCTTCTTTCATATTCTTCATTGATATGATTTATGACAAGTTGTGAATCCCCATATGCCTGTAATTTTGTTACTTTCCATTCTGTAGTCATTTTCATGCCTATGACAAGTTCTTCATATTTGATAATGTTATTAGTACATGGAAAGAGAAGTGTGTAATATTTTGGAATAGTAGAGCCTTGAGGTGTGATCAACAAGATACCTGCTCTTGAACCATGTTGTGTATAGGAACCATCAAAATAGAGTTTACATGTCTTGGCTTCAATATTTATAATTTTTGCATCCAAGAATTCTACTTGAATAGGATATTCTTCTATCAAAGGTGCTTGTGCCAGATGATCTTCTATAACTTGGCCTTTTATTGCTTTTCTATCCACATATTCAATGTCGAATTCACTCAATGTTATGACCCACTTTGCCAATCTTCTTGTTAGGCTTGTTTTGCTCAATAGTGTTAGAAATTAGAAAGAATAAGTAGAGCAAAGGAAAGAAATCAAGTGTGAGTGCATGAAAAGAAATTACCAAGATCACCAAGAGAGATAGAGGAAATTCTTCAAAGAATCAAGCCAAAAGATCACCAAAGTGCTCCAGGAACAACAAGAACTCAAAGATTTTTGAAAGGGGAAAAGCAAAGAAAAACCCCTTGTGAATATATGAATGAGGCTCAAAGCCTAAGAAAGAAGAAAGAAATGGAACACAAAGCTCATTACAATATGGAGAGAAAGAAAGAGAGATGAAGGAGAAGTGAGAAAATTGAGAAGATTATTGAGCAAGTGTGTGAGAAGCGTCTCTTAAGTAGAGATGAGTGGAGGAGTTTGCATGTAACTCCCATCTCAAATGAATGCCACATTCATATTGTGTGTGTGAAAAATGTTAGATTCCTCTTAAAGAGGAATATCTAATTTCCTTATTAAAGGAATTACAAAAAGGTGACATGTCCTCCTACTTGGACTAGAGGACAAATACAATATAAGATACCTTGGTTTATCCTTTAATTACATAAATTAACCAAGGAAATATTAATTCTAACAAATAGGTACTTCAAAGGATCAATTTTAGCTATGAGTTTTATTTTGTGTGCCAACATATAATTTCATAGTTTTTGTGAAGAAAAAACCACTACCAAGCATGCTCTTTTAATGAAGTGATAGTTCAGCTCATATTTGACCAAAGTCCTGCTAATATAATAGATTGCTTTCTCCTTGCCATCTTCATCTTCTTGAGCTAGTAATGCACCTAGGGAATGATCTGTTTCTAAAATCTATAATAGAAAAGGCTTGCCTCTTATTGGTGGTATCAACAAAGGTGGATTCATAAGATATTTCTCAAGGAGTGCAAAGGCTTCTTCACATTGATCATCTCATTTGAATACTATGTCTTTATGAAGGAGTTGAGTAAATAAATGGCATTTCTTAGCTAATTAGGAAATGAATCTTCTTATAGATTGTAGTCTTCCTTGAAGGGATCTCATTTGTCTTATGTTTCTTGGTGCCCCCATTTCGATTATTGCTTTTAAATTTTTTTGTGTCTACCTCAATACCTTTTTTTGACACTGTGTATCCTAATAAATTGTTGGAATGTACCCCAAACACACACTTTTTTGGATTCAATCTTACTTTAAATTGTTCAAGCCTTGTAAAAATATTTTCTAAAATTGCAAGTGTTCTACTCTTGAGTGAGATTTGTCTAATATGTCATCCATGCTTTCTTCTAGGAACTTGTGCATCATGTCATGAAATATGGGGGTCATATCTCTTTGATAGGTTGCTCCGACATTTTTAAGACCAAAGGGCATCACATTCCAACAAAATGTTCCCCAAGAACATGTAAAGATAGTATTATCCTGATCTTTGGGAGAAATTTTAATTTGATTACATCCACTAAATCCATCCATGAGAGAAAACATAGAATAACCAACTATCAAATCTACTATTGCATCAATGCTTGGTAATGGAAAGTCATCTTTAGGGCATGCTAGATTGAGATCTCTAAAATATGTGCATATTCTGGTTGATTTGTTAGGTTTTGAAATTGGTACAATGTTGGAGATCCACTCGGCATAATCAATGGATCGAATGAAACCAACCTTCAATAATTTCTCCAATTTAGTCTTGACTAGTAATGCAATGTATGGATGCATTTTCCTTAACTTTTGTTTGACTGGTTTGATCCATGGCTTGATGTTTAAATGGTACATTATTATAATATTTTGATCCAATCCTATCATGTCATCATAAGACCAAGAAAAACTCACTTTCCTTTCTTTGAAAAACTCAATAAACTCTTCTCTTTCTTGTTTTGACAAGGAAGTTGCTAGATGCATAACCTTAGGTTCTGATTCTATACCAATTGTATACACCTAAAAATGGCTTCATTAATTAATTAAATATTTATTATTTAATTACTATTGACTTGATAAATTAATTAAATATTTATTCTTTAATTAATAATTATTCCTCTATTTATTAAATAAATTATTCAATTTATTTAGTGAATTCACTATAGTCTATTCCTCTATCCTAAGTCTTCTAATTAGTCTTATTAAAGTGATTTAAATAAATATACAATCACCTAAATATGACTAAGACCCCTAGTCCACCTCATCTAACCACTCACTTGTTACATCATCTTAGCTAAAATAAATAATTATTATTAATTATTTATTAGTAATTATCCTCACCCACACATGTCCTATTCTTAAGGGCTATGTGGCCTCATAGGACTTAGTCTCGTGACCACATGTCCTCTCAACAACCAAGTCAAGAGACATTCCCTATTCCTAAGGGGTTTCTCAAGCCACCTCTAAGGGTCAAAGGTGACTCATGGGACACTTGTACAAAGAGTCCTCATGGGGAAAAGGTCTCTTCCCCTTTTTCTCTTTGGTCTTTGTGAGACACTTGATATGTGTCTTTCCCTTCCATCTTCTTCTCCTCCATGTCAATGTGAGAGGAACATCATCCCTATTCTTCCTCTCACATTCCAACTACATCCCCCTTTCTCTCAACTCCTTCAACCAAGTCAATCCTAGCCTTAGGATCTTCCACCTTTCATTCTCAACTGTTGGATTGTGCCACCTAGGCCTAGATCCTCCAAAACTCTATAAAAGGAGCCACATTTCCTCTTTCTGAAAAAAAGAGGTATTTTTGTAATAGGCATTCAAGTATTCAAGCAATCAAGCATCCAAGCATCCAAGCATTCTAAGAGCAATCAATCCATATTATCATCATTTCATTTGCATTCCATCCATTAGATTGCATAAGCTATTGTGCACTCATTTCATAAAATCTCCACACTTTGGTAGCATCTTGGGGGAAGGATTCTTTTGGAAATTTGAGAGCTCAACCTCTTCAAGAAATCAAGGCTAGGAGGACAATGGAGACAAGCTGCATGGTACGTGAAGGTAATTAATTTAGTTTCATCATTTTATAGTTACTTTTTATTCTTCATTGTGTTGCATTAGATTGATTTATTGCCTTTAAATAGTTAATTTATCATCTCTAGTTATTAGACATCTAATTTGCATACATGTTTGGCGCTAGAAGGAGGGCCAGCCTCCATTTTTAACATTCTATTTTTTTAGTTTTTCATGTGCAGACATTTACAAGTTTTTACTGTGCATTCGTTCATGAATCCTGCGCATTCATCCATCTGTTCTACGCATACATTTCCGATCAAATCTCTCATTTTTCTTTTTTTTTATTTTCAATTTTTAATTAACATCTGCGCATCCATCATTATTTTCTGCGCATGTGTTTAATTGGTCTACACATTCATTCACTGTTATTGTGCATCTATTATTTACAGTAGTTAGGTTTAAATTTCTGATTTATTTTGATTTTAGCTAACCTTTGACAAGTTTTTGTTTGCTCTAGTAGCTTTTAGGTTGTTTTGCAAGATGTTATTTTTAAAGACCCCATTGCTAAACAAATTTTCTAATGGTTTGATTGTAGATTGCCAAGGGGTTTTCAAAATAAACCATAATCTCATTTGGGCTTAAAAAAAGACATGTCTTTGCTTTGTGTGTTTTCTTTAGAATAGCTCAAGTGTTTGTTGTGTCTTGCTTAATAGCATATCTGTAATCCTAAAATTATAACAACGTATCCTCTCCCCTCGCCATTCGTGGACCTTGGGTGTAAGAGAAACTGTTATAATTTTTAGAGGGTGGTCTTCAGTGGGAAAAGAGGTACTCACCCCAAGGAATGACCCAACCGGTAACAAGCTAAAGCCAAGCCCTTCCAAACTAGTATATAAAAAATGCTAGTGTGATTAGTCTCACATTAGACAGGTGTGAATTCATTGTGGCAACCAAAATCTCCTCCAATACCCCAGTGGTGCGTTAAAGTCCTACTTAGTAGAGGTGAAAGCCTTGCTTTGAAAGGATTGGGAGAGCCCCCTTAATCGGGAAAATGACTTGATCACAACCACCTAAATGGATGTCCTTACTAAAAGCTTTTGTTTAGTGGCCAAAAACCTTCTATCTGCTAGCTCAAGGAGTCACCCAAGCTCGTGAAGACACCCCACATTACTCACGGTTCATAGTAGAGATAGTAGTTCTTTGGGAAGTAATGACCCATTGAATTTGGAACTTGGTGTGCCTGAGAAGTGAGTGCACTGTAAGGAGGAGCCCGTGCCTCCAAGTTCCTAGGTTGTCCGTTGTGGATTAGTGTGGCTAGATTTTATTATCCTAGTGGGGATTCAGCAGATATCATCCTTGCCTACCATAGGATTGTAAGCATGTTTGTGCATTCATATTAGCATAGTTAGATTAAAATCATTTATGTCTTGCGTGCGTGTGTTTATGCATTTTTCACTTTGCCAAAAACTAGAAAATATCAGAAACATCCAAAATTTTCAATTCAAATCAAAACTTCAGAACCTACGCATATATCAAATCTTGATGTACATTTGATCCAATTTGTTGTGCATTTGTTCAGACTGTCTGTGCTTTTGATTTTACCAGTTCGCATCTATCACATCTTGTTGTGCATCTATTTCATTTTGTTGCACATTTATCAATCTATCATGTGCATTTGTTGCTGCACATTTACAACAGTGAGCATTTCCACAAACTTTGCAATTTTCCAAATCACTTTTTCAGATACCCATTTTCATCTTTAGTAAGATTCTAGAAAAATAGTCAAGTTACACAGACCTCTGATCTTTAGTTTGACCATTTTCATCACTTTTCATCATTCCTTCGTCAAAAACTCATCAAATCATTTTCTTCCAATCTTTGAAATTCTCAATTTAGTGTTGAAACATTACCTTATCTATCAGATTTTGATCTTTGTGAGTTTACCATATCAAGATATATCATCCTTAACCACCAAACTTACTTAGGTTATTATCTCTTGATTTCCCTTTGTCATATCATAGTGAGATCTATACCTCCTATTGACTTAGAGTTTATCAAGTTGTCTTATCACTTTTCAACACATTTCAATATCTTTTCTATCAATTACTTTCCATATCTTCTCATCAAAAATCTTTCATCTCACAATCAATTCTCTCAATTTTATGGTTCAAACTCAATCTCAGAAACTCAAACAAGCCATTAATCCAGAATCCCTAGACAACATGGAAGGAAATACCAGCAATGAAGAGAACCCTTGGTCAAAAGAGCTTCCTAAGAAAACTTCACTTTTTACATCCAATGATGAACCCACTAATGATGAACTTAGGGAAGCTTCACAAGATCCTCAATTTTATCATGTCATGGAAAGACTCTTAGGCTTGGATAGAGAGATGTATTTCCTCATGCTTGCTCAACAAGGGGCTAAGTTACCAAGTGATTTTGATGTTTCATCTTAGAGAACCAGCTCTCACAAACAATCAAAAAATCCCTAAGGGTTCTCAAGATACTCATGGAGCAAAGGAAACCAATCAGCAATCCAATGCTTCTCATAGCCATGAACAACACACTATTTCTCAAAATGATCAGCAAAACCATGCTTCCCAAAATCATGCTTCACAAAACAATGCTTCCCACAACAATGTTTCCCAAAACTCTCAAGGAAACACATTATCTTTGGATCCCATTCTACAAAAAATCCAAATGCTTCAACAACAAATTCATGACATCCAAACTAGATCATCAACAAAGAAGTATTCCTTGGATGATATATGTCCTTATCCTTTTGATAAGAACTTAGCAATGATTCCATTCCCTCCTCATTTTGAGGTACCAAAATTTGACAAATACAAAGGGAATTCGGATCCACAAGACCACATTTGTGAGTTTTGTGCTACTTGTATTGAAGTCACTCACAATGACACTTATCCTATGTGACTATTTCCATGAAGTTTAGGAGGAAAAGCCATGGAATGGTTCTCCAAACTACCCCCAGGCATCAAATCTTTCAATGAGCTTCTTCACAAATTTGTGACTCATTATTCATATAACATCAAACATGAAGTTAGTATGCTTGATCTTTGCAATGCACATCAAAAGAATGGAGAACCCTTCCTTACTTTTTTGCAAAGATGGCATCAATTGTTTTCCAAATATCCACAAATGATTCCTAAACAAGAAAAGATGGATATTTTTGTGCATAACCTTACACCAGAAATGAGTTATAGGTTACAATTGCAATGTCCACCAAATTTCAATAAGCTCATAGAAAATGGTATCAAGATTGAGGAAGCCATGGTCTGAAAAGGTGAGATCAAACTTTATTCTAAAGACAATGCTGGATCCTCAAATTCCAATTCCAACAACTACAACAATGACAAATCAAAATTTTGGAATAAAAACAAAAACATTGTCAATGATGGGATTGTTGATAATCGTAATGTTAAACCAACACAACCCCTTCTCAATCTCACCAGTCAGGCCAATGCTACTCAAGGAACCTACAAAAATCAATCATCAAATCAAAATACCAACAAAGATTCATCTAAACCAAGATTGCCTTTTATGTCACCTCGAAGAAACTTTACTCCTTTAAGGGAATCTCTCGAATCAGCATTACGGAAGTTAATCACAAAGAAACTCATTACACTTCCTGAAATGAAAGATTTTGAACCTAGAGTGAAGCCTTCTTGGTGGGATGAGAATGATTATTGTGAATTTCACAGAGGCAAAGGACATAAAACCAATGATTGCAAAAGGCTCAAAAATGTAATTCGAGACTTAATTGAAAGCGGCAAAATTAGTGTTGACAGACATACTTCAAATGAATCACATATGACTTTCAAAGATCCACTTCCTGAGCATGAAAAAGGAGGTTCTTCCAATACTAAGAGTGACAATCAAGCCAATTATAATTCTACTCCATATCGATATGTTGGTAACATTTTTGAATGTCATCCTTCTATGTATTATGCCAATGTCATTACCATCAAAGGAAAATTAGAGAGTCAACCAGTTCATGTTACTACTCATGCTCAATCCAAAGTTACTCTCCAAGGAGTCCAGTCTAAACCAAATGCACCTCACAACAAGTCTGTTTATGTCCCAAAGTCTACAATGAATATTTCCAACCAATACAACCTTTTGGAACAACTCAAGAAAACACCTGCCCAGATATCCATCTTAGAGCTTTTGTGTCTATCCCCATCTCACAAAGATATCCTTGAAAAAGCTCCCTTAGAAATCCAAGTCCCCACAAATCTAGATCATAATCAATTTCAAACTATGGTGGGTCATTTAACAACCCCGCATTACCTATCCTTCACTAAGAATGATGACTTAGCTATTACCCAAGCTCATAATGCTCCCCTACATATCGAAGTCCTTGTCTAGAGTCACAAAATCAAACGAGTACTAATAGATGGAGGAGCTGGCTTAAATATCTATACATTAAAACTAGTCCTTGCATTGGGATTCTCTAAAAATGTTGTTGATCCCAAGAAGAAAATCATGATAAAAGCTTATGATGAGGAAGAGCGATCATCCAAGGGGTTTTTTATTCTTCCAATTAGAGTTGGTCCTATAATCAAAGATGTACCTTGCCAAGTCCTAGACATGGATCTTGCTTATAACATTCTCTTGGGATGACCATGGATTCATTCCATGCAAGTTGTACCATCAACCTATCATCAATGCTTGAAATTCCCTCATAATGGTTAGGAAGTCACTATCAAGGGAGACACTAATCCATTCCAGTATTGCAGTTCTATGAAGACATCTAATTCTTTGATACCTTATAATCATACTGGATCTTCTGCAACTACACCCATTGATCCTAGTAATATAGCATCAACTTCAAAATCAAATGGGATCAAGATAGACATCAAAGAAAGAAGTATGGGAGAGTACACTTTAGGTCAAGCTCTTTGCATCATAGAGTTACCCTTATCTCCTTGATCATATGGTAGATCTTTGATCACTAAACAACAATCAGAACCCCCTTCAACACTTGTTTATGACACATTTATAAGTGGGGGCACAATATCCAAAGAGGCAGATGAGCGTAATGCTGATCATTTTCTTAAGTCATAGAAGAATGAAGAGGATATCAAACATGAATATATATCACCTGATGTCTATGGTAAAGGGTATACTTTGTTACAAAAGATGGGATACCAAGGTGCTGGACCTATAGGGTTACAAAGAGAAGGTGTTATCAAACCGATCTTGCAAAATCCAAACTATCAAAGAGACACTACAGGATTGGGATACAAAGAAGAAGGACCAAAAGAACCAAAAGTAAAAGCAAAGATCACACCTTTTCATGAAATATCTAAAGCTCCTGCCTTGCAATTCAGAAAGAATGGTATGTATGTAGATCCAGAGAAACAACAGATAGCACAGAGAATCATTGATCGACTTGGGGATAATGATGATTCTGACTCAAATGATTATGAATGGGATTCATTATCTGATTGTATTACAGAAATAGGAGTTGATGTTGTCCATCCCTATAGTAATGATTACCATGAGGGAGAGAGTTCAAGGAGTGACTTACTAGGATTGGTCCCACATAATACTACTCTGGTCGATTGTGAGGAAAGTGAGCATTATCTTGTGATAGATGAATTGGATGAGAGTATGGAAATAGACCTCGCTAATACCATCATAAACCTTGACAACTTTTCCATCAATACTATATCTGCCTTTGAAACTGACCCGAATGATCCAATGCCCCTTGTATATCCTGAACTTATTGATTGGGATTCTCCCGATCATCCAAAACTTGATGTATTCCATAATGATGATGCAATCATTGACTATCTTGGAATCAGAGATCATTTACCACCAGGGGATCACAAGTCAAGATTTTTGATAGAACTCAATGACATGGCCTACTTTGGTGAGAGTGCCAATCCTTTCAGTCATAAAAATATAAAAATAATCAACAGATCTAATGGTGAAAACCACTCAGTGGCAGTATTAGATCCAAAAATAGTAAAAAGAAAAGATGCATCTGATGGTGAAAACCTCTCTGAGGCACCTGACGATGGAAGGATTGACACTCTTCCCAATTATCTGTATCGAGAACAATCTACCATTCTTATACAACCAACAGTACCACTCAACATTGGAACAGAGGAGTCTCCATGCATCCTCAAAGTAGCAGCATCCTTGACAGAATTAGAGAAAGAAGCTTTTGCAAGATTTTTCAAAGAGTGTTGGTGTTCAAAAATGCTTATGCCACTTAGGGCTACCAATATGCCTTGAGACTAATGTTAGGAGTGGTTACTTCCAAGTATGAGAGCTTTGCAAGACAACTGGACCAACTATAGGGTCTTAATATGCCCTCTTCTACTTCTAGCTCTGCAAAACCAAGGCGGGTACACCTAATCCAGATAAGACTCAGCTCACTACACACCTTATACTTCTAGATTCATATAGTAGATCATAGTAAAGGATTACTAAATACTAACCAAGTATTCATTGAATCAACTCTACTATGCAGGGTAAAATGGTCTTGTGAAGGGTATTACTACTATCAACCAAATAATGAAAAAGACTTGAAATGGTGTTGATATTCAAAGATGTAAGAAATAGCCAAAACCCATCAAACACTAAACTCAACTGAATGTACTAATCCTTGATCAGTGCCATTATCCATTGGGAAAATCATCAAATGCAAGTATAGAAACATGAACCAACTACTGTCAAAGACTCATAGCCATAAATATAAACATTCTAGCCCATCCACTACTTATAAGATCCTTATGTAGACAACCAAGACTGAATCTATGTCCCCTCTAAAGTATATTTCACTTGATCCTAGATCAAGAACTAAAGACTAGAACATATGCAAAGGTAACCCTATGCAATGGACCAGAAAATCCAAAACTCATAAAACTAACACCAAGGAGAGACTTGAAAGCTTGAAACAATTATATTAAGTATGATGAATCATGTACATGTCTATACCAAAAATGAGACTACCACTTCAATAACCTGCAAAAGATACAAAGAAGTTCTATTCAGCCTCCTACAATATGACAAAGTTCACTATTTCCCTGGAACTAATCAAAATCAAAACCCTTGGAACTGATAAAAATTTGAACCCATCCTAAAGATCATGAAAATCCTTTTATAGGAACAAGGATTGCAACAAGCTACTGATCATTAGGGCAAAAATTAAGTCTGCAACCACCCAATACAACAAGAAGAGAAAGAGTGCAGAGAAGCCTAGAAACCCAGGAAGAAAATTAGGTAAAATTTGATGTATAATGCATTGGTTTCACCATCATAGACTAACTGCAATCACAAGTTACATTCTTCTTGTTGCAGGAGAAACAAAATTCGATGCCAGGACCAACTTGGAAAACTTTGCACATACAAAACATGGAGATCACTGACATACCAAAACCCTGGCCTCCTGTAGAGAGAAATAGATCAGTGCATTTAACTCATCACAGCAACCCAGGAAGCAAGATCAAATCAGAATGACCGCATAGATCTTCAACATCATCATCGCAATTGCTACTATCCTACAAAAATCAATTCTGAGCTACCACACTCATTGCAAATGGCCCACTGCCAGAAAACCCTACAAAATAAGGGTTGTCACATGATCGCATAGCCAAGAAAAGGGTTATGCGAACATGCGACACACCACCAACATTCACCGTCGAGTACAAAACATCATGCCACTGATCAGCAAGACCCTCGGGCTAGATCGCAACACCTACCACCATCAAACCAGATCAAATCCATCACTAAAACCATAAATTCTGGTACTTCCTGTCGCGAAAACCCTCTATAAGAAACCTTGCAATCATATTTGAATTTGGGCACCAACGGTTATCCGGTCAACCTTAAAACACAGCCGTCAATTCATTCTTTTCTAGCAAATTGGGTGGCCCATAAAGGAATCCTGGTTTACATTTATGCCTGGTCGCATGATCGCAAGACACCCTACTCACCCTTATGATCATGCGACCGCAATCACTTAGCCGTGCAATGCCAATCACAAACCCACTCAAAAGTTTGAATTTGAAATGCAATGGTCATCCTCAGGGTGCCAGCAATCTATCAATGGTCAACATTTGAACTAAGATTAACTTTATATCACCACCATTCGATTCATTTACTTTTCTCAAGTTGGCGCACTTTATATTTCTTTAAACAAAATCAATGGTCATCATTACACCGCGATGCTAAAAGTCAAGCATCTCACCTCAGCAGTATAGCGACAACCACACAATCTTCACAGACTTGTAGACGCTCCACATCCTTTGAAAACTACGGCCCCACTGACAACATCCATCTCATCACCCCGCCAACCAATCAGAACTGAGCACATCACCGAGCAAGCGGCCCCAGTTTATCTGGTGAACTGGTGACTGAAGAACTTTCGCCAGTTCGTGAAATACTTTCCACCATCACTAAAAAACTTAGCGATCACACGACCACTATTCGCTGAATCACCAAATAAACTAGGGCATCACCAAAATATTACGCGAACCAATGAACAAGAAGAAAATTTTTCGGGCCGCTAAATATTTTATCACAACTGCCAAAGACACCAAGAAATTCAACTAGGGCCCACGCAGGAAGATCCACGGCCATCTCATAATCTCATAGACCTAACACACTTCATAAGCTTTTATGCCAACCCTTGATTTTATATGGATGTCAGGTCCCACTGCACTTATCTGCCAACGGGCCCCAAGTGACAGATGTCAACCGGTCGCATGGTTGCATGTCAGAAATTCCTAACATGTGATCATGCAACAACCAATGAAAACATGTACCTTCACTTCCTTTCTGACATCGGGACCACCACCGAAGAAATGCCTGAAACAAACAAGATCAATGGTAGGTGCATGATCTCATGAGCATGGAATATTCCTTACGCTCATACGACGACCGTCGATCTCCTCCCTTTGCTGCTTGAAGAATCTGGCCCCACCAACCATCGCACTTGCGCACTTAGGACCAACGAACAAGGAGTGCCAGCTAAAGGGAAGAAATGCGAGGTTGAAAACACACAGAGTTTTCATGCAGACCAAAAGGTGGCAGGGAGATCGAAAACATCATGGGTTTTCAAAAACATTGTGGGTTTTCAACACTTAGGTAGATTTTGAAATTGTTTCCTGCAGACCTTAAAACTTGAATATCTCCCTAGGTTTTGCAATTCAGCACATGCAATTTGGACTAGAGCTTGGTGACAATATGAAGAACACAGGGTTAAGGGCACACACCATGAAACATTATGGATTTTCATCGGAAGTTAAAACTATGTAGCAGGGTGGCATAACTTCAAAATTTGCAAGGAAGAGGCCATTTTCACAAGATTTTGCATTGATAGGAAAATGGGCTAACAGAGAGACAGATCAACTTTGCTTGGTCCTATGTTGATATGCCTAGGCTAGACTCTGATCTTATTATGCATCATTTATCTATTCGACCAAGTGTGAAACTAGTTAAGCAGAATCTCTGCAAGATGCACCCACACATTGCATTAATGGTTAAAGCAAAATTGAAGAAGCTCCTAGATGTTGGACTCATTCATGCTATTGATTATGCTGAGTGGATTTCCAATATCATCCCCGTCTCAAATCCAGACAAGTCTATCTGGATTTGTATTGATTTTCAAGATCTTAATAAAGCTTGTTCGAAAGATGACTTTCATCTGCCAAATATTGACATGATTGTTGATCTGACAGCTAGGCATGAGATGTTATCATTAATGGATGGTTTTTCGAGCTATAACCAAATCAAAATTGCATCGGAAGACCAGGAAAAGACTACTTTTACTTGTCCATGGGGTGCATACTGCTGGAATGTGATGCCATTTGGCTTCAAAAATGCTGGTGCAACTTATCAACGGGCCATGACCACAATCTTTCATGATATGATGCACACCATTATGGAAGATTATGTTGATGAAATTTTAGCAAAATCCAAAGACAGAGCCAGTCATTTGAGAGTGTTGGATTGAATATTCACCCGGATGGAAAAATACCAGATTCGACTCAATCCAAAGAATGTGCATTCGGAGTTACATCCGATAAATTGTTAGGGTACATTGTCTCAACCAAAGGAATTGAAGTAGATCTAGAAAAAGTTAAAGAAATATTGGAGATGGCTTCTCCCACTAACATCAGTCAGTTAAGATCCTTGCAAGGACATCTCCAATCCATCTGAAGATTTGTTTCTCAACTAGCAGATCAAAGTCATCCCTTTCAACATTTGTTGCATAAAAATATCTTATTCCAATGGAATGATCAATGTGAAGCAGCTTTCAATAAAATCAAGCAATATCTGGTGAATCCTCCAACTATGATGTCACCAATTCTAGGCAAGCCACTCTTGCTCTACATTTCAGCTACGGCAGTTTCACTAGGTGCTCTATTGGCTCAGCAAGATCATGAAGGAAAAGAAAAAGCCATATATTATATCAGTTGCACCCTAGTGGGCTATGAGCTAAATTATTCTCCTATAGAAAGAGCATGTCTGGCCATTGTTTTTGCATCACAGAAGTGGTGACATTACATGTTGTCACATTCAATCTAGCTCATTGCAAAGATTGATCCTTTAAAGTATCTATTAAGAAAAACAACATTGACAGGCAGATTGGCTAAGTGGGTCATGCTACTTAGTGAATTCGATATTGAATATGTATATATCATAATAAAATGACCAGTTCATACACCATCCATTGTATCTACCCATAATAAAACCCCATCATAGTTTGATCTTTTGTCATGGTCTTCATCCTAGTCTTGTTGTTTCCTTCTTCATCCATAATAAGTCAGTCCATCACCTAGCTGGGGGCATGTCCTTGACCTAGTTTGGGAAGTGGATCTATGATAGTCGTGACTCTTAGAGGAAAGAATGGAGTATTTTCACCAGGAAAGAAAACACAATCAAATGTTCTTTCACAATGGTATCTTCATGATGAATCAAAATCTATAATCTACTCTTTGAAATGTGACCACTTATCTATACATCTTGACTCTACATCATTAATTGATTTGATCGACATATCCTAAATTTATCTTTTGGCAAAAGAAATGTATATTCATGGCAGGCATGTTAGAATGGTTTGTTGTAGCTTATGCATTCATATCTAGATTTCATTGTTATCATGTTTCCTATGCTATTTCGGGATAGCTTTGACATGAGTTTGCAACTCCCATATGTCATTGATTAGAATAGCCGAGATGGGGCATGATATTTTTTTTTATAGTTGTTTGTGGGATATTTTTTGATGAAATCAAAGGAACAAGTAATTGGGGTGTCTGTGTATAAGTGCCTTCATCCATTTCATAGTATGGACAACATACAAATCATGTTGCTTAGCAAATGCTATTTATGGTGATACGCCATCGCATACCTCGACTCCAAATATTTGTTCCCCAATAGAGGGGGGAAATATTCCTTGTCTGTTACGCAAATGAAACTCAGGTCATCTCGGTTCAATTATACCTAGATGCTTGTCAAGTTTGCAATATTAAACTCCATGCAAGAAGTGCTCAGGTCATCCTGGTTTAATTATACCATGATGCTTGCATTTTTTTGCAACACAACAAGCTCAATGATGGAAATCAAATTCCAGTTATTATGAAGTTCTGAGATGTTACATGAAGGTGTGGAGATACTCATTTCATATTTCATTTTGCATTGCATTTTACCATCTCATGAATTGCATATCAGTGCTCCTTTTATAGGGATTTGTAGGTTATCTTTCTCATTAGGTTATCTATTTTTCCTAGTCCATTCTTCTTGTGTCAAAACATTGTTATTTCAGTTGAGCACATTTGGACAACCAACAATATTATGACTTTTTGCATTTAAAATTTTGCACTTAATCATTTTAAGGCATGCATAATCTTCATTAGGTGTGTTCATTTGTATATATTTGATCACTTGTTATAGCTATCACCATCTCATCATGTTATTAGTTATTATATTCAATCATCTTAAGTACATTATCCTTTATTACATTAGCTATCATTTGCATTACATTGTCATTTATTATCCATTACATGTATTATATCATCACACATTTATTATCTATTACATTGTTCATTAAGTATCTTTTCATTATCCATTATTCACATTGTTTTACATCGTTTTATTAGTAATCACATAACATAGCATTAGTAAGCATCATTTAAGACATGCATTTATATGTTAACATCATATGTTAGATTTTTAACCATTATGCATCACATAGAAAGTAAATTATCTTGCATTCTAAGACATCCATTCTATGCATATTAAAGTAAATCATCACATCCTGCATATGTCAGTACGCACATGTATATAAACACATTATAGCAAATAATGATAGAATTGCATCAATCATATAAAGTCCATGAACATAACAAACTGTCCAAATGTCTGATGATATATATAATCAATAACAATGTGTCCAAAGTCAGTGTCTATCAAGTTAATAATCTATAATGATACAATGATAATATGATAACAAAATGTGTATACAAGTGGTATCTATGACCCACTGCCTCCTGAATCTATTTGTCACTATCTACGAGCTGCAATGAGGCCCCATGCTGCTAAACCACCTGATCCTGAGGATCCAGCCTAATCTCCTGAACCTATGGGTGCTCTAGGAGGACATGATGATACCCCTCCACTATCGGTTGGTGCCTATCTATCATATATTGTTGTCTTGATGGCCACTGAGCTCTCTTTATAGCTCATGATCCACTGATCTCTTAGCACTGCCTGTCTATATGCCTCTTGCCAGTAGGATATCTCCTTCCCAGCTCGTATCATGGCTCTCAGGCTATCTCCATGGGGACCTAGATCCTCTGTCCACTGCAACTCATCCAATAACATCTCTGACTCTCTGAGTCTCTCAATAGCCATATCCCACTCAGCTCTCAATACTCTCATCTATCTATCCATCCTCTCAATCTGTCTCTCTAGACCTGGAACCCGGTCTGCCTACACCTATGTAACTGCTAGTCAAACTAGTAGTGCATCAATATATGGCTCCTCCTTAGCAGCATCTCTCTGAAAATAGGGATCTTGTCCGCCGATATCCATGTATGCCTATACATCTGCCATCTCAGCATTTGGCTCATCTTGTACATCATCATGTCCCTGCATTTGTACCTGTGTAGCTAGTCCCTATATTGGGGCAGTTGGTATTTGTACCTGAGTGACTGGTACTTGTAATGGAGCTCCTGCAGCTAGTTGTGCTAGCTATGCTGGAGGCTATCTCCATCCCTATCTAGCTAGGGGAGGCATCAATCCCCTCTACCTCACTCCACCTCCCCTCATCTGTGGTCCTACCCTATCCCCTCTCCCTCCATCTCCACCACCATCTCCACCATCTCCTCCTCCATCTCCTCCACCGTCACCACCACCTCATCTCCCTCACCCATGTCTATCTCTCCCTTGGAGTCTCCCTCATCGTCTCTCTATAGGATCTCTCTCTGGAGGCCTAGCTACTAGATCTGTAATCCATGGTACAGGAAAGTCTCTCAAATGTTGCTCAAGATCTGTAGTCATCCCAAGGTCTACCACTGTCTGCCTCATCGACCATGCCTAGAATGGTGTATCCAAAAAATCTTGACGAGCAATATCAAATGATGCCATGGGTCCCTAGTCTCATCTCTCCTGCTGAGTACGAGAAAACTCTGTCACTCCCTATGGCATGCCCTGTATCCTACCAAACTATCGCAGGACCCGACTAACCAACTATCGCTCTATAATAAAGGGTTTCTGCCCTATCAACCACCATGACTCAAAGCAAAAACCTAGCTTCGGCTCATCATCCCACGACTCACAACCTAAGTACAGTTTCCATGTCACTGTATCTAAAGTATCAAATGTATACCGCCAGAACTCTAAATGGCCTAGTTTTGCCTGAGACAAAATTGAGGAATATAAATGAATGTAGGGTTGCACCCCAAAATCTAATAGCCATTGGTCACATCACTGCAATGTGCTCCCATGCCCAAACATGGAGCAGTGTCACACATACTGATAGAGATGCACCCTTATGGTACACCACCTGATGCATATCATGATAAAGACATGCTAATAAACACACCCCCCAAGAAAATTGGGTCCCCTCCATCATCAGTTGTAATGTGCAACCCCATCCAACTACAAATCCATGTGACCTATGATCAAGGCATACAAATCCCCCAATCACTCCTGCTAGCACTACTAGCAGAGGCTCATACAGATCAACCATGTCCTCCCAACTAATCTCTCCATCCTCTATATCATCATCACTGAAGATGGCTCTACACTCTGTGACTCCGTCATGCCAATCGTATTGAACCAGCTCCCTTGTGATGGGAAGACAGAGGATGCAATATACATCCTCTAGTGTGACTGTCATCTCCCCTGTCGAAAGATGGAAGGTACTCATCTCTGAGTGCCATCGCTCTACTAATGTCATCATCATACTCAAATTCACCTGAATCTCAGGTGTGTAAATCACATAATATAACCCAAACGCTCCAATCAATAGTTTGTCTGTCTCTGACAGCGCTGGTCTCAGATTCTGTGTGATAGGATATCTCTCCCGTGACATCAAAATATCTATAATATCCTCCTATTCCAGTCAACAACAATCAACCTATCAGATTTTGATAAACTGATCTATCAATCTATCTATCCTATCATATCAATTTCAAACATGTTTCTATCACGTGTTTCAATAGATGATTCTATCAATTACCTATGTTCAAGACTGGTTAACTAGTGAACATGCTACAATGTTGCCTATCTTGATCAAATCGATCAAAATCAATCACCGACAAATCCAATCGGCTTATCGACATCAAGTTTGACCTAATTGACTATCTCATTTGCCCAAATTCTACTATCTAAAACACATGCGCATCATTGAATCATGCATGCGCAACATTATGTAACATTTGCGCAGGTTTTCACATTTGCGTAGTTTTCCTGCCCATTTGCGCAACAAATCTAAACAAATGCACAGCAAATACGTATGCGCACTTTTATTTCATATTTGTGCAACACTAATTTTCTTCTCATATGCATGCGCAGCTGCACTCAACGCATGCGTAGAAACTTTAATTTTCTACGCATATATCGCTAGTTGTTGTGCATTGATGCGTCGCAACTGCGCATTCATTCATCATTCAAAAACAAAAAAAAAATTCTAATCTAATCTACCATTCCATCTACCCTAAACATGCTAAAATTCTACTCTAACATGCATCAAATCATGAAATCACAAAGTAGGATCGAATCACCTACTGGTTCACCCGAATCAGGTGGTCGCTGGAAGTGTCTGACCCTCTCGAAGCAGTGATCTGACAACGGGAATGACATCCTAGTGGCTCTGCTCTCTTTTCTCTCATGCTCTAATCTCCAAATGACAAGTGTGCACAATGAGCCTATTATGGACCCCTTAGCCCTATTTATAGCCTGTGGACCTGATGTGCTTGGTGTGTGGACCCTATCTCCCATTTTTCTTCCATTCCACCCCGTTTTCTACCGTTCTTTCATGAGATTGATTGTACAACTCAAAAATTAAAAAAAACAACAACAAAATCAATTAAACATTCAAATAATCTTTTTTTTGTCAATCAATCTCTCAAGGGGGCATGCATAGGTCGTCTGAGACATTGTCTGGGGCAGGAGCAAAAATACTTGATTTTTCTTTGAAACAATGTGACCAGCACATTATTTCAAAGAGGGGCAAAATGTATACACCTAAAAATGGCTTCATTAATTAATTAAATATTTATTATTTAATTACTATTGACTTGATAAATTAATTAAATATTTATTATTTAATTAATAATTATTCTTCTATTTATTAAATAAATTATTCAATTTATTTAGTGAATTCACTATAGTTTGTTCCTCTATCCTAAGTCTTCTAATTAGTCTTATTAAAGTGATTTAAATAAATATACAATCACCTAAATATGACTAAGACCCCTAGTCCACCTCATCTACCCACTCACTTGACACATCATCTTAGCTAAAATAAATAATTATTATTAATTATTTATTAGTAATTATCCTCACCCACACATGTCCTATTCTTAAGGGCTATGTGGCCTCATAGGACTTAGTCTCATGACCACATGTCCTCTCAACAACCAAGTCAAGAGACATTCCCTATTCCTAAGGGGCTTCTCAAGCCACCTCTAAGGGTCAAAGGTGACTTATGGGACACTTGTACAAAGAGTCCTCATGGGGAAAAGGTCTCTCCCCCTTTTTCTCTTTAGTCTTTGTGAGACACTTGACATGTGTCTTTCCCTTCCACCTTTTTCTCCTCCATGTCAATGTGAGAGTAACATCATCCCTATTCTTCCTCTCACATTCCAACTACATCCCCCTTTCTCTCAACTCCTTCAACCAAGTCAATCCTAGCCTTAGGATCTTCCACCTTTCATTCTCAACCGTTGGATTGTGCCACCTAGGCCTAGATCCTCCAAAACTCTATAAAAGGAGCCACATTTCCCCTTTGTGAAAAAAAGAGGTATTTTTGTAATAGGCATTCAAGTATTCAAGCAATCAAGCATCCAAGCATCCAAGCATTCTAAGAGCAATCAATCCATATTATCATCATTTCATTTGCATTCCATCCATTAGATTGCATAAGCTATTGTGCACTCATTTCATAAAATCTCCACACTTTGGTAGCATCTTGGGAGAAGGCTTCATTTGGAAATTTGAGAGCTCAACCTCTTCAAGAAATCAAAGCTAGGAGGACAATGGAGACAAGCTGCATGGTAGGTGAAGTTCATTAATTTAGTTTCATCATTTTATAGTTACTTTGTATTCTTCATTGTGTTGCATTAGATTGATTTATTGCATTTAAATAGTTAATTTATCATCTCTAGTTATTAGACATCTAATTTGCATACACCAATATTAACTTTTTATGTGGGTTCAATCAAAATGGATGATATTTCCTCATAATTCTTGGGTAAAGTATCCAATCTCTCTTTCCTAGGTGCCACAATTGGGTTTTCACCTTTAGAAACATCTTTTATTTTTAATTTTTCTTGGTCTAGCACTGCCACATTGTGGTTTTCACCACTAGACCTTTATAGTTTTTTATCTCATTCTTTTCTTTTCTTTCATGACTAAGATATTGAACACTTTCCACTATTTCAATTTAATATATTTTATTGGTAGAAGGGGGTTCAACTACATTTAGGTATAATGCCAAGGAATTATCATTTCAGAATATGACCATGTCATTTGGATCTATAGAATTACAATCAATTAGTTTCGGGTATATAAGGGATAAGGTATCATTGGATAGGTTCAAATTTGCAAGATTTAAGGACATGAATTTGTTTGAGGGTTCATACATTGTATTGATTAAGTCTATGATATGTGATTTCTCTAGGTGTTCCATAGAACTTGGATCAAAATTTTCCTCACTCAAGTCCTCTTGGGTTTCTTAAGGATAAAATTCTCATGGGTTAAACCTATCACTATATTCTTCCATCACTAGTAACCATGAAGGTACATAAGGTTCCCCTATCCATTCAGATCTTTCTATTTCTTTATTTGGAGTAGGTTCTTGAGTAGAATTTATCCCTTGATTTGAGCTTGAAACTTGAATTCAAATTAACTCTTGATTTGATTCTTGCCTTTCACCTAAATTATATATAGGAGCATAGGTATGGATGAAATCCACCTCTTTATCTTGACGGGATCCATCAGATAAAGAATCACATTCCCATTCATTAGTATCCTATCACTTTGGAAATTTAATTGTAAAAATTATTCATAAAATTGGGGATGATTATTGTGTGCTATAATTGTGTCACACTTCTATGAATCATTGCATTCAAGAACACTCAAGAATGAGGTCTCAAAAATCTATCCATAGCTCCCTAGACATGGAGTGCAAGGGTTTTTAAGAATGCTCTCAGCTAGAGCTATTAAGCCAATAACCTTGCTAGTAAACCATACAATGGGAGATTCAAATGAAAATAAGGGCAAGAATGCCAATATCCTCAAGAATCAAATGAAATGCAATGCAAGCTAGATTAAGATGAATATGCAAGCTAAACTATGAAAATGAAAGATGCAAGTATTACAAAGCCTCCTAGTTAAGCTAGATGAATTAATCTAAAGCATAAAGGAAATATAAGCTAAGAATGCCATGAAAATGAAGCTACTATGCAAGAAATGAAACTATGATAACATGTAGATGCAAAATTCAAGAATGCTCCAAATTTCCAAAAGCTCCAAAGTGACCTAGAAAACCTGCAGCATAACATTAGCATAAAAGTTGAGGATCTAGAATGAAGAAGAGAGCTCTCCTTTTATAAAAAATGAAAAGGAATGGACCATGGAGATTAAGAGGCAAAAGATCTAATCAAGGGTGGAGCTTGAAAGAGGAGCAATCCATGTGCACAAATATCCTCCAATAGGAAAATAGGAGTTGACTTTTGTTGTCCATATAAGACAAAAAGTGCTTTTTCCCTTTTTATAAAATAAGAATAATGCTTTATTTGTGCAACTTAGGATAAGAGCAAAAGTGGGGGCTTTTTATTTAATAAAAGGGGAGGAAATATTCCTTTTAATTAAATAAAAACTTAGGATAACATGGTTAGCCCATAGAAAATAATCGAATAAATGATAGAGCTAGGATTTGATCAAGAACAAGCAATTTATGATTTAGCAAAAGGGGCTAATAGTCTAGATGACCATTTTTAGGTGATTACAATTATTTTTAGTATATCCTAGGTTAATGTATCCTAACCCTAAGTTTTATTTTCTATCTCTCCAAGTCATTTCTATGGGTTCCACCAATCCTTCATTTTCATTTCCCAAGGGTCCTTTTCCTCTATATCCCATCTTTTGCATGATTTTATATCTCTTTCCATATTGATGCGTTGGGATGCTAATATTTTAAATCATTTCTTCATTTGATATCTGATTTGAACTTGATGCTTCTTCCTCCTTATAAATCCATTTTTAGATTTCATTATCATCTTCTTCTATGGGTGAAGAAGTACTAGCTTGTACAAAATGTTCATTGTACTTTTTAGGAAGATTGGAACTAGATGGTTTGCCATCATTGATAAGGAATATTCTCCCACAACTTTTTTCTTGATATTGCATTATTTTTAAAAATTCCTCATCATTGTGTCCATCAATTGATAATATATTTCTTTGGCTTTAATTTGACAAGATTTTGAATTGTCCTCTTCTTGGTGTAAGACATTTTCTTCTTCTTTTTCTTTGGAATCTACCTAACTAACTTTCTATTTTCCTTTAGTTGATATAGATAAGTTAGTTTTGTCTTGATTAGAACTATCAAGGATATCTTCTTCTTCTATCTTTCTTTTTCCTTTTGCTAGGGAGCCATCATTTGAACTTTAACCTTGAATTATTTTTCTTGATGTAGTGCATTCACTATTATAGGGAACCAATGAATCATTCAAGGGTTTGATCTTATTTTGAAATGGATTCAAATATCCACTCACCATGATTTCTTGGCCCATATAAGGAAATTTTAAACATTGATGGTACATTGATGGTACCACTTGCATCTCATGTATCCATGGTCTCCCCAACAAAATATTATAGGTCAATTCTAAGACAAGCACTTGGCAAACTATTTCTTTTTGGATAGGACCAACTCAAATAAGAGGAATAACTATTCCTTTAGAAGAACTTTCTTCACCATCATAAGCTTTGATAGTTATTTTTCTTTTAGGATTAATGACTTCTTCAAAATATCATAAATATTTTACAAGACTCAAGGTACAAATATTTAGGTCATCCCCTCCATCAATAAGGACTCTTTTGACATGATGTTTCTTTATCAAGACTTCTATATACATTGGAAGATTTTGAGGATGGTTTAAAGACATGTCATCTTTCTCAGAAAAGGAAAAATAATGTAGCACAATGAGGTGTCCAACCATGTTTTTAAATTTGTCAACATACAAGTTATGTGGAAAATTAGTATCCACAAGAGCCTTTTCCAAGATTTATTTATGGATTGGTGAAAGTTTTAACAACTCCAAGATTGATATTTGTGTGGGTGTTCTAACATAGGAGCATCTTGGGTTCTTGGTAATCCTGTATCACCAAAAACATGTTTGAGTTGTTAGGTGTGCTTGGTAGCTTCTTTTGGGCTCTCGATGAAGTATTCTTGTTTTCATTGATAGGGCTTGGTTGTTGCTTAGTTCATTTGTTCACCAATTTAGTTTGGTTTATTCACCAAGTTGGTTTCTGTTGCTTGGTAGTCCTACTCACCGAGTGGTTTATTCTAGATTTCTATTGAGGCTAACTTGTGAATTTACTTTTGGTCACAGAGTTAATGATTGCATCGATCATTATGAAGCATGTGGAACTAGATATGGGTTTTCCCCTTCTCCAATGTTGGATTTAATTGATCTTAAGGCTGACCTATTTGGTAGCCTCTTGTATGAATAGAATAGTATGTTGTAGACTTAAGGGGTAGTAGAAGAGGATAGAACATGAATGTATGGGAAATTCTCATATGTATAAGGACTATTTATATATGAATTTTTATTGTATAAGGCCGTAACTAGGAAGGCCTTATAGCTCGACATGTATAAAGTTTGTTGATGAATAATATGTGAAGATTTTGCATTCTCTCTCTCTTTATTTGTTGTTGTCTCTTTTGAGTGTTGATTCTGCAAGGAGATTGATGTTTAGGTGTTCCTTTGGTCCCATCCTCCCCTTCTCTTTACGTCAGGTGGTATCATAGTGAGGTTAGATCTAGTTCCTTCTTGTAAGACCTAGTTGGTGTCTTATTGTGGGGTGGTAGATTGCGATCTGACTTGAAATTGAAGAGGGTTTCGAGATGGTTCATGGGAAGTGAGATGTAGATCTAGGCTTGGTGGATATGCTAAGACAAATTTCTGCTAGGTTAGAAGTTGTTGAGATAGCTCAATGTAGAGGGAGACATCTTGATGATGTGAGTGATGAAGAAGTCAAAGATGAAAAGGGTGAAGCAGAACCTACACCTATGATGGATCAAGGTGAAGAAAGACTTTTGAAGGCATTAATAAACTTAAAGGCTACACCACAATTCAATCCTTTTGAATATAGTGTAAGGCTAGATTCAGATGAGTTGATGGATTGGATAATCAAGATGGAAAAGTATTTTGAATATGAAAATGTTCCCAAGGAAAAGAAGGTGAAAATTGCAAATACAAAATTGAAGAGTCATGCATCCTTATGGTGGGAACATCTACAATTGGATAGAAAGAGGAAAGGAAAATATAAAATCAAGGTATGGAATAAGATGGTAAACAAATTGAAAGGCAAGTTTCTACCTTGTTATTATCAAATTAACCTAGTTAGGTGAATGCAAAGTTTGAAGCAGAAAGATAGCTTGGTAAAAGATTATACTAAGAAATTATATAGATTAGACATCAGATTTGGACATATTGAGGATGTGGTAGAAAGAATTTCTAGATACCTGAATGGGTTAAGTGTTTCTAGTCAAGAGGAAATCAGTTTGGTTAAGTTGGAAAGTATTGAAGAAGCTTATCAGTTTTCCCTGAAAGCTGAGGAGAAGTTGAAAAAAAGACATGAGAAAAGACAAAGAGGAAGAGGTGGTAGATTCCCTAGAGTAAGAGGTAGATATTTTGATAGAAATAATAGATCTAATCAAGATAAAATAATTTAGAACATAGACAAGACCAAGTGGAAAGGTGAAAGTTCTTCTAGAGGAAGAGGCAGTAACTACCGAGGTGGCTATAACAAAGGTGGATTTTGAGGAACTTGTTGCAATTGAAGGGGAGAAGGACATATATCATTTGAGTTTATAAATGAAAGTAAGAAAGTCGGTAGCAATAGGAATGCCTTGGTGTAAGAAGACTCACCAAATGAACCAAAGAAGGAAATTAACTTGATGTCAGAAGAGCATTATGGAGTGAAAGTAATAAGGAAGATCCAATAAGGAAAAGTTTGTTCAAGTCTAGATGTAGATTTGTTGATAAAGTGTGGAAGGTAATCATTAGCAGTGGAAGCTCAAAGAATCTAGCATCTGAGGAAATGGTTGAAAAGTTACAGTTGGAAAGGTTGAAACACCTGAAGCCCTATCAAATTTCATGGATCAAAGATGAGCATAAACTATTGGTAAGTGAACAATGTTATGTAAATTTGAAAATTGGCAAGTACTATGATAAGGTGTTGTGTGATATTATGCATATGGATTGTTATCATATTTTGTTGGGTAGACCTTGGCAATATGATAAACATGCTATAGATGATAGAGATTGCATAAATATACTATTTGCCTAATGGTAGAAGACAAATCATGTTACCTTTGATTGAAGAATATATTGGTAGTGTTTGTACATCTTTGAAAGTTTGTTTGATAGAAGGAAGAAAGTTTGTTAAGGATTTGAAGAAGAATGATGTATGTTTTGTTGTGATTCCTAACAAACCAAGTGACAAGACAATGGATAGTTTTCCTAAAGAGGTTGATGAATTACTCATCAAGTACAAAGAGATCATTTTTGATAATGTACTTGATGGTTTACCACCAAAAAGAAGCATTGATCATTCTATGGATTTGATTCTTGGAGCTAGTTTACCGAATAAAGCACCACATTGGTTGACACCTATCGAGAATGAGGAACTTAACTGACAAATACAAGAGTTGTTGCAGAAAGGTTTGATCCAAGAAAGCTCGAGTCCATGTGCAATACCAGTTGTATTAGCACCTAAGAAGAATGGAGAGTGGAAAATGTGTACTGATTCCAGAGAAATTAACAAGATAATAGTGAAATATCAATTTCCTATACCGAGAATGGATAACATAATGGATATTTTGAGTGGAGAAAATTATTTTACCAAAATTAATTTGAAGAGAGGATATCATCAAATTAGAATAAGAGAAGGTGATGAATGGAAGACTGCTTTCAAGATAAGAGAAGGTTTGTATGAGTTGTTGGTTATGCCTTTTGGTTCAACTAATGCACCGAGTACTTTTATGAGGTTGATGAATGAGGTTTTGAAGAAATTTTTGGGTAAATTAGTGTTTGTATACCTAGATATTTTGATATTCAATAAGAACATAGAAGAATATTTGTTGAACATTAGATATGTATTGCAGAGATTGAAAGAAGAAAAGTTGGTGATTAATTTGAAAAAGTGTTCCTTCATGAAAGAGGAGATTGTATATTTGGGATTTGTGATTTCAACTAATGGTTTGAAGATGGATCCTAAGAAGGTTGAAGCTACTTTGAATTGGCCTACACCTGAAAATTCTAGTGAGGTAAGATCATTTCATGGTTTAGCAAGTTTTTACCAAAATTTCATTAGGAATTTTATTGCAATTTGTAATGCTATGTCTGACACTATGAGAGGAGATAAAATAGAATTCAAGTGGACACATGGATCTAATACAAGTTTTGAGACATTAAAGCAGAATGTTGTTGAATTTCCTATGTTATATTTACCTGATTTCAATAAGGTATTTCAAGTTGAATGTGATGCAAATGGTAGTGCAATAGCAATTGTTTTGAGTCAAGAAGGAAAACATGTTGCTTTCTTTAGTGAGAAATTGAATGATGCTAAAAAGAAATATTTTGTGTATGATCAAGAGTTCCATGTTATTGTTCAAGCCCTAAAGAAATGGAGACATTATTTGATACCGAGTGAATTTGTGTTCTATACTGATCATAAGGCTTTACAGTATTTGGGTAACTTCATAATAAGTTGAATCAGAGACATATGCAATGGGTTGAGTATTTGCAGAGTTATACATTTGCGATAAAACAAAAGAGTGGAGTCACGAATCAATTCACTGATGCATTGAGTTGAAGAATATCTTTGATGACTGAAATGAGAATTGAAGTTCTTGGTTTTGATGACATGAAAGATTTGTATGAAATTGGCCCTGATTTTTCTAAGCCAAGGGAAAAGTGCAGAGCACCTATTCAAGATCAATCAAGTACTAAATGGGAAGACCATTTCATTCAAGAAGGTATGTTGTTCAAAGGTATTCAATTTTGTATGCTGAGAACATCAATGAGAATTAATTTGATAAAGGAGAAACATAGTAGTGGTTTGACTAGACATTTTGGCATTGATAAAACATTGAATTTGCTTAAGGAGAGATACTTTTGGCCAAAGTTGTATAAGGATGTTCAAAAATTTTTGAGAAGTTGTGGAGTTTGTCAAGTTGCAAAGGGAGTTGTATGCACCCTAAAATGGTCGCCTAGACTTTGGGCCCCATTTATTTGATTTATCAATCCTGAATCATTTTGATCAATAATCAATATTTTGAACATTATCAATTTCTTGATCAAATCCTAGCTCTATCATTTATTTGATTATTTTCTATGGGTTAACCATCTTATCCTAAGTCTTTATTTGATTAAAAGGAATATTTCCTCCCCTTTTGATTAAATAAAAAGCCCCCTTTTTCATTTTATCCTAAGTTGCACAAATAAAGCATTATTCATATTTTATAAAAAAGAGAAAAGCACTTTTTGTCTCATATGGACATAAAGTCAACTCTTATTTTCCTATTGGAGGATATGTGTGCACATGGATTGCTCCTCTTTCAAGCTCCACCGCCGATTAAAACTTTTTGCCTCTTAATCTCCATGGTCCATTTCACCTCATTTCTTATAAAAGGAGAGCTCTCTCCTCCATTTGCATACCATGTTTTATGCTAATGTTATGTTGTAGGTTTTAGGTGCATTTGGAGTTTGAAGACATTGAAGACTTGTTGCATTTCATTGTAGTTGCATATTTCCATTCTTAGTTGCATGATAATGGCATTGTTAGCTTAGTTTCCTTTTATGCAATAGAATAAGCTCACATAGTCTAAATAGGAGGCATTGTAACACTTGTTATTTCCTTTCATAGATTAGTTGCATTGTACCTTCCTTTCATAGTTTAGATTGCATCATCATATAGCTTGCATTGCATTGCATACTTGATTCTTGGAGATATTGGCATTGTTGCCCTTGTCTTCACTTGAATCTCTCATTGTGTGGTTGACTAGCAAGGTCATGAGTTCATAGCTCTAGCTGAGAGAAATTTTCAATCTTGCAACTCCATGCATAAAGAGCTATGAGCCGCTTTGTGAGGCCTCATTCTTGAGCAACCTTGCATGTAATGGTTCATAGAAGTGCACCATTTTAGTGTGTACATTTTTGGCGCCCACCGTGGGGCTGAGTAGATTAGCTTTGTCCCTTTAATTCTGCATTTTCCGTCAATATTTTCATCAATTTTTAGCTTCATTTTCAGTCTCTGGTTTTCTGTCTTAGAGTATCACGTGATACTTCTCAGAAATATCGCGTGATATATCTCTGTATAGCAGTGCGACACTTCACGCGAAAGAAGAATCACCCGCCAGTACTGAGAAATATCACCTGTTATCGAGCGAAGTATCGTCTGCCCATAGTGAGAAGTATCGCACGACTGAGAAATATCGCGCGACTGAGAAATATCACCCAACTATAGGAAACTGTATCGCGCGATACTGGTGAAGTCTGAGAAATATCACCTGGTCTGGCAGAGACTTGCGTTCTCAGTTTTCTTGTCTGAATTTGATTATTTTAGCTTGCTATTTTGTTTTGCTATGTTTAGATAGGTCTAACCCGCATCTTTTAGCTTAAATCTAGCAGTTTATTGCATGTTTACATTTGGATTTGGATTTTGCTAACCTTGTGGGTCTAACAAGTTGTGTTTGTAGGTGCTCTCATTTGCTTGAAAATTGCTAAAAATGCATGTCAAAGAGGGCTACTAACAGTTTTTGTAGGGCTGCCCAAGCATAGAAAAACAAAAAAAAAATTTCATTTCTTGCTTGTTTATTTACTTTTCTTTCAAGTGTGGCATTCACTAATTGTATTAGGCATCTTAATACCTTGTGAAAGGGATCTTGAGGTGGTAGGAGAAGTATGCTCTTCACCTTTAGGTGAATCAGAAAATCTTAACCCATCTTAAGGTTTTGGAAGCAAGGGAGTAATTGAATCTCTTTGCTTGGTGTGTTTGGGAGAGATTCTTGAGATATGGGAGTATGCTCTTCACTCTTGTGGTGAACCAAAAACCTTGAACCTCAAGAGTTGATCTATTCTTTGTTTAGTTTAGGATCCTTTAGTGGGCCTTCTCTTGAGCAATCAAGAGGAACGACTCAAGTGGGGACAACCTTGTCATCATTTTCCTTGGTGGCAAGTGATTCCAACTCACTATAATCTCAAGGCTATCAAGGACACCAAAAACCTTGGTAGACATAACACTTATCTTCATTTGATGTGAGTAGCTCATGGAATTGCAACCATGGGGAAAACATTGAACAAGAATGCTTAAGGTACTCTTGAGGCCGCGAGGTCCTAGTCCTTTATGAGGAGCAAGAGGGGTGTTGTGAACGGAAATCCTTATTAAGAATCATTAGATAGAAGCCACCTTCTTTTAGCCACTTATCTTCTTAGTGCAAGGATTGATCCAAGTGGTTTACCCGGATCACCTTAAGATACTCACCATATGTGTCCCTTTGGTTGTGTCATTTGACATTTCCATGACAAAGCCAACATCTCTTGTGGGTAACCACTTGGTGTGAGGCGAGGGGGCATCAAGTTGTGGGCTAAGTTGGTAAGTATTGAGCCTTGACTTTTTAGGATAGATTTGCTTGAAGTGTCTTTGATTGTGTGATACCAATGCAAACATTCTTACATACAAACAATCGGTAGCATTCATAGGGTGTTGTTTCAATTCTGATATCACAAGTGTTTGTCTTGGCAAGGTTGCTTTTGCCCTTGTTTCAAGTGTTTGAGACCATATTTTGATCCCTTACTGTTTGCAAACCTGCCAAAATTTTGCTGATATTGTGACTGAAATCGAAAACATCAACCCTCAGACTAGAAATTTTGACCAAACAGACCCAAAAATGCAAATTTCACATAGTTCTGGTCACGAGTTAAACAAATCTGCAACAGTATCGTGCCCTGTAAAGTGAAGTATCATGCGATACTTCGCGCTTGCTAGAAATATCGCCCGCTTTGAAGAGAAATATCGCGCGATAGTTCACCCCTGACGGACTATCGTCTGACCTGCCTGGAGTATATCACCCGCCAGTATTAAGAAGTATCACCTGGCTTTGGGCGAAGTATCACGCGGGTATAGGTTTATCACCCCAGTAGCCTGGAGTATATTGCCTGGTTTATTTTTTCCGTGCTTAAATTTTGGTCAGTTTCAGTTGCTATCAATCAGGCTAGGTCTTAAAGTAGGCTTCTCACCCTGACGTCTGAGATTTGTCTTGACCCCAAATTTTTGATTTTTAGTCCTCCGGGATAGCATCATTTGATTTACAAAATCACTTTGGAATAATTGTCAAGTTAGAAAGCCATTCTTGGTGCCAAGGTTCATCTTTAAAATTGTTAGCTACATTCCGGGAAAATTTTAGTACTCTTATTATCCAAATCGCTTTCATTTTCATTTAATCTCAATTTCAATTATATTTTGGCCTAGCCAAACCTCCTAGTTCAAAAGTGCAAGGGTAGTCACCCTTTGATTTGAAGCACCTCTTTGACAGTGTTGGTAAAGCCCTTTTTTTTCTTTTCATTTCTCTTTGGACAATAGAGGACTTTGATTATCCTAGTTTGGTGTTGACACTTTGAAAGGTCACCTTATCATTGAGAGTATCTCTCTTTCATGTCAGTTATGACAAGGTACCAAGTTAATCAAGGGAAGCGACCCCTTGTTGCCTTTAGCCAGTTACCACCCATCAAGACTCGTCGACAACCTAAGGGAAAAGGACCCCTTTTTGACCAATCTCCTAAGAGTGAATCCGAGGTTTGTTTTAATTTGGGAGCTAATCCTAGTGAAGTGAGCACCTCTTTTGTACCACTTTCATCAAGTATGGACATGAGTTACACTTTCACCCGACAACAAAGAGAAGCCATGAATCAAACTCTTGAGGATATCTTCCAATGACGCAGAAGAGAGTATGGTGTTTCTTCTCATGCTATTCCACCCGGGTCACCTCCTAACAATGCGAGGTATTTTGATGCTCATCAACGAGCCGAAAGACATCATAAGAAAGCTCACTCAGATTCAGGGTCACAACACGAAGACCAGAACAACGAATCTAGTGATCACCACACCAACGCAGCTAATGCAACAAGGCATTCGAGACAAACCTCCCCACTTAAAGACACCTCTCGATATGCAAATACAAGATTGAGAAGCATTGAGAGAGAGAAGCAAGCCTACTTAGATGAACAGGCTGCTAAAAAGGAAAAATTCAGACAATTAGAGGAAGAGGAACGTGCATTGTTGGATATACAGAAAAGAGTCACACAAGAAGAAGAAGATAGACTCTATGCACAACAACTCCAAAGCCAATTTAACGGGAGGGGAGCCAATAGTGGGACCAACTCGCCCCCATCTACCCCTTCTCCTAGCCCTCGAAGAAGATCAAAGACACCCTCACGATCCCCAAGTCTTAGAGGAAGAAGGACTTCAAGATATGACCATCATAGGAGACAGTCATCTCATAGACATTCAAAGCAACCCTCCCAATGAGCACATCATGGCTCACAACATGGAGGCAGTTATGCTAAATTTGATCATATGGACTTCATGACTATGCAACAAGAACCATCCTTTCAAGCATATGTGGAGCAATATGTGGAATAAAACAAAGACCAATTCTTGGAAAGTCTTATCAACAAAGGCGCTAAAGTCCCATATAATTTTGATGTTCACCAAAAGATCAAAAAATAGAATCCTTCAACTGATGAGGTGATCTTACAAATGCAAAAGGATATAGACAGGATGAAGGCTCCCAAGAGCACATTCCATTTGGACTCCATATGTCCTAACCCCATTGACAAAAGTGTGGTGATGGTAGAATTCCCTAAGAAAGTTGAATTCCTAACATACGACAAATATGATGGCACTGGTGACCCTCACGACCATGTTCGATAGTTCTACATAATGAGCTTTTCCTTTCACCATGAAGACTCCTACTTGATGAGATTATTCCCAAGGAGTTTAAAAGGTCAAGCCATGGAATGGTTCACCAACCTTTCCCCCCCAGTAAAGACATTTAAAGAGCTTGTCCAAAGATTTGTTCAGCATTTTACTTACAACTTATCCAGGTCAGTCACAATGCTTGATTTGTGTAAACTTAAACAAAATCAAGGGGAATCTTTTGTCACATTTTTACAATGATGGAGGCGATTGTGTTCGAAATACCCAAGGACAATCCCTGAAGAGGAGAGAATTGATATCATTGTGAATAATCTAATACTAGAACTCAGATATGAAGTCAAGAAAATCCCATTTAATTCCTTTGATACTATGGTAGAGGTGGCATGTCACATTGAGGATGTCCTAAAAGAACAAGGAATTTTGGCTAAACCAACAAATAACAACAATAGCCAAAATAACAATACTAATGGTAACAAGGACAAAAAGAACTCCTATTGGAACAAAAACAAGCAAGTGGTCAACGACGGAGTTGTTGACTCATCCCAAGTCAAAAATGAAGGAGTTCTTAACCTCTCTCATGCAGTTCAAGCTATGAAGCTGCAAACATCTTCAACACAACAAGACAAACCTAAGTATCAAAGGAGATCTAAAACGGAGAAAAGACAATTTACTAAATTGGGAGAATCTTATGCAGATGTTTTCAAGACATTAGTTGCTCATAATTTGGCACACCCACAGGATCCTACAAAACATCGAATACTGGATCCTTTACCTCATTGGTGGGATGCTAAGGCTTTTTGCATTTTCCATAATGGGATTGGACACGACATAGAAAATTGTTTTAAACTCAAGCATCTTGTCCAAGACCTTATTGAAAAAGGACAATTACAAGTGGATGGGTTAACCACTAATGCAGACCATAAAGCCTTTAAAGAGCCCTTGCCTAAATATGAAAAAGGAGAGAATTCTAGCAATAAGAATGGCAAAGCGGCTATTAACTATACATACACACATGCTGACAATGTGATTAACATGCTTGAAGTGGCTGACGATAACATCAACATGGTGAGAAAGAAAGATCCTTATGGACATAATGTGGACTCAACTCCTATGACTAATGAAAGACCCACTGTGGTGATAAGAGGTCCTCACTCACAAAGAATGCCCCAGTCCCTCAATGCTGTCACTAGGGGTCAGGCCCAAGCGCCCATTATCATTAAAGGTCCTAGCACTAGCAAGTCCAAACAGCCCATGTCCTAAGGTGCTCTTCCCAAGTCTGTCGTTGGTCCTGATTCTAATTATAATCTTATTGACCAGCTACAACGTACACCCGCGCAGATTTCCATTTTTGAGCTTTTAGAATTGTCTCCTAAGCATAAGCGCGTCCTTGAGGATGCTTTGCGAGCAGCCAATGTCCCTAACAACTTAGATATTGACCAATTCCAAAACATGGTCAACCATTTGGCTAGCCCTCATTACCTCACCTTCTCAGAAGAAGATGACAAATCCATTAGTCACCCACATAATTTGGCCTTACACATCGAAGTCATGATTCATAAAACCCATGTTAGGCATGTACTGATAGATGGGGGTGCTGGGCTCAATATTTGTACCCTGAGTTTGCTGCTAGCTCTAGGATATTCCGAGAACGTTATTGAGACAAAGAAAAGGATCACAATCAAAGCATATGATGAAGCAGAAAGAAGTTCCAAGGGATTGGATGTTTTGCCTATTCGCATTGGTCCTGTAGAAAAAGATATATTATTCCAAATTGTTGATGTTGGACCTCTAGCCTACAACATTTTGCTAGGTAGGCCATGGATTCACGAAATGCAGGCAGTCCCATCAACATATCACCAGTGTGTTAAGTTTCCCCATAATGGTGTAGAAATTTGCATCCCTGGAGATAGTGCTCTATCAGTTAATAACATTTCTGCGGGATCACATGTACCTTTGAATAGGGAAGCTGACAGTCCTAGTAGTTCACTTGAATAATGCAAGTAGAAGTTCAAGACCATGGATCTTGGGATGGGAGATTATAAGATTGATTCTTTTACAAAAATGCCAATCTCTCCTAGGTCTTATGGGAGACCATCACCAAGTACAAAACCTTCGTCATCGGCAATGACATTATTTGGGAAATTTGTTGAGTCTTCGGTCCCCATTCAGGAAGAGAAAGAGGAAGTTGCCATAAGGGACTGGATCTATCACGAAGAGAAATACAAACACAATGAGAATTTTGCTCCTTCACCTAAAACTTATGGGAAAGGGTATACACTGGTTAAAAATATGGGATATCCGGGATATGGTCCCCTTAGTCATAGGCTAGATGCTAAAGCTGAGCCTCTTGATCATGCTCTTTTTGGACGAAAGAACAAGTCCATGATTGGCTTAGGTTTTGAGAATAAGAAGAAGAAAGGTGTTACTGTCCCAGCTGCGACGGATAGTGACAGTGATGTAGATTATACGCCTGATCTTTCCAACCAACAAGATGTGTCTGATGATTGGGTGCCCTCAACGAATCTCCTTTGGGGAGATTCCATAGATTTGATGCTTGATAGTCCTACTATCCCAGCTGCGACGGATAGTGACTGTGTGACTGCTAGATCGACAAAGGAAAGTGTTACTATCCTAGCTGCAATGGATAGTACCAATACTAGCACTAGAGAGGGGGAAACCCTTCCTAACCTTGAGGCTTCTACATCATGAGGCCTAAATGAGGACTCAGAGATAGACTCCCATGAATATGAATGGGACTCGCTTTCAGATGCAACAATTGATCTAGATGTGGATACTATCCATGCCTATAGTACCCAACCCGATGCGACTAACGATCCTAGTGTCGGACTAGAGGATTGCCTTAGTAGATGATGCTTCGTTTGATAGGATGAGTCCTAATTCAGGTATCTTAGGAGAAGACTTGATGAACTCTGATTATATGGTCACCAGAGATGACACCTTTCGCATAAACAACATCGAACCCACCATTGACTTACCACTTGTTCATTTTGACCTAATTGACTGGTCTTAGTGCCATCAAGAGCCCACATTCCTCACCTTCCACAATGATTACAAAATTGCTTGCTATCTGAATGCTCTTGAACCCATGGCTTCTTCCACCAGTGAACCAACAACCAGCATGACAAAGCCTGATATTAAGTACCTCAGTCTCAAAACAAAAGAGAAAAAGAAAAATAGGTCTGATGGCGAAAACCACTTTGTGGCGGTGTCAGAACCAAAAATAGTAAAAAGAAATGACGCATCCGAAGGTGAAAACCTCTTTGAGGCACCTAAGGATGGGGTACTTAATAACTTGCCGAGTTATTTCCAAGATAGATCATCAATATTGATTGAACCAACAAAGCCAGTCAATTTAAACACAGAAGAAAACCCTCAGATAGTCCATCTTGCTCAGTCTTTATCAGAGGAAGAGACTAAGGCATATGTATAGTTTTTACAGAAAAAGAAAATTAATTTTGCATGGACCTACTCAGACATGCCAGGGCTTGACACGAATCTCATAATGCATCACTTATCCATAGCTCTAGGAGTCAAGCCAGTAAAACAGAGATTAAGAAAAATGCATCCACATGTAGCTCTACTTATCAAAGGAGAATTAGAAAAACTTTTGAGAGCTGGATTTATTAGAGCCATCGATTATGTAGAATGGATCTCAAACATAGTACCTGTCTCCAAACATGATGGGTCCATTAGTGTCTGCACAGATTTTAGAGATTTAAACAAAGCATGCCCAAAGGATGATTTTCCACTTCCAAACATTGACATGATAGTGGACATGACGGCGGGCTATGACATATACTCTCTAATGGATAGTTTCTCAGGGTATAATCAAATCAAAATAGCTCTTGAAGACCAAGAAAAAATAGCATTCACATGTGCATGGGGAACCTATTGCTGGAACATCATGCCATTCGGGTTAAAGAATGCAGGAGCAACCTACCAAAGAGCTATGACGACTATCTTTCATGATATGATGCACAAAAATATGGAAGATTATGTGGATGATACCCTGGCAAAATCCAAAAAAAGGGACACACACCTCAATGATCTGGAAGTAATTCTAGATCGTATGGAACAATTTCAACTCAGATTGAATCCAAAGAAGTGCACATTTGGCGTCACCTCAGGCAAACTTTTAGGATTTATAATATCAGCAAAAGGTATCGAGGTTGACCCTGAAAAGGTCCAAGCAATCCTAGATATGCCACCTCCTCGGAATATCAGCCAAATGAGAAGTCTTCAGGGACGTCTTCAATCAATTAGGAGGTTTATTTCTCAGCTTGCAGATAGAGCACAACCCTTCAACAAGACATTGCATAAAGGTGCTTTTTGTGTTTGGAACGAGGATTGTCAAAAGAGCCTAGATCAGATCAAATAATACTTGGCCAATCCTCCGATCCTAATGCCTCCTATTCCAGGGAAACCATTGATCCTATATATTTCAGCTATAGACACTTCCCTGGGGGCATTATTGGCTCAATCAGATGATACTGGGAAAGAACGGGCCATCTACTATATCAGCCGTACTCTAGTCTCCTATGAGATCAATTACAATAATATTGAGAAGTCTTGTCTCGCGGTGGTGTTTTCTTCTCAAAAGTTGCGCCACTACATGCTTGCTCATACCATACATTTGGTTGCCAAAATTGATCCCCTTAAATACTTGCTTAGTAAGGCTGCCCTGACGGGTAGACTTGCTAAATGGATGATGGTCCTCACTGAATTTGACATAGAGTATGTTGAAAGGAAGGCAATAAAAGGACAAGTTATTGCCGACCAATTAGCTGATTTTCCAATCCAGGATAGTATGCCAGTCCAAGTGGAATTCCCAGATGAACACATCTTGTATACAACTACTCGCACTTGGACAATATTCTTTGATGGTTCCCGCATGCAAAATGGATCAAGTGCTGGAGTGTTATTTGTTTCTCCACATGGGTACAACATTCCGAAGTCTTACAAACTATTATTCCCATGTACCAATAATATTGTAGAATATGAAGCTTTAACTAATGGCTTGAGAATGGCTATAGAATGGAACATCACAGAGTTACATGTCTTTGGGGATTCCTAGTTAATCATCAACCAAGTCAATGAAGAGTATCAAACCAAGGATGACAAATTGATACCCTATAAAAAGATGGTTGATTCTTTGAGACGCTATTTCACCTTTGTGACGTTTCAACAGATCCCTAGGACAGAGAACAAAGCTGTAGATGCCATGGCCACATTAGCTTCACTTCTTCAGTTGGAGACACATGAATCCAGATTTGAATTCCTGGTGGAAGAGCTACACCATCCCATCTTTGACTCGTCTGAAAGCCATGTCATTTGTGCCATTATCACACACGAGTCTTCCCGATATGGTGCTATCTATTCATATCTTCGTGATGGCATCATCCCTAACACATTCACCCACTCCAAACGCCAAAACCTCATCCGTAACACCTCTTGCCACACCCTCATCTCTGGTGATTTATATAGGAGGGGTTTAGATGGGACACTCCTTAGGTGCTTGGAAAAGGAGGAATCCAACCAAGCGTTAGCTGACATCCACGAGGGCATTTGCGGTGGGCATTCTAATGGTCTTGCCATGGCCCGAAGATTGCTTAGGGCGGGATATTATTGGCCCATAATGCAGATAGATGCAGTCACCTTTGCTAAGTCATGTGAAAAATGTCAGAAACATGGCAACCTGATTCATGCTCCAGGTAGGGAGCTGATCCCTTCTATTTCTCATTGGCCATTTTAGCACTGGGCCTTTGATCTAGTTTGGCAGATTCATCCCAGCTCATCAGGTGGACACAAGTTCATTATTACTGCCATTGACTACTTCACAAAATGGGTGGAAGCTGTGCCACTTTCTGTTGCTTCAGGAAGGACCATTTCTTTGTTCATCTTGAATCATATCATTTGCCAATTTGGAGTGCCTTCTGAGATCATTACTGACAATGGAGGTCAATTTAAGAATAAGGACCTAAAGCACCTATGCAAAAAGTTTAAAATCAAGAAACATTGGTCCTCCATCTATTTTCCACAGGGAAACGGACAGGCAGAAGCTTCTAGCAAAACTATTCTTAAGATTCTTCATAGAACAGTGCACAAGAATGGTAGGGATTGGCACTTACAAATCAATCCAGCACTATGGGCTTACAGAACAAGCATTCACACACCTACAAGAGCCACTCCTTTCTCTCTCACCTATGGCCCTGAAGCAATATTGCCTCTAGAAGTCGAGATACCATCACTTATAGTTTCACTCAAAGGTTTGATTACAGATGAGGATTACCGTGCCATGAGGTTACAGGAACTAGAACTTCTAGATGAGAAGCGTAAGGCTTCCTTTGATCATATGAGAGTGTATCAGAAGCGTATGTCCAAGGCATTCAACAAGAAGGTTCGCCCTAGAGAATTTCAAATAGGTGATCTTGTTTTGCGAGAGAACCCTAAGAACCAACAAAACAGAGAGCAAAAGGGCAAGTTTGAACCTAACTGGCTTGGACCATATGTCATCACAGCTGCTTTTGGTACTGGTGCGTATTTACTGTCAGATCCTGATGGAGAACAGCTCCCTGATCCCATCAACATTGTGCACCTCAAGAAGTTCTATCCTTGATGCCCGTTCTGTCTGGGGGCATCCTTTGTACATATCTTATTGATCCTGAAAAAATTCCAAAAAAATTGATATATAATGCTTAAAAAATCCTAAAAAAAGCATATAAAGTCCTGAAAAAAATACAAAAAAATCAAAATATTCAAAAAATCAAAAAAATAAAAAAGTGCCTTGGTGAAAACCTAGCAATAGGCGCCTTGGTAGCAAAAATACAAAAAAAGGAAAAAATGAAAAAACAATCCAAGTGGTGAAAACCTGGAAACAGGCGCTACTTGTGGCCTTTGCACTCCTATTTGTTAGCATGCATCCTCGACACTGAGCCTTTCTCCATCATCCCTTGACCTTATTTGACTCGGTCTAGAATTGGTCTTTGTCTTTGTCTAAGGGGCATAACTATTCGCATAGGTCCTTTTGGTGCATTTGTCTCTTGGGGCATTTCGCAACAGGTATTTTTCAACACCACCCCAACAGTGTTTTTCAACACTACCCTTGCGTCGAGTGTTTCTTAACACTTATTAGATGTCTTGCCTATAGTCTAAGTATAATGCGATAATGCTCGTGCAGATGCGATACTCAGAGTCTGACTCTATGACCAACACACACACACTTAAACAATTAACTCGATGGCGATATGATGACTTTATTTTTTTTGTTTGTGTGCTGTCTATGAGGATTTCTTTGATGAGTGGTCTCTCCCTGCGAAGTTTTCGATGATGCATAGCTAGAAGACTGAGGGAATGAGAACATGTTTTCTTTCTTTATCTGCTTGTGGGTATATTTTGTTGATCCTAATTGTCATGAACATTTATGGATTGACAAGGTATTATCCTTGACTATTTTGCGAGTGCACGCTTTTAGCTATCCTGACTTTCATGTGTCTTGATACAAGCATAATCTCGCTATACCAAATTTAGGTGATCTCACTGCATTAGTCATCTTGACCTATATGTCTTTGATGCCTAGGTGAGATTCCCACATCTCTATCTGATAAAGATCATATTCATATCCACATAGTTATGCTAGTGTGCATTGTATGATCTCACAACGCTCCCAATAACGCTCGATGATGATAATTAGATGTCTATAAGCGTTGTGACCTTGCAAGTCAACCACTTTCATAGTAGTTTGCATTTTTAGGTTCATGTTAGTCTAGTGTTGCATTTTGCATATGGAGAGAGCTCTCCTTTTCATCTTACGTGGACCTATCAGTCGACTGCGCTCACCTTTTCTTCTTCTCGATCATGTCTTTCACTCCTTGTTCTTTTCATCTCGAACCTGTTCCTGTTCATCACAAGGGGTTAATCACATCATCATATCTATATCAAATCTGTCATTTTCAAGAAACATGAGTCTATATCATACACATGAGAATTAACCATACATCTATAAGAGAGAACATACATAAGCATATACATAAGCACATACATAAGCATTTTTGAGAAAAATGACAAGACAATATACATAAACTGATACATCCATCACAAATGAGATAAATACACATGATACTCATAAATCTATATACAATGTCATGATATACAATACAATATGAGATCCCAAAATCTGGATCAAAAGTCTCAAAATGTGTCCAAAACATCTAAACCTAAGACTCGCTACCACCCTCGTGAGGAGCTCGTAGTGGTGGAGGAGGCATAGCTCTCCTATCGAGTACCACGTCTGATACCCTTGCTCGCTGAGAATATGATGGTGCTCTCTCACCCTCTGGGACGGCCTGCAGATATAACCCGTGATAATAGGCTACTCTCACTGACTCTCGTCGGAGCTCCAGTGCCTCGGCCTGTGCCATCGCCTCACAGCGTGCTATCTCTGCCCTAAGATCAGATATATGTTGATCCCGCTCTGCCCTCAGATCCAGTAGCTGCTGATCTCTCACGGCTATAGTGGTCCAGAGCTACTGTATCTCTACCTCCTGAGCCTGTATCTGAGCTCTCAGATCCTCTCCCCCCACAGGCTGCTCCTGCTGTGCCTCCACCTGCTGGCGAGCTGATCTCGCCTCCTCCTCAGGTGTCGCTGACCGCTGTCCCCGTGACCATTTCCGGCCACCTGATCTCGACCCCTCTCCCCTCTCCATCCTCCTCCCTCTCCCCCTCCTACCATCTCCTCCATCCCCTCCCTCCCCTCCTCCCTCTCCTCTGTCCCCTCCATCTCCTCCCTCTCCCCCGTCATCCCCTCTGTCTCCTCCCTGCACTGGTGCTTATGCATCTGGTATTGTAAATCGAGGGAATGGCACCCTCCACCGCTCTACTCTATAGGCTCCATCAGCCCCTGCATCTACCATATCTGGGAAATACTCCCAGGGCTCACTCCTGATACCTGTTGTCTCTGCGACAACCTGCTGATAATCTAACATGGGTAGCCACCCATGTCCCTCCTCGTCTCTAGCTCTGGCATAGGTGGTAGTCTCTATCAAGACTCGCTGCTGCCTCCTGAACTGCCGCCATACCCGAGTGATGCAGAATCTCTCTACGATCTCTGCATACCGACCTACCAGTGGCCAACTGCACAACATGTAGCTCAACTCATCCGCTGCATCCCCCCAAACCTCAACCTCCTTGTAGAGCCTCCATGTGAAGGAGGCTATCTCATCTAGTATCCGCCGATAGTAGGTCACATCCCCAGAATGGGCATGTGATATAAACTCAAGGTACCTATAGATGTAGGGGTACCTCCTCTCCCTCGGTTGAACCCTGGGGTGCACCACAGTGATGTGCTCCCATGCCCATACCTGTGCCAGGATGGCACCGCATGCCCATGTCTGATCGTCTCTATAGACGATCTCGTGTAGCTCGTGGTACATCTTTGCCAATATGGCAGGACCCCATGCCATCCATCACGACCTACTGATCAAGTCCACCAAAAGTCGAGCCCATCCAAGCGGGAAACCCTTCTGACTGCGGTCAGTCATCAGGATTTGCGAAATGATGGAAGCCACTATACATGGCACTGGGTAGTCTCTGCCAAAATTGTCTATCAGCCTCTCCCAGCTGATATGTCTATCCAGAATCGTGACATCCTGGAACATCTCCTGAACTAGGTGGCACCCCTCAGTGGCATCCTGATCATAGTACACCTGTGCCAACAAATGAATCATGACAGTTTTCATCATATGGAAACATTATATTTATGATTAGATCTTAAAACATGATTATACTCACTGGCTCGCCATGACATGGCACTCGTAAGATCCTGTAGACGTCCTCCAGAGTGATCGATGCCTCTCCAGTAGGTAGATGGAAGGTGTTGTGCTCACTATGCCATCTCTCAGCAAGAGCAGTCAACAACCCATGGTCTGCTCGGATATATGGGTATCTCAGCAGATACCAGAATCCCATCGCTCTGATGTCGGCATTGCCCGGATCGTCTAGATCCCAGACACACCGCAATCCTGTCACCTTCGGTGCTCTGATGATGAGCGCCAGAAAAACTTCCTGCAAGCCAAAACCAAGCCAATTGTTAGCACATATCATGATGGATGTCCAAAAACTCAGTATAAAACATCTTAAAAATGTATCATTGTCTAGACCCATGTCATTTTTGCTCAAAAATGCATTAAAAATCAATATTTTATACTGGGCGATATTCTTTTTTTTGGAGAAGTATCGCGCGATACTTCTCCCTATAGCGGGGCGATAAACCTTATATCGCGCGATACTTCACCCAGTATCGTGCGATCTTTCGCCTAGTATCGTGTGATACTGGTGCCTAAGGTCACGCGATACTTTGGGGACCCGCGAAGTATCGCGTGATACTTCTAAAGTATCGCGCGATATTTCGCCTAGGAAAAATTTTTGAAATTTAAAAATTTGAAAAAACGTGCTAAACTAAGCTATTAAATGCAAAAAAATGACTAAAAAGCTCGAGTTTTTCGAAAACATACCGGGGCAAGATAGTGTGGTGGCCGGTTGTGCAACCGGGCGCGCTCGAATCGATGCCTATGGATGGGAACTCCTGCTTGCTGGGCCATTTTCTCTCTCTAAAGCTCTGAAATTCTCAAATCACTAAAAGACAAATGATTTTTGAAAATGACATTTTGACCCCTTTTATAGTCTTTTGACTTTTTGACCTCATTTTCAAAACACCTCAAAATTGCGTGAAAATTGCACCCCTAGCTAATTTCGGTGTCCTAGATCTATTTCGGACTCGAAATTGAAATTCGAGGTCATCTTGATAGTCAAAATCATGTTTCAAAATCTTTCCCCCTTCTGCGCAGTTGGCTGATCTTTTGAGGCCTAATCTTTTGATCTTTGTTGGGGCATCGTCATTTCTTCATTTCCATGTCTTCCAAACTTCTAGTCTTCCATTTATATTCATTCCATTCCCTCATTTCTCACGTTTGACTACATCTTTTTAGTCAGGCTGGGGCATGTTGTATTGCCTAATGGTTAACCTATTTGACCTTTACCTTCGATTGTGATTTTATTCTGATTTGATCAAATCCTTATCAATTCACTGTTCTCCTCTCTACCTGATTTCGATTTTGATTCCGAGGGGGCAGTACCTATGGGATTCTCATCCCCAATTGCTTGATTTTCCTGATTCAGACATCTTTTGTGAGCTTTCGCTCAAATTTGAGATTCTTATCTCTTACTTTGAATGTGATCCCAAATCGACCTCATGTTCAAAGGTCTTTGTTTATGCTTTGTCCGGATATGATCCCAAATCGACCTCATATCTGAGTTGTTTTGTGATCCCAAATCGATCTCACATTGCAACTTCATTCTTTGACTACATGTGTTCCCAAATCGATCACACATTAGTCAAAGAGGGGCAAATGTATGCACCCTAAAATGGTCACCTAGACTTTGGGCCCCATTTATTTGATTTATCAATCCTGAATCATTTTGATCAATAATCAATATTTTGAACATTATCAATTTCTTGATCAAATCCTAACTCTATCATTTATTTGATTATTTTCTATGGGTTAACCATCTTATCCTAAGTCTTTATTTGATTAAAAGGAATATTTCCTCCCCTTTTGATTAAATAAAAAGCCCCCTTTTTCATCTTATCCTAAGTTGCACAAATAAAGCATTATTCATATTTTATAAAAAAGAGAAAAGCACTTTTTGTCTCATATGGACATAAAGTCAACTCTTATTTTCCTATTGGAGGATATGTGTGCACATGGATTGCTCCTCTTTCAAGCTCCACCGCCGATTAAGACTTTTTGCCTCTTAATCTCCATGGTCCATTTCACCTCATTTCTTATAAAAGGAGAGCTCTCTCCTCCATTTGCATACCATGTTTTATGCTAATGTTATGCTACAGGTTTTAGGTGCATTTGGAGTTTGAAGACATTGAAGACTTGTTGCATTTCATTGTAGTTGCATATTTCCATTCTTAGTTGCATGATAATGGCATTGTTAGCTTAGTTTCCTTTTATGCAATAGAATAAGCTCACATAGTCTAAATAGGAGGCATTGTAACACTTGTTATTTCCTTTCATAGATTAGTTGCATTGTACCTTCCTTTCATAGTTTAGATTGCATCATCATATAGCTTGCATTGCATTGCATACTTGATTCTTGGAGATATTGGCATTGTTGCCCTTGTCTTCACTTGAATCTCTCATTGTGTGGTTGACTAGCAAGGTCATGAGTTCATAGCTCTAGCTGAGAGCAATTTTTAATCTTGCAACTCCATGCATAGAGAGCTATGAGCCGCTTTGTGAGGCCTCCTTCTTGAGCAACCTTGCATGTAATGGTTCATAGAAGTGCACCTTTTAGTGTGTACAGAAGTAAATCAAAATACTAGATTATATACACCGATTTATGTTCCTGAGAAACCTTGGATTGATATCAGTGTGGATTTTGTTCTTGGCTTACCGAAGATAGCAAGAGGTAATGATTCTATATTTGTTGTTGTGGATAGATTTTCCAAAATGGCACATTTCATACCCTATAGGAAAACATCATATGCAGTACATATTGCAGAACTTTTCTTTAAGGAGATTGTTATATTGTATGGATTACCGAAGAGTATCATCTATGACCGAGACAGTAAGTTTGTTGGTTACTTTTGGAGGACTCTGTGGAAGAAGTTGGGTACTGAGTTGAAGTATAGTTCTACATTTCATCCATAGAGTGATGGATAGACAAAGGTTGTAAATAGAAGTTTGGGTAACCTATTGAGATGCTTATTTGGAGATAAACTGAGTAATTGGGATTCTATGTTGGTACAAGAAGAGTTTGCATACAATAATTCAATGAATAGGAGTACGAGAAAAACACCTTTTGAGATTGTTAATGGCACGCAACTGAGAGGTATATCAGATTTAAATACTGGAGAAGAGAAAAGGAGTGTTGAAGGAGAAGAATTTTTTGAGTTCATGAAGATATTGCATGAGGAAGTGAAACATAAATTGGAACATAGTAATCAAAAATATAAGGACAGAGCAAATAGATCAAGAAGACATAAGACTTTTTCAGTTGGTGATGAAGTGATGGTTCATTTGAAGAAAGGAATATTTCCTATTGGAACCTATGGAAAATTGAAGATGAAGAAATTTGGTCCTTGCAAGATATTAAGAAAGTTTGATAGTGGAAATGCTTATGAGATCAAGTTACCTGATGACATGGATATATCACCTATGTTCAACATTATTGATTAGTATGAGTATCATGAATCTAGTGAAGAAATGATAGTACCGAACATGATTATCCTAATAAGCAGACAAAAGAAGTTGAGAAGATTTTGAAACAGAGAGTTGCCAGAAGAATAAGAGGAAAAGAGTACATGGAATATCTGGTAAAGTGGAAGAACAAACTGATCAAAGACAATTCATGGATTTCACAATTTGAGTTTGATTTGTCTTGGGTTGTACATATTGCATGATTCAGAGAATCATTCCAAAGTAACCTTGGGTGTCTGATGCAAGAGCATCTTGGGTTCTTGGCAATCTTGTATCACCAAAAATATGTTAGATCTATTAGGTGTGCTTGGTAGCTTCTTTTGGGCTCTCGGTGAAGTATTCTTATTTTCACTAATAGGGCTTGGTTTCTACTCAGCTCATTCATTCACTGAGTTGGTTCATTTTATTCACTGAGTTGGTTTATGTTACTCAATAGTCCTTCTCACCAAGTGGTTTATTTTGGATTTATGTTGAGGTTGACTTTTGTATTTAATTTTGGTCACAGAGTTAATGATTGCATTGATCATTGGGAAGTGTGTGGACCTAGATTTGGTTCATCTCCTTCTCCAATGTTGGATTTAATTGATCTTAAGGCTAACATGTTTGGTAGCCTCTTATATAAATAGAATAGTATATTTTAGAGTTAAGGGGTAGAAGAAGAGGATAAAATATGAATGTTTGGGAGATCCTCGCTTGTATGAGGACTATTTGTATTTGAATTTTGATTGTATAAGGTCGTAACTAAGAAGGCCTTACAACCCAGCACGTATGAAGTTTGTTGATGAATAATATGTGAAGATTCTACATTCTCTCTCTCTCTCTCTTTTTTTTGTTGCCACTTCCGAGTGTTGATTCTGCAAGGAGATTGATATTTGGGTGTGCCTTTGGTCCCATCCTCCCCTTTCTCTTTGCGTCATGTTCTTTGGAGTTGGTCTACAAGATTTTATTATTTTGATGATGATGATTTTTGACTTGGTAGAATGATTTTAGGGGTAGTCCCTTGCAAGGTAATTTTTTATGCTTACCCCCTAGTTACAACATTAGAGTTTTCTTCTTGTTGTTTCTCTTTCACCACTATGACATTAATGGTATCTCTATACCTCGATAATGAATTTATAGTGTTGTCATGAGTATGGGAAAAATTTACTTTATCATTTTCCTCTTTTTTTGTTTTGATTTGAATTAGATGATTCACATTTCTCATGATTCAAGAAAGGAGTCTTGAAGGTTGTATGATCTTTGTTATTTTGAGTACCATCAACTTTGATTGTACCATCATTTATTAAGTCTTTCACCACATGTTTGAGTCTCGTGCACTCATTTGTTTTGTGTCATTTATTTCTATGATACTCATAATAATGGTCATCATTCCACCATGATGGTTTGACTTGTGGTTCATAAGGTCTTGATTCTGGCAACATGATGATTTTATTGGCAAATAGAGTTCTCAAAGCCTTTTACAAAGGTTCTCCCAAGGGTGTAAACTTCCTTCTTTGTGTTGTGTTAAAGAAAGTTCTTGGCTTATTAGCTCCTTGATTATTGAAAGAATTATTGTTATTATTAAAAGGGGTCTTGGATTTTTTATTGACATTATTGGTTTGATTAGACCCACTTGATAAATTAAAGGGAGTGCCTTTAAGGTTTTTGGCTTCTACAACACCATCATTCACAAGGTTCTTGTTGGTATTTTTTAGCCAAAACCTAGGTTTTTCATTGTTGTTATTACCACCTCTATTATTATTAAAGTTATTATTAGTGTTAGAAAAACCTTTATTTTCTTTAAAAAGTTTTATCTCTCCTTTCTTTACTAACACTTCTTTAATTTTGATCCCATTTTCAATAATCTTCTCAATAGTAGGGGGACATTGAAGTTGTATTTGATAATTCATTTCCATATTTAAATTATTCATGAAAATCTCCATCTTTTCCTTCTTAGGTATGCTTCTTGGGTATTGAGCCAAAACTATTCTCCATCTTTGGAGGAAGCTTAAAAAAGATTCACCATCTTTTTGTTTAGTATCACATAAATTTAACATGGTGATTTCGTGTTCAATGTTGTATGAATAATGAGTTACAATTTGGAGGCCAATTCTTCAAAGGTTTTTATACCGAGGGATAGTTTTGAAAACCATTCCATAGCTTGACCTCAAAGGCTTCTTGGAAATAACCTCATTAGGTACGTGGTATCATGCATGAATTCAATGCATAGAGCACAAAATCATCTTAAGTGGTCTTGTGGGTCCTATTTACCCATATATTTATCATATCTTGGAAAGACCACATTTGGTGAAAAAGGCACCATGATCAAGTTTTTATCGAAAGGAAAAGGGAATATTACTTCAATTGAAAATGGTTTAGGTTTCACTGCCTTTTTCATGCTATTTATTTGGCCTTGAAATAATTTGATTTTTCTATTCATAGCCCCTAATGGATTTTCTTCTTCCGCATCCTTCTTCAAGGTCGATGTGTCATAGTCATGAGGAAGTTTAACTCCTAATCAAGCTAAATTTAGGAAGTGTCTTTCTTTATCCCTTTCTAAACACTTATACATAACCTTGAGGAATAAGGGATCTTGGGCTGCCTCACTAACCCTTTCTTCGGTTGCTTCTTCATTCCTTTGATTTTTAGGATGATTAGTATTTTGATTTTTGTGGTTTTGATCTTGGTTAAGGTCATGATAATCATTTTTTCTCTCCATAGGATGAATTATTTCTTCAAATAGATTAGGGATTCTATCTTCTTGTTCTTTTTCTTCATCAAATGGAGATTGTAAAATATAGTCTTCGTAGGGAATCTCTTGTCTAATGTGTGTTCCATCTTCTTGAAGGAACATCTTTAAGTGATGAGATCTAGTGAAAATCGACATTAACAAGAGTTGAGTCAATTGAATTTATTCCCTTTTTTTATAACTGTTCTTTTGAATCAGGAAGATTTTTAAAAGATTTATCAAATTGGAATGTATGTTTCCTTTTGTAACATGTATCATCAAACACAAGAAGTTCAAAAACACTTATCTTTAATTAATACCTATAAATGCAAAGGTTTGTAATTTCATCAACATTTAAACAAGTCTTTCACAATAAGCCACTTCATGCAATCTACCTAAGGACAAATTTGGATTTTAAACATAGCTCTAAAGGTAGGGATTGCTAGATTAATTTGGAATTTTAGTTTGGGTTCCCATACAAAAAGATCAAATGAATCATACAAGGAGTGAGTAGTGGCACACACGCAATTGAGGCATATAGCCCTACAAGTCCAAGCATTTGATATTTTTTCACTCTAATATTTTAAACTTAACTGAGGTTTTTATTTATTGTGGGTGGAATAGGTTGGCTTCACCTAGTTCCCACTTTGGGTCATCCCTCTCATCAGCCTCATTAAGGCATGTTCTTGGGAGGCAAGCCCACTAAAATTCTAACATATGTAAGGAAAGACATGAAATGAAATGATCAAGTAGGTCTAGGAGTTTGATTTACTAAAGGTGAAGAGAATATCCCTACTACCTTTTCACTTCCAAACATGATTAACAATGTTCAATTTCCAATCCTTTTTTAATCTAGGAGGGATTTTGAGTACTTCTAGCTTTTTGATTCACCTAAAAGATGAAGAGAATAATCACCTAATACTCTCATCCAAAAACAAATAGGCTTTATTTAGTGTGTATTTTTTCATTCCTTAACTCCTTCTCTCAAGTTTAGCACTTCTAGGAGTTTGATTCACTTGTAAAAGTGAAGAGCATATCCCTAATGCTTTACTCAAAATCCAAATTTGCCTTTAATTATGATAATTTTTTAATTGAAAAGCCACAATTTAAGAAAAAACATAAGGTGTTCGAATTACCTTATTTTGAAGCTAGAAAAGGCTAGGTGCATTTTTTATCTCACTTTTGCATTTTTCACTCACCTAGTGGAAATTGTTCCATCTCCTTAGCATCCCCTTTTCATAAATGTTAGTTCAACACAACCAATGCAAACATGAAAAAAATTGAAGCAATAAAGTATCATTTTCCCAAATTGATTAAAATTTTGTTAATTCAAGGAACAAAGATCCAATTAAGAGATATGTATTTGGACTTATAAGCTTGAATTATTTCCAAATACATTTCATATGCTTCTCCTTATTATTTTGAATCTTCCAAAAGGTTGTTCAAATGAATTTGATTCTCCCTCTTCAAATTTTTTTCTTGTTTCTCCTCTTTATGAATTTTGGATTCTAGTTTTTGGACTTTTTTTATGCCTTGTCATTTGCAAAATAAAGAAAGATTACCTTTAAATTGATAGAATTCAAATTTTAAAGTAGACAGAGTTACCCGCTACAGAAAAGTGCATACGCGCTACTTTGTTGATTTTGTGCACTACAAAATATATCAAACGTGCTATTGTATTATTTCTATGCGCTACAAAAACCTTTAAAAGCACTTAAATATTGCTTGTTCTGCGTCATTATAATTATTTCAAAGATTAAAAGTACTAAAACATAGATTAAAGGCAGAGCGAGGTCAAGGTGTAAAGAAGTGTAGATAGAAGATATAGGGATTGTGTACGTGTTGATGCTCTATGTAAAGTCATCAATATTTTGTGTAGACATGCTAATTCTTTATGCAAAGACATCAAATTTTACTTGGTACACACTACTTCTTTGCTCAAACACGCTATTTCACCTATAAAAAAGAAATTTGAAACACAAATTCATACAATTTTAGAAAATAAACATCAAATTTTATTAGTAGAGGCCTTGAGCCCCACAATGGGTGCCATTTTGTGTATAAAGAATACCTTCATGAGAATAGTTTGCTAAAATATCAATTCAAATCATGCTAATTTAACATTTAATCATATTGAATTGAAACCTAAAATAATAAACATCTCATGGATCCCTATTTAAAAAGCTAATGTAATGCTCTTAACTTGGCATCCATTCGAGACAACTCTAAAAGGAGAATTTGAATGATTTAAGATGAAATTGTGCCTTTCTTAGCTCAATTATGCTAAAAATGCTAAAATTATGCTATGAATCACTATGAAAAATGCATGTATATGGATGTATTGGGATCCTTTTCTCCTAATTTTGGCCTCTTTTTATAGATTTTCCCAAATCTTAGGGGTAGGGTAAGATTAACCATGGTTAGGTTTGGGTAAAGTTGATGGTTTCAAATGATGAGACAATTTAAATATTTTATTCTCAAAGGTTGGGACAAGGAGACAAAATGAATGGTCAAGATTCATTCTCAATATGTGTGGTGGAGAATCGATTATGCTTTGATCCATGTGAGCTCAATCCTTGATTCCCATTGGTTGAGTCAAATTTTTCCCCATGTGGTTGGTGAAGAAAATAGGAATTAATAATTGGTTTAATTGATTTTCTTTAGCCATGTGTACCCCTTGAATTGGTTGAATTTGATTTAATTTAACTATACAATTAATTTGATTTAAATCAATTGTGCAATTAATTGATCTTTTTTATTTTAATAAATCCTTTTGGTTTTGATTTTAATAAAGCCATGATTTAATCCTTGATTGCTCACTTCGATTTAGCCTGATCATTTTTAGGTGTTTACACATAGAAAGCAGGAAGGTGCTATGGAAACTATTGCTTCCATGATTGACATTGCACAAAATGAAGAACACTATGAATTTCTCATAGAGTAGTTACTAATCCTTGCATTCAATGTTTTGTAATCTAAGTTTGTGTGTGAAATTGTTGGTCTCAATTGCCCTTGGTACCAAGATATTTACAATTACCTGTATGCCCAAACCCTACCTTGTCATGCCCAAAATCTAGGGCAAAAACACACCAACAATTTTTTTTAAGACATTAATTCCCTAACGTTACAGTTACAAATGTTCAAAGTTACTAGGTTTACTAAGTTGTCAAAAGTTTACATCATCGAAGGATTTGATACAATCCTTCAGTATAGTCAGTTTCTAATATTGGTGTCAAGGGGAATCATGACAATGGTCAACATCCCTCGAAAAGGTTTCTTGGGTCTACACAAATTAGGTTTAATAACTAACCCATAGTTAATTATTTTTAAATAAATTATATTTTAATTAAAAAGTTAAGAAGGTTTAATATTCAGTTTAGTTCCCTTCCCAAAGTTCACTTTTGTCTAAAATGACATTTAATATTTTAGCATTAAATAATACCCATAATTAATTTCAGACTTTAATCCTGGTTTGAAATAAATAATAATAAACCACACACACACACATATAAAATAATGTAGAATCCATGATAACATTTAAAAACATATTCATTACAAAATTTCATTTCACAAATTCATCATAATTTGAAACAACATCTGTAATTTCATTTCCATGTGCAACATATGTATTTCTAAAATCTACTTTCTTAAGTAACCCTACATCGTTTTCAGAATCAAGTCATAAAAAAATTGACATCTAATTCATTTCAATTCCTATTTCATAAGTCAATGTAAATCAAAATGTAAGATTCAAAATTCAGTTATCCATCTAATAACATATCATCAAGATCAGTCAAACATAAGCATATAAAAGTATATCTAACATCATCATCCACATAATCATATAAAAATCATCACATAATGTCCAATAATATGAAGTCGCTATCAAAATAAGTCTACTGTATCAAAATAGCGTAGCATCATGATAGTCAAAGTATGAAAATATCATATGTACTAAGATGGGTTGGGGTAGGACCTCACATCCTGCCCCCTAGACATGAACTTCTTCTTGTAGTTCATCAAAAAGGTAGGGATACTAAGTCCTCATCTATGTTGTGTCCTCCCATGATTTTTTGACCTCATCATAACAATCCCACTGGACCCTAACCTGGTCCATCTATCAACCTTGAAGGGATAGGGTCATGCATTCCAATATATGAATGGGCTCCAAAGCTAGTTGCTCATACAACTCCACTTGTAAGACATCCCAATCAATAATATGAGACTCATCATAAATATATCTCCTTAATACATAAACATAAAACACATCGTGGATGCATGATATGCTAGGTGGAAAGGCTAGACGATATGCAACTAGGCCTATCTTGTCTAAGATCTCAAAAGATCCAATAAAATGAGGTGCAAGCTTAGAACCCTTTCCAAAATGGATTGGGTTCTTATGCGGCCGCACTCTCAAGAAAACTTTGTCCCCAACCATATACTCATGATCACTCCTCCTAGCATCTACATACTTCTTTTGTCTATCCTGGTCCTCTCTAAGATGTTGCTTGATTAGATCTACCTGCTTCTCCATCTCTCTGACTAACTCTAAACCAATGGAAACTCTGTCCTCAATCCTATCCCAACTCAAAGACATCCTACAGGGCCTACCATACAAAGCCTGATAAGGAGGCATACCCAATGATGTTTGATGCCCATTATTGTAGGAAAACTCATCTAGATATAGGCACTCCTCCCACCTAACCTAATGGTCCATCTCATACATGTGTAGCATGTCCTCTAACACCTGGTTGACTCTCTCAATCTATCCATCTATCTTAGGATGATAAGTTGTACTGAAATTGACCCCGGTGCCCAATGTTGCCTGTAAATCTCTCCAAAATGAGGAAGTAAAGAGTGAATCTCTATCTGATATGATCTTACAAGGATTTCCATGGAGTCTGACAACATCTCACAATAATACTTGTGCCATTGTTGGTGCTATGAAAGTGGTACAAATAGGTGAGAAGTGAGCCACTTTGGTCAACCTGTCAACTGTCACCATGATAACATCGTGGCGGCGAGATGACATAGGAAGACCAACAATGAAATTCATAGATACGATGTCCCACTTCCACTCAGGTACCTCATGAGGTTGAAGAAGCCCACCAAGATGGTGGTTCTCCTCCTTGACCCTCTAACACTCTAAGAATCTAGCTACAATCCTAGCAATATACAACCTCATACCCAACCAATGATATAGTTGTCTCAAATCTGCATGTAACTTCTTAACTCTGGGATACGCTGCATAGGGTGCTCTATGAACCTCAAGTATAATGAACTCATGCAATCCTTTGGAAGAAGGTACATTAATGCATCCTCTATGACATAGAAGTACATTGGGTTCTATGGAAAAATCTATGAACTTTCCCTTAAGGGGTCTCTGAGACTGGACCAACTGACATATCTCTACATAAAACTCATCCTCAAGTAAATTCTGCAAATATGCCCTCTCAAATCTATGTCAATGATCATGGTTGATAGCTCATGTCATCTCTGACTCAGTGCATCTGCGACAATATTTTCCTTCCCCTTGATGTAATGAACATCAAAATCATACTTGCATAGAAACTCCATCCACCTCCTTTATCAAGCATTAAGGTTCGACTAAGTAAATATGTATTGTAGGCTCTGATGGTTTGAATGAAGCTCAAAATGGTGACCCAAGAGGAAGTGTCACCATCTCACCAAAGCGTGCACCACTGCTGCTAGCTCATGGCCATGGGTAGGGTAGTTAAGCTCGTGAGTCTTAAGTTTCCTAGACTCGTAACAATGGCTCAACCACCCTGCATAAGGACTGCTCCTAGTCCATCTAAAGATGCATCAATGCATACCACAAAGTTTTCTAAAGGATCTAGCACTGAAAGGATAGGTTCATTGGTGAGTTCTCTCTTGAGCTCCTAAAAGGATCTCTCGCACTTCTTCGTCCACTCAAACTTCTTACCCTTTCTCTTAAGAGATGTGATAGGGTGTGCTACTTTGGAAAATCCCTCAAAAAACCATCTATAATTGCCTTCTAAACCCATGAAGCTCTTGACCTCAATCATAGTGGTAGGTGTCGACCAATCCATAATGAATCTAATCTTCAATGGGTCAATTGTGATCCCATCTCTTGATATCACATGCCCAAGATAGTGGACCTCTAATCTAAAGAATGCACACTTCGACAAGATGCCATATAACTGATTATCCCTCAAACACTACAAAACCTATTGCAGGTGCTCCTCATGCTCCTGCTCATCTTGTGAGTAAATCAAAATATCATCTAGGAACACTACAACAAATCTGTCCAAAAATGTACAAAATACTCCATTCATGAGACTTGTGAATATAGTTGGAGCATTCATGAGGCCAAATGGAACCGCAGTGTAAAGAGCTTTGCTAGCTCTTACTAGGAATTTATTTATTTTTTCTTTTTTTGGAATTTTTTGCAAATTTTGAGGTTTCCAAAATATATAGATATGCAATTGAATTCTAACTTTAAAAAAAAAACACAATTCCAGTTTCATAATCCAAATTACAACAATTCAAATTTGTGAACATATAAATTTATTATTGTTTGATTATTAAAATTTCCAAGTCAAAGTGCACCTTTGCAAATATGCTAATGGCGACCAACAAGTGATTAAAATCATAGCCCTCCTGGAAGTGATATGTAGCCTCTTTGGGGTTGATTTTGCCACTCAAGAAGTTTACATAGCTTCTTCAAAGTTGACACATTCTTTGAAGTAATTATCTGATGCAAGGAGGGTTAATAACTGGGAGCAAAGGCTCACCTAATTACCAGACCACCTTGCAGAATCATAACACATAAGCAATGACATAGAAGAGGAGAGAAGGGAATGTAGATCATATATTAATTCATTCAAACTTTATACATGCAGGGATATGAAGCCTTCCTGGTTGTAGCCAATACAAATAGGAATCAATTACAAAACATAACAATCCTCATGCTTGCGAGATCCACGATCTACAACTTCCTATCCCTCTCCTTGTTTCTACTTCCCCTTAAACCTAGAACAGATCATTACATTTATACACAAGGCTACCAAATAGGTCGGCCCAAAAGAATCTTTGAGATCCAGCATTGGAGAAAGAAATGACATAGATTTATGTCCATACATATCCCAATGAGTGATCCCAAAATTAAGATCATGACCAAAATTAAATACATAATTCATCCCAGACAAAAGATCCAAAAGAAAACTTGTCAGTGAACTAGGTCATTGAGCAACACAAAACACGCCGAACCCACTAGATGAAGAACACCATCGAGTAGAATAGAAAAAAACAAAACCACTTGATGAAAGGTACCATCGAGAAGAGACAACACACCACCAAGAAGTAACTGAAATTGTATGTGAACAAACAAGAAAACTTCACTGAGAAATCCAAAGCAGTTACCGAGCACATCTAATAACCTACCAAGATACAAGATTGTCATAAACACAAGATGCTCCTACATTAGACACCCAGGATTGAAATAAAATGATTCTCTGAATCATGGGTGAGGTATAACCTGAGCTGAATCCAATTTAGATTGAGAAATCCATGTAGAGTCTTCAATTGGTATGTTCTTCCACTTTACTGAGTATTCCATGTAATTTGTTCCTCTTGTGCTTCTACCCACTCTTCGTTCCAAAATTTGTTCAACTTCTTCTATTTGCTTCCTAGGGTAATCACTTGGTACTATCACTTCTTCATCAGGCTCATGATACTCATACAAATCTACAATGTTGAATATCAGTGATATGTCCATGTCATCAAGTAAATCTACTTCATAAGCATTTCCATTGTCAAACTTCTTCAGTACCTTGCAAGGACCAAATTTCTTCATCTTCAACTTACTATAGGTTCCAACAGGAAATATTCCTTTATTCAAATGAACCATTACCTCATCACCAACCATAACAATCTTATGTCTTCTTGACCTATCTGCACTATCATTGTATTTTTTATTACTCTGCTCCAACTTATGTTTCACTTCCTCGTGCAATGACTTCATAAATTCAATAAATTCTTCCCTTTCCACAAGAACAAAAAAGAATATTATATTTGATTAATTTGATTTTGGATATGAAAACCCTCTAGGGCTCTCAACAATCCAATGCCCAATCTCGGGCTACAGAGTGAAAGTAAAGCCATGAAAGACATCCTATGAACAAATGAAACTTAACTAGTGGGTTTTTAATATATTAATGCTTAACATTAACATGACCACTCATGTTATCATAAAGTTCTACTTCAAAAAATCTATTTCATACACTAAAAATCATTGTTATCTACACAAAGAAATTTAATTCCCTCCTTGAGAGAGACCTATGAACCAATAACACACCCACAAGAAAATTACAGAGACAAAGTCAACTATCTTTAATGTATTGCATTCATATGATTTAAATTATATGAAGCTGGAGACAACTTTATGACATTAACATTTATAATTGAACAAATTGGTTAACACTACTCATGTGATTACACTATCTTAGGATTACATTCACCTTCAGCAACCTAAAACTAAAAAACTATCTTAGTTACAAGATAAAGAGAATTTTTAGAACTAGAACCCCTTTTTTATGGCCTTGGAATTCCTTTTATATCTAAGGAATGCAACAAGCTTTAGGACACTAACAAAGATTTTATTCTACTACCTTTAATCTTTGTACTTGGCATGCTTTAATGCTTTTTGGGTCAATCTCAAGATCTACATTTAATATTTTAGGGATAGTTTTGGAACCTATCCATGCCCCTATTGCACTATGGTGAATTTTTCTTGAGGGAAAGGGAAAATATGAGATTCTCACAATCTTCCCTCTTAGATGAGAACTGGGAGAATAGTTCCCAGGGGGAACTAGGCTTAGATAAACCCACACCACCAGATCTTGGAGGCATTCCCCAATCTGTATCCTAGTCCGAAGGGAGAAATAGAAAGGTAGCCTTAACAAATGAAACTCCTAATAAACCCCAACAAACTTGCATAGTTTGGCAATAAGCACAAATTATGGGCTTGTTAGGTTTAGAAATCCCTACAATGACCCTTGGTATTTAAGAAATCCTTACAACAAAAAAGTGCAACATCAACCCATGATCCTTATATAATTCTTGCAATAGGGCATTTCCTAGTCTCAACCTCATACAAAAAACAATACCACTCATGAAAATTCTAACTATCAGCATCATGAACATATAGAAAGCCATCTAACAAAAAGGGAATAGCTATAGAGAATGCACATATATCTATAGTTATCCATAAATAACATTCCTTCAGGTTTCAAATTGACTACCATAACTTGCTAATTTAGGAAATCTCTAATGAGGTCTTCACTTAAGAGGCAATATAATATCATGTACATTCATATTGGTGAGTTTAAATGGGAAAAAAAGGGGGAAATATATTGCCTAAATAGGGGGGAGGGGGTTTTTCGGGAGGGAAGTGAGGGTTTATATAGGAAAACAAGTGTGGGGGTATTGGGTGGGTATTAGAGGGGGGTGACAAAAAAGGAGTTTGGGGTAGTATTTTTTTGAAAATAGGGGGATTATTTAGTATGCCACGAACATAATTTCTATGATTCAGGTTCACTAAATGAAGTCCCCATGCCATTTCTATATCAAAATTCATAGCTATGAAATCTTTTCAAGCTGACATTCTTGGTTATCACAACATATCATAAAAGGAATGATGGAAAGGTGTAATGATTCTATGATCTACACCATATTTCAGGAGTAAATGCAACTTTCTTCAAATGTCACTTTTGATATGAAACCCATCTTTCGTCACTCTACAATCACCAAAATATAGTAAAAAAGTTTTGAATTGTATACCATGGCAATCATGGCTTACATGGCAACACACATGGAAACAAATCATTGACTTGACCTATATTCAACCACATAACACTCAACATGGTCCAAATTATACACACTCCCTTTAGCATTTCCCAAGGCACATGTCACCACTTCCTACAACTGTGAGGCAAAGGAATTGTCTTCAAAAATTATCGCAAAGCTGCGACTAACTCATCGTGAGTTATCTTTTCTTCATTGCATCATCGTGACCCATCCACCTTAACTATAGTTTAAACCTATGAAACCATAATGTCAAAGGTCTTCAACAAGTGTTAACCCATAAAATACATCCACTAATCACTAGGATGCCACATGTAAATGCTTCTTTGTGGGCCAAACTTGGGTCTCGCAAAACAAGCTACGATGCCACAACAAGGCATCACCATAAAATTTCATTCTTCCTCCCAGGATCACAACTGGAAAATTTTTTACCCACTAACTATCATGAGGATGAGACAAACCATCACAATCATTACAAACATCAACTCGCATACTCATAGTTCCAACTAACTGCCTTTAAAAACTATTGCGAGGATGTGACATGCAACACTTGTTTACCTTTTTAACATCTTCAACTTTTGACATGTGGCTCACTCTCACTTCTCCACAAGCCAGAAATCTTCACTGTGTAATCAACTTTTGACATACTTTATTGTTGTCTTTTCCATGTAGCCTCGCAACCTCCAACCATTAACCTTAATAACAATAGTGAGGGCATGATAAGGAAAACACCAAACTGTCAACACTCAGTTGAAAGCTTGCAACATATTTTTTGCCAGAATAACATAACACTTGTGGGGCCGCAACAATCACCTTAAACACAAATTAAAGCACATGTATAATATGAGGAGTAAAGTTACTATGAAGGGGAAAACATAAGGCATTAGGTCTAACCATGAATATTTTGACATTAAATCAACGAGATCCTAACCACGAACCAAAATATGGTGGGTCGTCTAATGGACACAATGTGGGAACATTTTAAAAATTTAAAAGTTTTCTAAACTGAAATGACTTAAAGAGAAGAGCCCGTAGACTTCAAACCATGACACTCAAGAAATTAAGAAATAAATTAAGATAGTAGCCATGGGAAAAACAAGTTGACATTAAGGCATGATGCAGGATAACAATAAAAATGACTTGCATTTTTGTGGTTCAATAGGAACTTTATTTTGTGATTGTTCATGTAGCCATTGGGACTCTGTTTTGTGACTGTTCTTGTAGCCAAGGTAGAAAAAAATATTTTCTTGTTTATTTGCTAAGAACTACATTTATGTCATATGTTTCAATCCAATTTAGTTGTTGATTCATGTAATATGATTATGGTTTCATTTTAGATGTTGTAATATTAGATATATAATAGAAAAATATTTTATTGCATTAAATAAATAATCACTTTTCATTAAAGTAAATTTTTGGGTAGAGCTCTGGTCTTCTAGAAGATGAAGATGATCCCCAAGATGCAGATCCATAATATGTTGGTTCTGATCCAGATCATAGGGTAGAGGATGATGATGACGCAAATACAAAAGACACTAAGGCAGATGATGATGATGAAAACAACGATGATCATGTTGATGATGACTACAATGGTGATGATGATGATGAGGTAATTGTTGCTAGTAGCCATTGAAATTCATGATCATATAGACTGCATTATGGATCATTGTTGATATTGTAGATACCCAAAAATGGACACACTTGCAGGTTCACATTTAGTCACTAATTACTCTTCTATCAGTTAATGGTTATTTAAGCATTAATTAATCATCTTATTTTCCTCTAAAAATCCAATCTTTTGATCAGTTAATTACCTCTTTAATATTAATTAAATAATTAAGTTTATTTAATTAATTACCTTTAATTAATTGATCTTTATCAGTTAATTGAAGTCAATTTCCTATTTCCCATGATTTGAATTTAATTATTCAAATTAGATAATTATTCTTCGAGATTAAATTAATTGACCAAATTAATTTAATTTCACATCAATTCTAATTAATTTCATTCTAATTTCATCTTTCTCTTTAATTGAATTTTTAATTCAATTAAATCTTCCAAAAAATCTAAAAAATCTAAAAATATGAGGCAATTATAATTTCTAAAAAACTCAAAATCCTCATAAATTGAGAAAAATAACTTTCTAAAAATCAAATCATTTTAAATAAAAAATTAATTCTTTTCTCAAAATTCAATTTTGGAAACTCTTATCTTTCAAAAATCTAAAATCCTCTCATCTTAATCTCATCTTCATTTCCTAAATAACACTCCGCTTTTTTAAGTTAAATTGGAATTAAATCTTTTATTTTGGAAAGTTACCCAAATCTTTTCAGCTCTTAATTATCTTGTCCATTCAATATGTTTTTCTCAAATCAATCTTGATCGTCCATTCAAAAAATAATTTGTATATAAGAAACCCTCATCTCTCATAATTTTAACATGAATTTGAGCATCGAACCTTTGTTAGTTTATCATCACAATCATTAGCAAATTAAGCATTTTATCATTTCTCAGAGAATCAGAGTCGAAGTGCTACCAAAATCACTACTGAGTACAACCACTTCCATTGATCGAAGAGAAGCAACAAAAGGTTGGAGTTTTGTGATCAGTTTGCATGCATTCATCGTATTTGCATATTTCTGATTAGTATTACTTCTTATTTTGTTGTTAGTAGGCTCATATTTAGTAGTTGTTTGATTTCCTTTATTGGATCAATTAGTGCTACTAACCCTTGTTCTTGAGTGTGCAAATTTAGGCCTATACAAATATATCATTATGATGCCTCTTATCATATGTGTCATTTTCATGACCTACACTACCATATTATTGAGTTGATACATTTTGACATGTATCATTTTCACTTATATCATTTGGACATGTATCATCTTGACTTGTATCATTTTCAGTTACATAATTTATTATTTTTACTTATATCATCTATACATGTATCATTTTGACATGTTTTTGATCTACTGGTATATTCGACTTTCACTTATTTTAGTTTTATATGATGATCTTATCAGTATTGACTTGTCAATTTATATATATTGAAAGTGGTCAATGACTTTTTGATGATTATTTATTACATATGATGATTTTAATTTGGTGCTCAGGATGGATGTGCACCTTCTTGGTGTCGATATGGGCTTCATGATTAGAATAAAACATATTAAATTAATAAGAAATGGAAGTAAAATAAGAAGCATTTTTAGAAGTAAAAAAGGAAGCAACAATGGAAGCTAAACCGAAAGCAATATTGGAAGCAAAACTCAGTGTTATCTAGGAATAAAAAATATAACCAATTCAAATAGCAAAAAAGGAGTAATAATGGAAGCAATTTTAGAAGCAACAAAAGATGTAATAATAGAAGCCATATGAGAAGCAACAAAATAGGTTAAAATGGAAGCACACCTGGAAGAAAAATTGGAAGCCAAACTAGAAGAAAAGATGAAAGCAAAAAAGATTCCTAAAGCGAAACTAGGAGCGCAAAATGGAAGCAAAAAAGAGAGCAAAACTAGAAGCAAATAAGGGAACAAAACTAGAAGCAAATAAGGGAGCAAAACTGGAAGCAAAATTGGAAGCAAATAAGGGAGAAAAATTGGAAGCAACACAAGAAGGAAAATTGGAGACAATAATGAAAGAAAAGAAAGAAGCAACAAATGGTGTTATAATGAAAGCAAAAATGGAAGCAACACATGAAGAAAAAATAGAAGTGAAACTAGAAGCAAACAAGGAAGCACAAAGAGAGTGAAACCAAAAGAAACAAAAGGCATTATAATGTAAGCAAAACCAAAAGAAATGACGTAAGCAAACCTCAAATTAAAAATAGAAGAAAAAAACAACATTCTAATGGAAGCAAAGCTGGAAGCAACATGAGATGAAAATTGGAAGCAAAAATAGAAGCAAAACTAGAATCCAAACCAAATGCCACAAAGGACGTTATAATAGAAGAAAAAATGGAAGCATAAAAAGAAGAACGGTAAAAATCATTTCAATCACAATAAAAAATTAGGGAAGTTGCTATGTTTGTAATGATCTAGTAGTTTTTTCATTTAAAAAACTTCCAACTAGCATAGTAAATACATATACCATATCCTTGAGTAACTTCTAGAACTAAAGTTGATCAAGTCCATGTTTCTATTCTTAAACAAATGGACAAATAAATGTAGTGCATCTCATAAGAGTATGTAAATCTAGGAAGCATCAAATTGGGATGAAGTTTGATCTTTCATTTATCATAGCTAACATAGAGATTTGATCAACTCTACTAAACATAGTTCATCCAATATTTGTTTGGTTTCCAACTATTGAAATAACTGTAGTAATTTAAAATCCATGATAACATAAAGTATGAATTGAAGAAACTCTATGTGCATCCACGTTAGCATGTTTAGCCCATTTGAAAAATTATATTTCATGGATAATTGAAGGTACATGAAAGAAAGTATAATGATAGAAGAGATTAGAAACAATCTTGAAAGAAGAGCACAACTTACTTGTTCTTGTCAATTAAAAGAGTAGAGTAATGTTGTCAAAATTATCTGAAGTCTTGTACAAAATTTTTTCCACACACATAGGTTTCTAATTGTTTGAAAGACAAATATATGAGGCTACATGCCTGCTCATCTGCAAGAAACAACTAAGTTCATAAGCCTCTAGAATTTTCTTGAAAAAATAAGAAGTAAAAAATGTTTAGTCCACAATTTTCATGCTAACCTTGAGTTGATTAAACAACCAAATATGATATATATCTCTTACAAATTACAATGAAAATTAAGAAATGTCTGCACACAAAGACAACATTGAGATTGAAGAGATTGAAGCCAATAATTATGTTTTACATTCTTTGATACTTTGGAGTGCCCAATGATGTAATGTCTCAAATATGAAATTTGTCATATACTTAAATTTTATTTATTTACTTTTTTATTTTTGAAACATGAACAAAACTAAAACAACCTAAAATTAAGTGTTGCATATATCTACAAGTAGTTGGTAATTTCACAAAAACACCTAGAAATATTGGAATTTATCATCCAACGCATTGTAAACAATAGATTTGATTTATATGTGTCAAATAAAAGTATCATTGCTATGACTGATATAAATCTTAGGTCGCCAAAAACAACCAAATCTAAATGAAACGACAATAGGGGACCTTTGAAATACATTTTTCTTTAACTGCAACGATTGCAAATAAGTACAAAGTTGATATGTCAACTACAATTTCAAAATTACAATAAAGAATATCCACTCGCTAAGTGTCAAAGATAGACAAATCTTAATTGTTGCCAGATCATATGTTGAAAATGTCCAAATAAACAACTACTACTATTGGTGACTAGGATGGTATGAAATTACCAGGCCTGTATCGAGGGGGACCATGATGAAAGATTTTGTCAATTTGTAAAAATAGGTTGCAACAATTTTCCAATATTGACTGCTCCACTAAGATGCTTCATATCCTATGTGCCTACTCTCACATTCACCCAAAATTGGCCAACATATTTTTTGATATGGTTCAATTAAGAGCTACTTAGTGTCATGGTTCACAATTGTTGTTCTTGATTTTTATATCAATGGATCCTCTTATCTGTCTTTCCTTTATCTTTTTTATTTATATGAAAATTTATTTTTTAAAATATTTTTGGGTTTCTACTTGAGTAAATTTTGTGCCAAGACTCGATATGAAAAAGTAAAAGTCTGATGCTTTTGTTGCATTACTTTCACCAAATTTTTTATTTTGGACGGGGTATACATTTAATGCTTTAAATAGTATATTTGCAACTCTAGATCAAAAAATGCTTATCAACTAATGGAATACCATTGCAATTTTGTACAAATACCTCATCTCATTTAAATTATATCTCTCTATTTGATGGAGAATGCGATAAAGAAAATGAACACAAATGATCTAGGCATATATCTGCAGCTCCAAGTCTCCAACATTGGAACATTTGAACAAGGGAGTGAATCAACAGTTAGATACAAGTTAGATATCTACAACGAACTAACCTTGGAAAAAGCTACCCTACTAAGAAAGTATAACTGTTTGATAGCTTCAAAGACAATTCAGAGAGGCTCTTTAATTCAACTCACAAAATATACTTGTTCAACAATTTTTAGCTCAAGGTGAGCCAACAACTATAATGAGTGCAATACAATATCACATTCTCATTTTGCTGCACCTAAAATACACTACTAATAGTAAAATTTAATTTAATTATTTAGGTGGATTGTAATCTCTGAACTAGAGATTTCATGCTTAGAACATGAGCTAATAGGTGAGTCCACATTATTCTTTGAAGAATAAGAGAAAGTTGTAGAGCATGTTGGCTAACCAATATTTATTACCACTAATCAATTACTACATTTTATCTTGTACAGGTGGAATCCCAAGCAACAAGAATAGGAGATAAAGAAGACTTACTCTACTTCTAAAAAAAAGGTCTATTTCTTTACACGTACATGCCTGCTAAATATTTACAAATAAATAATTTCTTATTTGTTTCATTGAATTTCAATGTAGGAAAATTCAGAGATGACTTAAAAAAGAAAGTCAATAACACAAACTTAAAGATCCTTTCTTTCCTATCATTAGATGCTAATAGTTCAAGAAAATCCTACTCCACCAAAATACTTATGAAGTTCATAAAGAATGACTCTATCACAAAATTTGCACCTAAGAAAATCATAGAAAATCACTACAATCATAACCATTTACTACTATAACAGTGCCTAGATTTAGAGATGCTTAGGCCATCTTGCACGCTCAATCTTTTATTGTTTCATCAAATCATTGTGATAAAATCACTCCCAATGCAATTGAGCAACTTTCTCAAGGATATGATTCTCTTGGTTGATATTCAATTCCTATATTTTGGTTGCTTGAAAACATAGATGGTGAATGTTTCCTACTCCTTCAAGAAGAATTATATACATTTTAATCACTCTTTATATCATAAGATTATGTTTGATATTTTTAGGATACTAACTCTTAGATCAAGATAGTAGAGTTATTATGTGTCTCATCACACGAAGGTGACATCATTCATGATTTCTTTTCATAATTACACAATAAATACTTGTATAAGTTACTACTTGGTCGATCTTCAAACTCTTACTAAGTGAAGAATAAAAAGCTCAATCCTGTCAACCACCTTGGTTTCCAACTTGGAAAGGACTTCATTATCTACATTTTAAAAAGATAAATAATGAAAATTTAAGAGTTTTTAAAAATCGGGTTATGTGGGTAACTCTACTAGGGCTATGAATGTCTGCCTAGTAGTAGAGAAATGTCAAGTGGAAACCAAGACAATATCCTTGTCAGGGCTGTGGACACTTGTTTGGAAAAGGATCTATTTGATTTTCTATGGGGAATGACCTAACTACATAGCTTAGTTTGAGAATGGATTTCACCTCGCACCATCTCAAAAAAGGAAGGACTAACACACACACACACACACACACACACACACACACACACACTAGAATGAATGTTTGATTCAATTCCTATGATGGAACGAAATATGCACTCTCTCTTGATTTTTGAATTTGTAGCCTAATAAGGTTATTTTCAATCTTATTCACTAAACTTGTGAATTTTACATGTATTTTATCTTCTTTTCCAAATTGGGAGTGATATCCTCTAACATTTTCATTTCATGTGCACTACCATTTCCCTTTTATTTGTCCACCAATATTTCTTAGCCTTGGTTGGTTGTTTATGGTTGCAAGTAGTTCTTTCTTGTTGTCCTTCTTCTAGCCTTCCTTAGCTCCTCTTTCTACTCTAGGCACCATTGTTGCATAAAATGTACAAAACATGGGATACTAGAGATCTCAAAAAGCTATTTTTGATAACACAACTCTTCAAACATTGGCTAAAAGACCCATTATAATAAATCTATTCTCAGGACTATGACATAATGTTATTTTCTTTCAACATGTCCAACAAAAAAAATAACAAATTCAATTCAAATCAATACTAAACATTACTCTAAAACACAACCTTATAACATAATATTACACAATGATACATTTGTACAAACCTATATGTTGATAAAATTGGTTACACGATGTTAACATTCATTTTAACATTATTGATGTTTTAATACTAATTCTTGCTCATTTCATTTGATTATTTATATTTTTAATTTTTAATTAATTAAAAAATTTATTCAACAATGCATCATGATCCCTATATAGCTATTTCCTTGGCTATTCCCCTGCACCTCCCATGGCTGCAAGTGCTCATATAAAGATATTGAAACACACTCTATTCTCCTTTTTAATTCACTTTTAAAGTCCACTTTTAATTATGCTTATTAATATTTATTCAAAAAGTCACCAAACTTTAATAAAAGCATCTACATAAGTGATAACATCCCGTGTAATGAGAGTAACTAAAGGCAAATTCCAACACCAAATCAAATTTAATTTCTTACAGATCTTTATGTCCATGATGCGATGGGCACTATGAAATAAATGAATCATGAAAAATACTAAATATAAAATCTCGTTTAAATCTATAGCACACTAAACAATTCTATACGATATAGTATAAAACTTGAAATCTGTTGAAGGACAATTTTTTTCTCACATGTTAAGATCGATTCTCGTGAGCTCCAAAAGTGTTTTTAAATTGCTTGATCTCAAATGTTGAATGCTTGATTATGATAATGGATTGATAAATAATGGATCATGGTTACCAAAATGAGAAGAGATGGGGCATTTATATACCTCCCACAACATCTCAAGGGTTAAAACTCAACCAGGTTGACTATAAGTCCTAATCCTTTGCTAAAATCCAAAGATAGGTCTCTAGTTTCAATTTGAGCATCAACCTCAGGGTATAGGGCATTTGAAATGCCCTACACCCAAGAACATGGCATTTGAAATGCCCTATACCTACCAATCAGGGCCCAAATTTAGACTGTGAGTCCCAAGAAATGAGAGGACATGAGAAAACAAGGTATAGCCAGTTCTAAGGTTGGGAGAGAGAGAGAGCATAAACTCCATAGATGGTAATATAGGGCTTAAGCGATAAAATAAATTATAGGATTTGAGGAAAAATAGAGTAGTTCTAGAAATTTGGGCCAACCTTGATTTTTAAACAAGATTGAAATGAGAGAGGACCTATATCTAAATCTAGGTGTCCTTTAAGTTCCATATGAGGTCCTATCATAGAAAATACACTAAGGTAGATGCTAAATAATCCTTAAATTGTAAACTAATTAGGTCCTTACAATTTAAGATAGTACAAATACAAAAGTAGAGACCTCTTATGATATAAATCATAAAGGTTAACATTATGTGGTGAAAATGTGACCACACTTCTATGAATCCTTACATGCAAGAAAATTCAAGAATGAGCCCTCACAAATTGATCCATAGCTCTTTATGCATGGAGTTGCAAGATTTGTAAAATTGCTCTCAGCTAAAGCTATAAACTCATGACCTTGCTAGTCAACCACACAATGAGAGATTCCAAATCAAAGACAAGGACAACAATGCCAATATCTCTAATGAAATCAATATGGATGCAATGCAATGCAAAATTAATCTAAGATGAGCATGTAAGTATGCAAATTAGGCTATGAAAATGGAAATGAAAGAGTTACAAACCCTCTAATTAATCTATGTGAGATTAATCTAAAACATTAAAGAAAATGATACCATGATGATGCAACTATGATGCAAGCTAAGATGTGATGTAGATGCAAGATGAATGCCAATGATGCTCCAAATCTTCAAAACTTGATGCAAGAATATCTCCAAAAGCTTCAAGATGACTTAAAAAACCTGTAGCATAACAATAGCATAAAATTCAAGTGTATGCAAAATGAAAAAGAGAGCTCTTCTTTTATAGAGAATGAGAGTCAATGGACAATCGAGATTAAAAGGCAAAAGACTTAATCGACGATGGAGAAAAATAGAAGCTTGATCCTTGTGCACAAATATCCTTCAATGAGAAAATAAGAGTTGACTTTAGTGTTCATATGAGACAAAAAGTACTTTTTCTCTATTTATAAAATAAAAATAATAATTTATTTGTGCAACTTAGGATAAGGGGAAAAGTGAAGATTTTTTATTTAAATAAAAGGGAGAAAATTTCTTTTGATTAAATAAAAGCTTAGGATAAAGTGATTTTATTATTTAATTAAAAGAGATTTTTAATTAATTAAAAGGGAGCATGTTCTCTTAATTAAATAAGATTTTTATTTTTATTTTTTTCTATTTGAAATTAAATAAGGCTCAAACCTTAAGAAATACTGAATTGATTATGATTTGATCAAAGAAATTGATATAATTGATATTGTTGATATTTGAAAATATTGATTCGGGGATTTGACAAATTGCTGAATGGGGGCCCAAAGTCTAGGCGACCATTTTAGGGTGCATACATTTGCCCCTTTGACTAATGTGAGATCAATTTGAGATCACATGTAGTCAAAGAATGAAGTTGAAATGTGAGATCGATTTGGGATCACAAAACAACTTAGATGTGTGTTCATTTTGGGAACACATCAAGACAAAAATAAGCAAAATTTGAAAGACAAGACCAACACCGTCGCTGCTAGGTGCAAATCAAGCCTTAGAAAAAATTATCGCCGTCGCTGCTAGGCAATAATCAAGTCTAAAAAATAGGAGATAAAAATTGAAAGACAAAATCACCACCATCGCTGCTAGGTGATAATCAAGTCTAAAAATAAGAATCTCAAGCTGAACTGAATGATAAAGCTGAATCAAAGATTAAAGCTAATAGGTATTGCCCCCTCGGAATCAAAATCAAAATCAGATAAAGGAGAACAACAAATTGATAAACCTGATCAAGTCACAATAAATCATAATCGAAGATAAATGATAATAGGATAACCATTAGATAGTGAAAACATGCCCCAGTGATGAATTAGAAGAAAATAAGTGGGGTGAATGAAAGACTAGAAGTTTGAAAGACATGAAAAGGAAGAAATTTCATCAAAGATCAAATAATTATGCCTCAAAAGGTCAGTCAATTGTACAGAAGAGAATGAAATGTGAGTTTGATGATCAAGGTGAACGCAGATTTCGGTTTTGATCCTGAAATGAATGGAAAATGACATGATATGAAAGACCAGAAATTAAAGATATGATCAAGAAGAATCAGAAAATGAGCACAGTTGACCAACTAGTCCGTAGATGATAAAAAGAAGAGCTCTCTCCATATGCAAGATGTAGAAACTAAACTATGATGAACCTAAGAATGTAAGCTACTATGAAAGTGGTTGACTTGCAAGGTCACAATGCTTATAGACATCTAATTATCATCATCGAGCGTTAGGTAGCGCCGTAAGATCATATAATGCACACTAGCATAACTATGTGGATATGAATATGATCTCTATCAGATAAAAATGTGAAAATCTCACCTAGGCATCAAAGACATGGAGGTCAAGATGACTAATGCAGTGAGATTACCTATGTTTGATATGGCGAGATTATGCTTGTATCAAGACACATGGAAGTCAAGATAACTAGAAGCATGCACTCGCAAAACGGTCAAGGATAATATCTTGTCAATCCATAATGTTAAGTAAGACCAGCATAAAATGCTCATGACAATTAGGACCAACAAAATATACCCACAAGCAGATAAATAAATAAAACATGTTCTCATACCCTCAGTCTTCTAGCTATGCATCATCGAAAACTTCTCAGAGAGAGACCACTCATCAAAGAAATCCTCATAGACAACACACAAAGAAAAATAAAGTCAACATATCTCAACAAGTTGATTGTTTAAGTGCGTGTGTGTTGGTCATAGAGTCAGACTCTAATCATCGCATCTGCAAATGAGAAATATCGCATCAAACTTAGACTATTGGGTAAGACATCTAATAAGTGTTAAGAAACACTCGACGCAAGGGTAGTGTTGAAAAATACTGTTTGGGGTGGTGTTGAAAAACACCTATTGTGAAATGCCCCAAGAGAGACACACGCACCTAAAAAACCAATGCTAACAGTTATGCCTCCTAGACAAAGATAAAGACCAATTCCAGACTATGCCAAATAAGGTCAAGACATGATGGAGAAAGGTTCAGTGTCGAGGACGTATGCTTAACAAGTAGGAGTGCAAAGGCCTCAAGTAGCATCTGTTTTCAGGTTTTCACCACTTGAATTTTTATTGCAATTTTTCTCTTTTTTTCATTTTTTTTATATTTTTGCTACCAAGGCACCTGTTTCCAAGTTTTCACCAAGGCACTTTTTCTATTTTTAAAAATTTTTTTGCATTTTTTAATTTTTTTGTATTTTTTCAAGACTTTTTATACTTTTTAGAATTTTTCAGCATCATATATCAATTTTTTTGGTATTTTTTTCAGGATCATAAAATATGTACAAAGGATGCCCCCAGACAAAATGGGCATTAAACTCATGAGCAAGATCACATCGTGTAGTCCCAATATCTAGCAATGTAGAGGACAAGATGGATAAGCAAGCTAGTGGAAGAGATGGAAGACATGAGAATGGAGAGTGAAGGGAAGAAATCCTCATAGGCAAACTCCTCAAGAGTACCCAAGCTAGGGAAAAATTGTCATGTAAAGCGCATTTGGACAAGCAATGAAAAGATATCATAAGATAAGCATCAAAAGCGTAATGCAAAAGAAGGAAAGGATGCAATCTAAAGGAGTAGACATGTCAAGAGGCTTCGTAGCATCGTGTTTACTCTTTTTTTATATTAGATCAAGACCAAAGGGGAAAAAGATAGCGAAAGGCTAGAATGAATGAAGGAAAATGAATATGAAGGCTAAACATGAAAGGAACGAAAGCAAGATCATTGTAAGATAGCTTACAAGATAGCCTAATATTCAAGTATAGGTCAACATTGTCAAGATCAAAGAGAGAAGATGGAATGGATGAAATATGTAGAAGAACTACGCATGATGTCTGATTGCTAGGTTTTCATCATGGTACTTATCCAAGGCGCCACAAGGGAGTGGTTTTCACCATAAGACGAATTTATTTCTTTTTACTTTTGCTACAAAGGTGCCTATTTTCAAGTTTTCACCATGGCACATTTTCAATTTTTTCATTTTTTATTCTTTTTGAATTTTTCTATTTTTTTGAATTTTTTTTTGGAAGAAGGCAAGCTTTTTAGATAGTGCTCCTTGAAGGGATAAACCATGATATGCCAAGGATTCAAAATGATATGCTCAAAGATGCTGATAGGGAAAGGAAGATGGAAGAAAAAAATGAAAGATAAAGTTTTATGTAAAGCGAGTGAGGTTGGAAGATAGTAGGAATAGGCAAATGAGGAAAAATGATAGAAGGTAGAAGGATAATGAATGGAAGGATTGTGAAAAGGTAGATGGAAAGAAAGGTAAGATCAACGTCAATACACACTTTGAAGGGTGGCGAAAAAAATGGAGGAAACGTAAACCATATTCTAGTCCAAATGCGAACCATATTCTGGTTCATTATTGCTATCTAACTCCTCGAAGAGAGGATTGGTGTGCTTGTTATAATTCTCAAATGTGAATGGAGGAATACGAGAAGGACTATGGAAAATGTGTAGCAGAGGTTGTGGTTCAGGCGCATGGAATGGAAGAATATTTTTGGAAAAAGATGAAGTGGAAGCTTTTGGAAGCTTGAATGTCAACTTCACTTTTTGTTCAACATCATACTCTTTCAAGAGAGATTTTGGAATCCATATAGCCTTAGGTTTTTCATTCCTTTTTGATGATTTAGAGAGAATATCTTCAATGATGGATTTTGGAACCCATACTTGTCTTGTAGTTTTCTTCTTAGATATCTCTTTTGACTTTATACCTCCATGTCGATTAGAGGAGACATGGTGATTTTCTTTTTTTGATGGATTCTTGTATTGCTTATTTTTCTTGTATTGAACATTCAAGTTACTTCCAAAGGACTTGGGACTTGTGGAAGAAGAAGGAAAATATGATTGGTTTAGATGGGTGGATGGATGAAAATGATTCAAGGGTATGCATCTATGTTGATCTTGAGGGAAGATAGGAGATGGAGGGACGTAACGACCCAAAATAGATGATGAATTAGGAGAATTAGGAGGGGAAAGTGAAGGGACATAAGGGCCCAAGATGGAAGGAAGATGTGAAGCCCTTAGTATTGGTGGAGGAGGTCCAAGGATGGACATGGAAGATGCAAAAGGATAATCAATAAGTTCATCAGCATCTATATGACAACCAAGGACATCAACATCTTTAGAGTGAGCATTAGAGTTTTCAACAGGATCATGCACATCTTGAATAGGAGCACCTTCTTTGATAAGATTATTCAAAGCTTGCGAAAACTTAGGAAGAGTAGAAAGCGGAAGTGAACATGGAGTGGTAGAACGAGAAGATGGAAGACTTTGATCTTGATAAGGTTCGTTGGGTAGCATAAGCATATCAACTTTCTTTCCATTTTCAATAGGCTTTACATCAAAAGTAACAACGCCATTTTTAATAACCTTAATGGAAGTATCATCTTTGGAAAGCATAAGTGTGGTAAGGTTATTTTGATTATCGATAAGCTCAACGGTGTAAGTAGTAGCTTGATCTTGCTTAGGAGATGGTGGAATGAATGCAAAAGAGCGTAGAGGATCAAAAGAACCATGAAATGGAAGAGATACATCATGAAGAGAATTGGATGATATGGAGGGTTCCTGATCTTGATCTTTATTTATATTCTTTTCTTTATCATTTTTAGAGTCCTCTTGACATGAAGCCACTTCTACGGACAAAGAAGCATGTTGGAATTGTATGGAAGACTTTGGAGATGTTGAAAGACTAGCTGAAATAGGCATTATAGCATTTAAAGGCTTAGGCTCTTTAGGTTTAGCATTATTGAAAGTATTTGAAGCCAAGTGAAGGTTAGCTTGAGTATCTTTAAGAGGTGGCTCTTGAGAATAACTATAGGGAACCGCATGGAAAGCCTTAGGATCTTTGTTGGATGAAGGATTTATGAAAGATTTGGAAGACTCAGAAGCTTTAGGAAGTGTGTGGGTATTGGAGGAAGTAGAGGATGGAAGGGAACCATCACAAGACAAAGGTTCAACATTAATATGATCTTGCTTGAGAGCACAACCTTTATTTTCAGCATGAGAACTTTTAGAGGAGAGATTCTTTTGACGTTTGAAATCAGTGCAGTAGATTTTCTCTTCCTCAGTAGGAATATTGTATTGTTCACAAAAATCATGAAAGAATTCTTCAAATTTAGAGTCATATGGATCACCATCACAGTGTACCCAATATGACTCCCCCTTAGAAATCACAAGTGTACCACGAGGATGATGCTTAGGAATAGAAGTTTCATGGGCATCACTACATTGTCCATCATCATAGTCATCATAGTCATCATAGGTGGGCGTGTCACTCTTTGTGGAAGAGATATCATAAGGACTATCACGTTGCTCTTTATGGTATGTCTTCTGAAGAGAAGTAAGACTATTGGGAAAAGTAGAAGAAGAACGAGATTGTGAAGAAGAGGAAATTGAAGATTTAGTGGAAGAAGAAGACTTGGATAATGAAGAATGTGAATAATATTTAGAAGAGTCATGGTAAGATTTGGAAGATGAGGAAGAATGAGAAAACTTAGATGATGAAGAACATTTAGAAGAAGGAGGTTGTGATATGATCATGTCTATGATCCTAGCAAAGGCATCTGATTTAATCATCTTTTCCTTTATTTTTTCCATAAGTTTATCACCCATGAGATATTTGGAAGGACTATTGGAGAAATAAAGATATTCTTCAAATTGAGTAATGAGTTCAAGATCATCTATTCTCAAGAGAGGTTCCTTAACAAGATAGTTGAAATTCATGGTTCTAAAAGAGGAGGAATCAATCATGGAAGAAATGAATAGAAGAAAGTAGACTAGATAATAAGAGGAAAGAAATCAAGAAGAAGAAGAAGAATTTCCCATGGGAATAGAAGATTTCAGAAGAACATGGGAAATGGAGAGGAAAGAAGAAGACTAAGAGTCCTCTTGTGTAATTGATACCATAACGTTCATTGAGATGTTGAGCAACATGACAACACCTAGAATCTGACAATTGGAGGTCGTTTCCCTTGACTAACTTGGTATCTTGTTGTAACTGACATGAAAGAAAGAAACTCTAGGTGATAAGTCAATCTCTCAAAGTGTCAATGCCAACCTAGGATAATTAAGATTCTCTATTGTCCAAAAGAAAAATGAAAAGATAGAAAATAAAAGGCGTCACCAACACTGTCAAAGAGGTGTTTCAAATCAAAGAATGAATACCCTTGCACTTTTGAATCAGGAGGTTGGACTTAGCCAAAATTTAAATTGAAATTGAGATATATGAAAAATGATTTGGACAATAGTAGGATCAGAATTCCCCAAGGGTGTAATCAACAATTCTAAAGACAAACTGTTCACTAGGAATATCTCTCTAACTTGACAAATTATTTTCAAGGTAACCTTATAAATCAATTGAAATGATCCCTAGAAGGCTAAAATCAAAAATTTGTAGTCAAGACAAGTCTCTAATGACAAGGTAGGAAATCAAGCAAGTTGTGAAAAGTTGGTGTTTCAACTCAGGAACTTAGTTTGTTTTAAAAGATCAAGTAAGTACATCAATAGATTTTCATCATTGAACAGGCACATAAGACAACAATCAAGGAGTTCAAGCAAACAGTCTTCAAACAATGGGTAAGGGACAAAGCAACCTTGCGCATGAACGAAGATAGTGACTTAGTATTCCTACTCCTTAAAGGTTCTACTTATGTATGTTCTTGAAGATGTTTTAGCAAGCACTTAGAACATAACAACACCTTATCAAGCTGTCTACAAGGATATATATGGCTTTTCTAAGGAGTCCTCGATATACGCAAGGTACGTGAGGCCCAAATCCATAGATGAGAAGAATCTGAAATCACATAGCCGGGGGGAGATGGTAACCCAAATCTCCTCCTTCACTTCTCAAAGGTATAAAGTTCTTTGAGGCTTAGCCAAGAGTGATATCAAACTCAATTCTCAAGAGAGGTATCTTTCGATTCACCTCCCGCTATTTATACTCCACCGGAACACAGGAGTTAAGGTCACCCCTGAGATGATGTGTCCCCAAGCAGACCTTCTAGAAATAAAAAGTAAGTAATTCACTATCAAAAGCATTTAAAGCACTAAAGGTGGAACACTTAACTCTTCAAGTAAAAGTGAAGTGAGTCCAAAAGTGAAACATTTAACTCTTCAAGTGAATGTGAAGTGAGTCCAAAAGTGGAACATTTAACCCTTCAAGTGAATGTGAAGTGAGTCCACAAGGTGGAACATTTAACTCCTCACACAAACTCAAAGTGAGTTCAAAAGTGGAACATTTAACTCCTCACACAAACTCAAAGTGAGTCCAAAAGTGGAACATTTAACTCTTCACACAAACTCAAAGTGAGTCCACACTTTAGAAAACTAATGAGATCAAGAAAGCATAAAAAAGAGAAAAATTTGTGGAACACTTAATGCTCTTTTCAAGTAGACCCCTCCCCTATGTATGAATGCTGATATTGCATCCAAAGGGTGGAAACGATGGGTGATTAGAAATAAGCAAGTCCAACAACTCAATTTAGCCAACAAGATCAATCAAAAGTATTCTAAAATTACTTATCAATACTACTCACAAATAAAAAGGGTTGAATCAATGGAATATTTAACTTTCCAAGCAAACATAGAGTGAGTCCACAAAGTGGTGCATTTAACTCCCCATGTAAACAAGGAATGAATCCATGCCCTCAATCACTCAATGAGATATTTGATATTAGAACCAAGAATTAATTAAAGTTTAAACATAAGTATTCACTTACACAAACTTGTAAAAAATAAATCTATGTTCTTTCATTTCTCATTAAAAGCATTGATTGAAATGTGTTCTTATGAAAGCATGTAAACACTCAAGCCAAACACATGAGAGGTTCAATTTTAATCCTAAAATCTAAATGTTGTAGAGATGTAACAAAATTCATCAAGTCCAACGCAATGCGATTAGTAGATTTCACCTTTTTTTTGTTTGTTTTAAACATTTTTCATGAAAGCAAGCCCTGCACCTTCAAATGAACAAGACAAGCAAACAAACAAACAAGATATGCAATGTATATTCAACTTATGCAAACCCTAAGGTGGTTAGATCTGAAAACCAATTGTTAGGAGCAATAATAACCAGCAAATAATCCAAATGACAACTCACATCATGCATTGAACTATGTGAAAAATAAATGCATACTAATAATCAAATACCCTTTTTTTAATTTTGATTTTTGACCTTGTCAACAAGATTAGACTTATACCATATGAATTCGGACCCTAAACCCAAAATGCAGAAAAGAGACCTCTGTCAAAAAACAAAGAGCTTTTTAAAAATGTCAAAATTTTAACTAGATCTTTTCATTTGTGCCCTAGAGAGCCATTTTCCTAAAATAGAACAGTTTTTATAAATCGACCAAATAAGCTATGATATGACCTCTAAATTAAAAACACAATGAATGGACCCCCTGTATAATTTCAAGACCTTTCCAGAAATGTAAATTTTTTTGAAAAATATGTTGATTTGAGTCAAAAATTAATTTTTTATGAAAAAAATAAAAATAAAAAAATTACCTCCGAAAATTTTAAATTTTTTTTTGGAGCTTCTCTAATATGTCACCAACTTGCAAAAAAATTTTAGACCAAAACACCAAGCCGTTTGGGAGATATGATCAAATCTTTTAAATCTAGAGTTTTTCGTCTCCAAACAAATTTGCGCAAGGGTTAGCTTCAAAAATAATCAAAACCAGCATGCAAGAGGTGGGTTGCCCCATGGTGGGTGCCAAAAATGTGTGGTGAAAATGTGACCACACTTCTATGAATCTTTACATGCAAGAAAACTCAAGAATGAGCTCTCACAAATTGATCCATAGCTCTTTATGCATGGAGTTGCAAGATTTGTAAAATTGCTCTCAGCTAGAGCTATAAACTCATGACCTTGCTAGTCAACCACACAATGAGAGATTCCAAATCAAAGACAAGGACAATAATGCCAATATCTCTAATGAAATCAATATGGATGCAATGCAATGCAAAGTTAATCTAAGATGAGCATGTAAGTATGCAAATTAGGATATGAAAATGGAAATGAAAAAGTTACAAACCCTCTAATTAAACTATGTGAGATTAATCTAAAACATGAAAGGAAATGATACTATGATGATGCAACTATGATGCAAGCTAGGATGTGATGTAGATGCAAGATGAATGTCAATGATGCTCCAAATCTTCAAAACTTGATGCAAGAATGTCTCCAAAAGCTTCAAGATGACTTAGAAAACCTATATCATAACAATAGCATAAAATTCAAGTGTATGCAAAATGAAGAAGAGAGCTCTTCTTTTATAGAGAATGAGAGTCCATGGACGATCGAGATTAAGAGGCAAAAAACTTAATCAACGATAGAGAAAAATGGAAGCTTGATCCTTGTGCACAAATATCCTCCAATGAGAAAATAGGAGTTGACTTTAGTGTCCATATGAAACAAAAAATATTTTTTCTTTTTTTATAAAATAAAAATAATACTTTATTTGTGCAACTTAGGATAAGGGGAAAAGTGGAGATTTTTTATTTAAATAAAAGGGAGGAAATTTCTTTTAATTAAATAAAGGCTTAAGATAAAGTGATTTTATTATTTAATTAAAAGAGATTTTTAATTAATTAAAATGGAGTATGTTCTCTTAATTAAATAAGATTTTTATTTTTATTTTTTTCTCTTTTAAATTAAATAAGGCTCAAACCTTAGGAAATACTGAATTGATTATGATTTGATCAAGAAAATTGATATAATTGATATTGTTGATATTTGAAAATATTAATTCAGGGATTTGACAAATTGCTGAATGGGGGCCCAAAGTCTAGGCGACCATTTTAGGGTGCATACAAATATAAAGTAGAGGACAAGTAGAAGAATGCTCAACACATCAATAAACATGATTTTGCAAAAAAATGATTATGTGGTTATAATATATTACTTTTGAACTCCTCTCTTAATATTTAATTGTCATTTTAGATGGTCCTAAAAAGAGGGTTTCCACATATTTTGACTCAAATAAGTCACCATAGTGCTCAATGAAAGTTGCAAAATAAACAAAGAAGAATGTGACATTTAAGATTTTCTTACCTTCTATAAGATACTCACAATATCCCTCTTAACTTTTTACTAAGTTGGACCCATCTATTCATTTTATGATTTCCTTAAATCCCTTAGTGGTCATTACCATATAACTCTCCCTTTCACCTCGACTACACCAATTTTGTGGCAAAGAAGGTGTGTTTAATTGATTAATATGGGTTAGTAAGATTCATTTGTGCAAAAGAGTTTCAACCCAATAATTAGAAACAATATCTTTAAAACTAGACACTAATAAGAGATTCCGTCCCCAAGTCAACAAATACCATAAATTTTGGGGAAGATGAGATTGAAAGATAATATTAGGTAAAAAAATTTCCACACAAATATTAATTTCAAAATACATTGCCACATTTGGCTAAGCATTGTAAATATTCATTGGAAGCCCTTGTTTTTAGGGAAGTATTATTATTTCCCATATTCAAAAGGATGAGTTTTGGTAATTTGCAGACCCCCCTTAGATATGGTTGCTCTTCTTCAAGGAAGCATCCCTATGTTTCTAGGATAAAACATTACTAGGTTTAAAACCTTGGCATTCAAAATTTATGCTTTCACTAAATCCATCTCTAGATTTATTATCCTCTTTGAAGGACTTGCCAAATAGATGAGTAGGCTTTGATTAAGCAATGATTGCTTGCTTGACATTGTCGATGTATTGTGGTCAATAGAATCCTGTTGTAAATGCCACTTTATACTTGGCCTATAGTTGTGAAGGGTCAATTATCATCGCTTTGGTAGCCATCAAATTCTTAAGTCCACTATTGTCAGACTCAATCAAGGTCTTGAATGGAACCATTATGGCTATTTTTGCAGTTCCCTACATTACTTTAACCATCATCAATTTTTCTTACATTATTAACTAATATGCAGACTACTTTAGGCTTGTGGGTAACTAATGGACAATCTCTTATCTTATGGTCAAAGGATTGACACCAAAAAAAAAGCACTAAGCTAGTTGATATAAAAAATGTGTTGTGTGTATCTTCACATAGGCACGATGTTGTGATCAAACTAAATAGATTTTTTAGTTGCAACATAGATTGACCTTCTAAGGGAGGAGGCAATATGGTTGAGGAACAACTAGTAAGACAATGCCAACCTAGGTAACATGATCTATATATAAACTTTGAGAATCTATTGGTTGGACATGTCAAAATTCCTTCTATGGGAAAGAAAACTAACAAATGATCACATAAATAATAGGGACCATGGTGGAGGATTGCATTTGCATGGTTAAGTTATACAAAGTAAAAGAGGAGAACCCCATTGATTAGGTTATGGATAACTTCCAAGTTAACCCCAACCATGTAGAAGTTATCTAGTTGTAGAGCATGCTTTCAAATGGTATATGAACAACAAAATAATCAATTAGTGTAAATTACTTGAACAATTCAGAAGTATTATCAAAATTGTGAACCATATGAACAAAATTTCTTAGGTTATTAGGAGCCAAACCTCGTGGAGAACCTTAGAGCCAAGCTTACAATGTTTCTTCTCTAATAGTGCCATTACTTGTTCCAGTTCCTACTATTTTGGCATTAACAATGAAAGAGAAAGCCACGAGTGTTATTTAAGAAAAAAGAAATAATGAGTCTAAGGGTGGATATCTTTAAAGCTTCTGTGATAAATGCAAGTAAGATTAAAAAATCCTACAAATTGTAAAATATTATAGCAAAAACACAATATTAGACCTCCAAATACAAACCAAAACCTACATCTCTTATTCCTTATGCAAATCCACCATTTCATAGGGGAATCGTCTAGTAGCCATTATAGCTAACTTCACGCACCCACAAAGCCTAAACTACACATAAGATTTTAAAGTTTTTTTTGTTGTCTTTGAATGCGACTTAATTGCTTAAAAAATGTTTTTTGGCTTTTGGGTAGTAATGATGCTCCTTATAGAATTCGTTAACCACCAAACGATCAAAAATTGGCCATTTTAAACCGTCTTGTGACACTTGGCCCCTTTTGCACCATTACTTGTTTGCTTAGACAATAAAAAAGTTTGCATAATTGATCAAATACTTTTACACAAATGCCTCAAAAATTGTTCAACTTTTGCACATGTGCTCCAAAAATGGTGCACTATTGACACAAATAAATTTGCACAACTCATCTAATTGCTAACTTATTTCCAATAAATGGATAACTATTAGCTCATAGATAATTCTCTAAATGCAATATACAAATATTGAAATAGCAACGGCTAAGCTCCCTACAAAATGCACCAAAGACAAAAAAATGTCAAATTTTTTTTTTTCGAGATCTGCGAAAACACAATGATTTTTTTATATTTTTTTTGTGATTCTCAACCACAAAATATGCAAATCATAAAGAATAGATGGTGATAATTTCACGAAAAATCAATTGTGTTTTCTATTTTTTGAAATTTGGTCAACAATACATTTTATAAGGAGCTTAGTCGCGTCCATTGAAACACACCCTATTCTCTTTTTAAATACACTTTTAAATTCCACTTTTACCTCATGTCCCTATGGGGCTGCTTGAGTACAATTTGTGTTTAAATTTAAGCAACTAAAGTGTTCCCATGCCATTTTTTAATCATGGGAGAAAGATAATTTTGAATCCCTACTTTTGTGGAGCACCCACTGCTTCGCATTTAAAAATAAACTTTGAAAAAAAAAAAGGGGCTGAAATAAGCTGCCACTGTTTATTGAGAAAAATAACATAACATCAGCAAAAATCAGTAATCATAAGGTTATCAGCTCTACAAATTGCTGCTAGAAATGTTAAGCAGCAGCTGCTAATCCAAATAAGCTTGGCACCCCCATAAAGCCATGCCCTTACCCCTTACTTATGCTTAAATTAATATTTATTCAAAAAGTCACCAAACTTTAATAAAACCATCTACATAAGTGACAGCATCAGCATCCTGCCTAAGGAGAAAGTGAGTAAAGGCGGATTCCAACACCAAATCGAATTTAATTTCTTACAGATTTTTATGTCCGCGAGGCGGTGGGCAGTACGAAATAAAATGATATAAAATCACGGAATATCGAATATAAAAACTCGTTTAAATCCGTAGCACACTAAACAATTCTGTACAATATAGTATAAAACTTGAAATCCGTTGAAGAGCAATATTTTTCTCACATGTCAAAAGATCGATTCTCGTGAGCTCCAAAAGGTGTTTTTCAAATACATAACTTCGTCACTGTCTCGAGTGTAAAATTTTAATCCTTCTTCAAATGGATAAAAAAGTCTCGGACTACAGAAAAAATACGCAAGTATTTCTGTGGCCTCCATTACTGTTCCAAATGCTGTGGCCTTTTCTTCTAATTTGACTGCCCTGGTTTTGAGGGCCGTGAATCCAGTAGTAGGATGTTTAACAACGAGTATTTGAGATGTTTTCCGAGGAGGATGTCGGGAAATTTAACCTATCGTTACGGCTATGACTTTTTTGATAGTGGAGAAGGACTAGAAGAAGCAGGGGAGATGTTTAGCATCATAGGCGAGGGTTTTAATGGCGGAAAGCGAAGTTATAGTGACAGTTTGGAAGCGAAGGCGCTTGCTGCGTCTAGGAATCATAGTGAGGCTGAACGAAGGCGACGTGAAAGGATCAACGCGCATTTGTCAACTCTAAGAAGGCTAATTCCTTCCAGAGATAAGGTGAGTTTTGGTACTTTCTTAGATCTTCATTTTTCATTCATAAAATTTAAGGTTTTGCTCCGATGAACATGGCTGCACAGCTCATTCTTTGCTTTCTTTATTTATTGTCTAAATCGAGATAGTGCTTGAAAAAATATTAAAAAAAGGCTTTTTCTTGAAATGGAGAGCACTGACTGAGCAAATGTTTTGCAATATAGCAATATGTTATGCAGAATTTTTTTCATGATTCTCCTCAAAACAATCGAACAGGTTGTTTCATATGCGAATCTGAAGTCTTGTAGCAGGTTATAACATTTAACAAACTATTGGTACAAATTCTCTTTTAATTAAATTTTAAATAGATTGTACTGATTAGTTGCTTAAATATTACCTCTTGCCCTCACAATGACACCTAAAGGTGATTTGTGACCAGTGAAGAAATTTAAATCTTTGTAGAAGAACAAATGATAAGACTGGTTTTAAAATTAATATAATAAATTATATTGTAGGAGGCAGCTAAATGTAATAATTTATTAATTTTACTTATTTTTACCAATTTTTTTAAAATTAAATAATATCTGGCTCTGTACAGCAAATTTATTATTATATCATTGTTTCTGTCAAAAATTATAAATATACAATCAAATAAAAAATAATGTTCATTAAGCAGGGTTTAGAAGATTGGAGTTATAAATCTTGAAGTAAGGTTTTATGAAATTTTATTTTAGATTTAGAGTACTATGTATTAGTATAACAGGTTTGACAATTTCTAAATTAGGTTTGGGATAAATTCTATATTGATGAAAATTTGCCAGACAAGAATGATTTGTCAATGAGAAAAGATTAAAAGGTGAAAAACCCAAAATAGTGGATTGTTAAAAATGTTTATCTACTAAATATTTAACCTTGTTAATTGTTTTTTATATTTTTTTTGTGGCTGCACCTTTTTGATACTGGTCTGCATATGAATACCATTCAAATTCCTTTTTGTGGTCTCTATACTCAGGCAGGTTGTGTCTTGCATGCCCAAGCATAGTGCAGCGACAGGTGTAGCACTGATGCTGCATGTTGATATAATAGACCTGTTCATGCTCTGGATGACGAGTAATATGATTATTTGTTGGATTTGCACTGTGTAATTTGACCACTAACTTGTTCAATCATAGTTCAAAATATCGTTATCGGCAACTTATCAGCAAGGGCAAAAAAAAAAGATTTCGGCAAATATCAGAGATAAGTCAGGAACTTCTCGGGAACTTAAAAATTGCTTAAATTTTATTAGAAATGCATTTTCTTGCAAAACTCAATAAGGAGATGAATCTAATGAGTCAGTAAATGAGTAAACAAACCAAACAAGCTGATCTTGATAAATATAAATGCAATTAGGATACAAAATCGCATCCGCATGTGGAATGTTGATGGCTCGTAGCCATAATCTGATAGTTTAAACTCTGAAGCAAACTAAAAATAGCAAATTGTCTTTGTAAAACTAAAAGCAAATACGAGTATCAAGTACATCCGAATTTGCTTGAAAAATGTCTTCGAATCCGCTTCAAATCCACAAGAAATTGCTCTAGAAGGCTACAAGTGACCTTCTTTCTCCTCTTTGCCCTTTGTCTCCTCTACAAATCTATTTTTCCAATAAAAAAAGAGTGTTTTGGCCTTTTCTGGGCCGTCACTGCCTATAACAGGCCCGTGGGTGATAAATATTCCTGATTCCGTGATAAATAACCGAAATATCGCCAATATTTTACCTGTTTTCTCGGCGATAAATTCCAACTTAACTACGATAAGTTTTCTGCGATAAATTGACGTAGTTTATCGGGACGCAGAAAATATAGCGATAAGTATACTTATTGCAGATATATCTTCGATATTTTGAACTATGTGTTCAATTATCTACGGTCAGAAACTCTTGAACCCATATCAGGGCTCAGATCAGCAACTTAGTCAGATTTTTGTTATTTTTAGGAACTGTCAATTGTGATTTATTTTTGAGATTTTTATTCACAGTACAAGATTGTGATTTCAAAAATGGGTAGGGGAAATTTAAAGTTTTATATTTCATAGGACAGATATGTCTGTAAATGTGTCCAAGTTTTCTATAAATCACTAGGTACGATATTTCAGGAGCTCTCTCCACTAGACCATTGGCTTTGAGGTTTTTCCCTTACATCTAAGTTTTTTTTTAAATACAACATTTCTTTGGAAGTTCTTAATTTTATTTGCTAAATTTGAGGTATTTCTCTTAGTTCTGGTTCTAGTTAGTGATTTTCTGTGCATTTTGCGTTGTCAGTGGGTTTTTAATGTTCAAAGCCAATGTTTGGATCTAACAATTTGCAGTTAGAAGCTCTTCCCATAAAGTTAAGATCTGTGTCCCATTTTTTTCACTATTGTTTAGATATAAATCATTTTATGTGGATGTTTTATTTGTGTTTTTAGCAGAGTTTGTCTTCTACAGGATGGGAGATTTAGCTTTAGTTATGATATGATGTTGTGAAGGCTCTTCTTGAGTCTATGCAATTCTGGTTCCATTGTAGTTTACTTTTAAAGACTTCAATGCATTATTTCGATCAATTTTTTCTTAAGTAACTGAATTGGATGTGGGAACGGGTACAGGTACGTGGGTACGAAATGCCGGTATGACAGAATTTTTTTTAGGGGGTTGGGTGTTAACTTTTTGAACCAGAATAGCAAAACCACAGAGCAGATTTCTTAACCAAAACACAAGAACAAAAAGATACAGAGATTTGCACTGGAAAACCCTCCTACTTGAGGGAAAAACCCAGCCACCCCTGAAAATTAGATCCCTTTATTGAGATATCAAAACAATTATAATGATCTCACTTAGGATTGAAGTCTACAAACTGTCAATCAATAAGCCTGTCTTTTTCTTGACAAATATCTCAGAGTCTCTGATAGAACAACTGATTACAAACACCTTGATTCACAGAATCAGATTAATGATCATACTCTGATTGAAGACAATATTGCAATACAAAATATAATATATGACTTAGCACTATTACACTTAGTGCGATAATAACACAGAACTCCACACCATTGAAGTTACAATCACAGACAATATAAAAATGGCTCATATATAAGACTAGAGAGAATGCAACACTTTAATCACCGATAACATTGCCATGCCAACAAAAGCCACCCCCGCTCCACTTAATCTCGATATGATAGAGTGAATAGAGATATCGCACAAAACTGAAGATGACTGCCGAGAATACCAAACGACAACGGTTATGCAGCATACACGTTAACAGATTATATGAATTGACTCCTTCATAAAGAAATTGACAACCACAAATAATAACCAACAAAGGAGTGAAACCGATGACTTCATCAAAGCAAACAAGACTAGAATGCTGCGATGTCAAAACGGTAATTGACTGTTCTACAAAACAAAATGGCATCCTTGATGCCAAATCATCATAGAAACACAAACGACTGCCAAGTCAGCATGAATATGAAATTCTCCAGCCACAATAAGGAGAATAAGATCACACGATGCTAGGAGTAAACAAGATGGAGCTGGGAAACACGTTGCCAGTAAATTTATGATGCCAACTCACATCCACGAGCCACCTCATAGCTCAACCCGCTTGATGATAAGACATAGCGTGAATACAAAACATCTCCATATGAATTGACTGCTGAATGATAGCTCTCGCAACTATAAAAACATTAAAACTCCCTCTTAGCAAGAGAAAGATCATTCAAATGTCATAGTGTGTTTTAACCTGACAAGCACAATGAAGCTGCAACAAAAAATGTCAATAACAAAATCTCATCACAGATTTTTCTCAAATAAAAAAACATCATAACAATATTTACCATAGCTACCCCTAGAGGGCGAATCAGAAAAAACAGAAAATACAATCATGGAGTCATGACTTCCACCATGGCTACTCGCAGAGGGTGGATCCACCATAGTTACTCCCAGAGGGTGGAACAAGGGCTTTCACCTCAAACTTCTCATAGAGAAGAATGCATTACCACCTTGCCTACTCGTAGAGAGTGGTACAAGGGATTTCACCTCGAACTTCTCATTAACAAGGGATTGCACCTCGAACTTCTCCCTCACGGAGAAGAACTCATTTACAAGGGATTGCACCTCAAACTTCTCCCACATGGAGAAGAACTCATTAACAAGTCTTCATGATGATACGACTCTCTCTGAGACAGATATCAACCTTCTTGGCTTCTCAAATCAGACTCCCTCTAAATCTGATATCAACCTTTTGACCTCCTCGTCCAAGGTTGCTTGTGATGAATAGACAGACTCCCTTTGAATGGAGACTCCCTCTCAGCCGGGGCAGCATATTGCATTGATTATCATAATAGAATTGATCTGAATCCTGAGACTCCTCTCAGCCGAGATTCCCTCTTAACAGGGACAGCATACTCAAACTTTGATAAAACCAAGAAATTGACTCCAATATTTGTCCAACAATGAGCTTCAGCAGTCACACTGCTACACGAGCTTGTTGATCCTCTGCAAAAGGTTTTGACACTCTTCCTCTGCCACACAAGCTTCCTTTGAATCTCATATCCTCCTCTTAGAATAAACTGATCACAAGATAATCTGTATAGGTACTTCTTCTTCAAGAGCCACCAACTCAGCTTGGGCTGCAATCTCTAATCATCCTATGCTCCTCGATCCATCCTGGAAGCATTTTCAAGAGATTAGTAATAGAATCAAACAAACTAATAGTAGAAGCATGCTTGATTCACTACTCTCAATGTTATTGCATGAATTAAATATATAAAATTCATGAACACATTTTCAATGATACAATCATAAAATACTTATCTCTTCATAGTTTAATCTTCCTCACAATACACCACTAAATCTTTAACCATCACATAATTAAAGTGCATGCAGAGAATGCAAATTCAAACCCCAACACATAAGATTGCATGAAAAGCCTCAAAAGCTGAGATTGAAACACTTGCAATGAATCATTGAACATCGTATTCAACACCCATTAGACATCATGATTCTTCTAGAATCCAAATGTCCTATTCTAGTTCGGATCGTTTCCTCAGACCCGCTCTGATACCATGTTAAGTTTTCAAACTAGAATAGCAAAACCAGAGAGCATATATCTTAACCAAAACACAAGAACAAAAAAACACAGGGTTTTACCCTAGGAAAACCCTCTTACTTGAGGGAAAAACCCAGCCACACCTGAAAAGTAGATCCCTTTATTGAGATATCAAAACAATTACAATGATCTTGCTTATGATTGAAGTCTACAATCTGTCAGTCAATAAGCCTGCCTTTTTCTTGACAAATATCTCTTAGTCTCTGATAGAACAAGTGATTACAAACACCTTGATTCACAAAATCAGATTAATGATCATACTCAGATCGAAGACAGTATTGCAATACAAAATATAATATTCGACTTAGCACTATTACATTAGTGCGATAATAACACAGAACACCACACCATTGAAGTTAGAATCACAGACAACATAAAATCGACTCGTATATAAGACTAGAGAGAATGCAACACTTTAATCACCGATAACGTTGCCATGCCAACAAAAGCCACACCCACTCCACTTAATCTTGATACGATAGAGTGATTAGAGATATCGCACAAAATTGAAGATGACTGCTGAGAATACCAAACAACAATGGTTATGCAGCATACACGTTAACAGATAATATGAATTGACGCCTTCATAAAGAAATTGACAACCACAAATAATAACCGACAAAGGAGTGAAACCAACGGCTTCATCAAAGCGAACAAGACTAGAATGCTGTGGTGTCAAAATGGTAATCAACAGTTCTACAAAACAAAATGGCATCCTTGATGCCAAATCATCATAGCAACACAAATGGCTGCCAAGTCAGCATGAATATGAAATTTTCCACCCACAATAAGGAGAATGAGATCGCACGATGCCAGGAGTAAATAAGATGGAGCTGGGAAACACGTTGTCAATAAATTTACGATGCCAGCTCACATCCATGAGCCACCTCATAGCTCAACCCACTTGATGATAAGACAGAGTGTGAATACAAAACATCTCCGTAATAATTAGTATGTAACGTAGAAGAGCAGGACTATGACCAATGGATGCCGCAAAATCAGCAAATTCACTTGTAACTGCATCTCCCATTTCGGTATCAGGGAAGAGTTTAGTAACAACTTTCCTCAATCCTTCACTTACTTCTTCATGACGCTATGGTGGCACCCTTGTTGGCATAGCAAGAATCTCTTCACTAAAATATTTGGGAGTCAATGAGAAGACAAGAAGATGGAGTGGGGTGGTAATTTTGTTCCATCGCTCAACACAAATTGATTGCACCACTTTGAAGAAGGTTTCTTCAGGGTCTTGCTCTTTTGCATTTATGATGGATCTTATATTCTCAATCATTGAGTCTATTTTATTATAAACCTCCCCCAAGCATGGCTTATCCATGTCAGTAAAGCAAATCATACCTAAGATGGGCTTTGTGAAACTAAGAAGATATTCCGCATGATCCCACCAAATGTCATCCAAAACCCTTTGCTTTACATTTGTTGCCCTCTCAGTACTGGACTACATCCATATGCTCCATGCTTGGCTGATGTACATACCAGAAAGTGCCTCTTGAACATTCACAAGTTGTCTCAAGACAATTGTGTTTGATGCGAATCTAGTCTCAGCAACCTATTTGAAAATTAAAAAATAAGTCATAAAAAATAAAGAAGAATATGCATATATATAATTTTGTTGAAATAAATTACTAAAGTAAAACATAAAATTGGATTGTTTGAAATTTGAATTACCTTCAATAGCTGTAACCGCGAGAATGATCTAAAAATAGCTTGCGACATGGGGTGGTCTGTTATGAACATTTGGATCTCTTGAGCTTCATCATTGACTTCTTTAATCCAAGCTATTTTTGTACCCAACTTCTGTAGCATGAGGTTGAGTGAATGTACGGCACAGTCCAAAATTTATGTGGGAATTGTGTCTCAACCAACATACCAGCTGCTCTACAGTTCTTTGCATTGTCTATTACAACTTGGACAACATTTTGAGGACCTGCTTCGTTAATGCACTGTATAAGAATGTTAGCAATAAATTGTGCATCCTTCACTTGGCCCTCACAATCAACAACTTTCAGAAACATTGCCCCTTTAGGGCACACTGTGATCACATTAATTAAGGGTCTATTGTTGGCATCCTTCCACCCATCGAAAATAATAGATACACATGTTTCTTTTCATGAGGCCTTAATGGGAGCTAATGAAGTTTCTATATGTTTGACCTCCTTTGACAATAAAGTGGTACACACCTTCTCATAACCTGGGGTTGTGTACCCCTTTGGAGCTTCATTTACTTTTCTTACCATGTCTTGCCAATAGGGTGATCAAACAACATTGAATGATATACCGTTTGCATAGAGGCACCTAGCAAGTGAATGGTCAGCAATATCTGTAGCATCATTATTAATTGCCATCTCCAATGGTCCTTTTGCTCTCTTTGTAATACTAGCCTCAAATATGGATGGCTTTTTGCTACAATATCAGGAGCAGCACTATGTGTATGTGACGGTGAAGCATGTGACCTCCATGAGCCCCTTCCTTTAAGCAATGGATACCCCAACCTACTTTCAACCCTTGCATCTGCTTCCTCTTTCTCCCTAATTTATGCTGCTACTTGAGAAGCTGGTATAAGTGCACCTTTTTTTCATGGACAAAATTTGATTCCCTTTCTAGGAATTTCACACCCGGGACATATCCAAATACATGTCCCCCCACCTAGAACATCCTTTAATAATTGCACATGCCTCCATAGTGGTGAAGCTGGGGTCACTAGTGAATGGAGTAGTGCCTGCCGTGATAAATTTGTATAGCTGCTATAGCAGTAGCACCCTGCAATTTATATAGAAAAGCTTTTAAAACAAATAATTTCAATTAAATTTAAATAATTAAATTTAATAAATTATTGATATTAAATATGATATTTAAATATTATTATTTTACTCTTCAATAGATACACAAATTAGTTTGAGGTTTATCATTAAAATTTATATTATAAACTAGTTTTATTTATCATTGTATCAATTTAAATTTATATATATTAATATTTAAAATTTGAAATAAAAAATATTTAATAATTTAATAGTAAATTAACAGCCTTTACATAGAAATATTAGAAATCAAAATCAAAATCTATAAACAATATCATTACTGTAGGAGAACCTTAAAACTAGGCGGTTAGTCCTAGAAGAATGTCACAAATTAAAATGTTGTGCATATAACATTTAATTATGAAATTTTATAGTATGTTTTAGCAAATATGTTTCCAATAGGTTTTACATCAGTTTTTGGCACATGGCCTTAATTTCTGTGTAATTCTGGAGGGGGTGGCATCTTCATGTAGCCTTTTGGTTTTGCTTGCCTTTATGATAGTTCTATTTATCTTCTTTTGAGTTTCACTTCATTTGGCGTTTCTATTTCCTTTTTTATAAGGTTTGGGAGTGTAGCCTTTATTATAAGCAATTTTATTGCATTATATATGCTATTTAAATCCTTGTGAAAAAGGCTTTTATTTCAATGTTTTTTGTTTTATTCCAGACAGTGTCATGTTGGTTCTAGTTCTTTTATCTTTCTGTCTTTCTACTATGTTCTGGGTTTGATTTAGATTTTTGTGTAACGCCCCGCCAGGGAACCCAAGAGAATTACACTAAAGTTATGCTAAGTTATGCAACAATTTTTTTTTTTGTTTACTAAAGTTAACATGCACATTGAACATAGAATCACAAGGAATTTACATTCAAGAATTTGAATAAACACATCATTTCATTTTCATTCTCAAGGGTCCCTGACGTAGTATTACGTTGTCTAACTAACACTACGCTAACATGATCAAATGCTAAAGAATTTTTAAGTACATAATGAAAGTAAGCACATCTCTCTAAATCAAATTACATTACATCAAATGATCACTTACATCCACTACACATGTCATAGGGTATGTGATGATATTTAATACAATTACAATTATCAAATGCAACATGGATCCATGCAGGGATCATAAATAATCAAATAAACCTCCTACAAGTACAAGATAATAACATTTGACATCTGATACATGAATATGCAACAATGGTGGCAATCTGGTCCAAGTAACAATCAGGTGATGGAGGATATCCGCAATAGTCTCAATGGAGAAGTACACTACCTCCCGACCATGTGGAACCCAGAGGTCCACCCCACTGTGCTAGGGAGATAACACCAGGCCCACGCACATACTAACGACCAATCCCCAATCATCACCTAGAAAGATAATACTAGAACAAGAGGGTATATGGGTTACCAGAGGCACTGACCTACGTAGGATATCTAAGGTGTGAGTAGGAAGGTGTCATCACGCAGATCCACCCTTGAGTTTAGTCCTGAAGGTTCCTCATTGAACCGACGGCACTCAAGTGGTCATACGTGGCATCAATATCTCTCATGAAGACAAGTATATCGATGATCCACCCTTGAGTTTAGTCCTGAAGGTTCCTCACTGAACCGACGGCACTCAAGGCATGGGCGAAGTATCACAAATTATCTTTTTAATGTTCTCCTAACTAGATCAATTTTTATAATGTTATCACTGGAATTAAGAAACTTGTCAATGGATGATCCGTCAGCCACTTGTGGGCCTCGGCGATCCATTGCAAGCCACCCCCTACATCACATCTAGATACCCTACCCTAGTTTTCAATCAACACCCATCCTGGTTTGTGGCCATATAGATCAATATAAGCCCCGATAAACAGATAACCAAATAAATCATACTTACAAATCAAAACATTTACTCACTTGGCCACTAACTCAAATTAATCCACCAGGAGGTAATAATCAAAAAGATCAAATAGATATCCCAACCATGATCTCACATTTACACTTTCTCAATCAAGCAATAGAAAACAGAATCCACATTGTATCATAAATCATTCCACAACATAAATAACTGATATCCACGACATATACCCGGCCTCTGGATTTTACCCCCTATTTGGTCTTCTAATCCCGTATGCAAATCAACTATATCAACAGTGTACTTTACATCCACAAATAGTATACGCAAAGAGAACATCTTACACAAGTAATTAACATGTCGTAAGATAAGCAAGAACATAAGAATCATGTTAACATGTAGTTTGCTCACACCAATTAATCACACCAATCAGAATAATCACGACTACAATAAAATGGCCATGTTGATAACACTAACAATGCCTATAAAAGCTTGAGTTAATGAGGACGTTATTATTCATCTTGAGGTTTACTATAATGTGAAGAATATTTCAAAGGCATTTATTGAATAATGTCTTCGTTAATTTATCAATGTCTAAAGTTAAAGACCACAAGATAGTTATATTATAACCAAAATTAATCTAAATATTAATTACACAAAAGATTGCAAAGTCGTAATTATAGTTAAATCCCCTTAGTTAAAAACTAAATGATAATTCAATGAATTCAATAATAATACTAATAAAGTGTTTGATGACAATAATTCATATACAATTAAAAATTACATTATTCAAATAAATAACAAATCAAATTATTAATTTAAACCACTCCTATTAATTGATTACTTATTACATCTAATCTAGCTTAAGACAATCTAATTACCTACTCTAAAGTTCAATAGCCTTATACCTATTAACCCCTATGACCTATCACACAAGTCATTCACATAACCCAAGGGGCAAATGCCAAGTGTCCCACTAAATCAGCAATTACATCAAAAGTGGCGTCCAAACAAGTCAGAGGAAGTTTGTCATAAATTTGGAAACAAGTATAATATGGAGGCTAGAAATTATGCCTTGGGGACCCCACCCACATTTCCCAAGGCATGTATCAAGTCAAATAAATCTCAGCCCAAGAAAAAGGAAAATGATTAATGCAAGGGAAAAGACATGGGCTTCAAAACTCATGCCGCCCCATAAGCTATAAAGGCATGACATGGGGAAAGGACATGTGAAAAGGTGCATAAAGGAGGCGTTGAAGGTCTTGGGGAATTGTTCCCAAGGCAATACAAACATTTTCCATAGCCTTATTTTATTTTAAAACCAAACAAATGAAAAAGGGGCTCCTTGACCTGCGTACAAGGCAAGGGAAAAAGGGTGATGTCATCACCTATAAAGTGGAAAAAGGCAACCATTTCAATGCCATTATTTACTTGGCATGGGGAAGTGCGACCAAGGAGGGAGTTGGGGTATTTAAGTGGGTGAGGAGACATGAGATTAGACCCCTCCCATCACCCAATAACTATACACTCATTTGCAGATTAAAATAAACATTTAATTATTTATTTAATACTTTAAAATGTGACATGCAAGACATGGTGTGGGCCCACCTTGTGGAGTTGGAAAAAAGTTAACATTTGAATTGTTTCTTAAATATGAATTATTTATTAGTTTCAATGCTAGGGTGGCAAAAATATAATAAAATAATGTCTGTGTTTTTTTTTTTTTGAATGAATGGAAATTCTTTTCCTCATACATTTTCCAGCAAGCTGGAAGTATGTATTTGGTTTCAAGACTTAGTTTTATTTGTGCTTGTTTCCCCTTATGGACTTAGTTTATTATTATTATTTTTTTAATAACTCATGCAAGTGATGTTTATTTTCTCATTTGATTTCCAAAATAATATACTAGATTCTTCAATTCAGAATGTTTATATGATCAATTAAATGAATAATTTAGCAAGTATATGGATCAAAACACAATTAAATTTCTTTGAGTTATGAAGTATCAAGTTCTTTTGCATTCCAAATTAGATTCACTAATGATTAAGTTTGAGAGGGTTTATATGTTTGTGATGATGAAAATTCACAATTGCAAACTAAAATCCTCACTGTTTTATTTCCTCACTCTACATTTTGAGAAGGTAAATAAGTGCTCTCAATTGTTGAAAACTTAAAAATAAATTGAAACATAATATGGGTAATCAAAACCTACCTAGTTCTCAAGCAGATTGATGAAGTCCAGCCCCTCAACTGCTATCCAAATCTGCTCCCACAAGCTCAATCCCTTCTCTTCTTCCTTTCTTCTCCTTCTTCAAGCCTTCTCTTCTTTCTCTACTTTCTTCTCCAAACTTTCATATCCAAAAGTCATGACAAGTCTCTCCAATTCCTCCAAATTTTGCATATGCAATAGAATAATAATGACCCCTTTTTCTCTCACTTCCTTCCCATACCTATTAATTGCACTTTCTCCTATTCCCTATTATTTTATTCTTTTCCTAATGTGACATGGAATTTCATTTTATTTCCTTTTTATTTCTTTTTATCTTATCAACTAGAATATCTCACTTTATTTTCTCAATTTATAAAATAGGTATGTAGTATCTATATATATGTGTATTATTAGTGTAAATTCAAATTACTAAAAGTGACATAGTGTGACCATGCTTATACATATTTTATGTGGGTATAATTAAATACGTTTTATCCTATTATTAAAATACAATGCTTATCATTGACTTGCAACAATTAGCTAAATAGGTAAACTTCTTAAGAAAGACTATATAAAACTAATAACAATATACTTATTAATACATAAACATAACATAGTAAATATTGCTAATAGAAATCAGACATCAATCCACTAGGTTAAAATCCGACACAAGCAAGGAATAATCCTAGGATCAATATCATGCTCAACAGGGAAGGTGTATTGAATTCGTTCGGCCAGAACGGATTTGAATCGGGTAGTGAAGTGAGATTTCGTCCATTCCTATAGGACGATTAGGTTGGGCTAGAGAATTGGCTTAAGTGCTAACTCCCCTTCTCCGCCATTGAGACATAATGAGGGCACGCTCATCCTGTCAAGCCAAGGAAGTCGATGCCCGGTACCTGCAACCTGCATAAAACCACTGCATGTACATGTGCATATATAAATATAATAACAGACAATGGTAGGGATGGCTGGGACGTGTGGACTTAACTCAATGCAGGTAACTACGCCTCCTCCTCTACCATACAGACACGTCAAACAGAAAAGAAAAACAGACATGGTACCATACACATGCGGGTATGGGGTAAGTACCAAATATAATAATCATCTAAATTACATCAATTAATTCATGCATTTGAAACATCATATAAAATCCATCATTACTAAATTTAACCATCACATAATGTTTTGTTCCAGTTCAAATATGATAATTAACCTCCAAAGCATAATCGTCAAATAACACACCACAATATAAATATAACATATGATATATGTCTGATCTAATCAACTAAGATGAAATAGTATCAAACTAAACATAGTCTCAACAGTAATAAGATGTGAGGGGTATTACATTTTGTCTTTTGTGGCACCAATGACGTAGGCTAGGTCCTAGATTTAATTTTTTTATTGAATAAAATTGAGTTAATTTTATTTTCTAAAAACTTGGACAGACAATTGTCAGTTTGTCAGAGTAGATATTGCTCTGGCTATGCCCCAAATAGCATCCTAGTTATCTTATAGCCATTCTCTTGAATGGAGGTCATGTCATCGAAATCTATTCTTTGATCATTCAGTTTAAGGATTGTTGTAGATTCTTTTATCAGTTTTGAAATTATGTGGTTTTGTTCCATTTTATTATGGAATTTCCTATCTTAGTATGTATGTGCATAGGCACTTCTGCTAAGATTTTTTCTTTGTTTCCCAAATCTGTGATTAAATTGCTGTAATGGTCTATCATTTCTGAAATTCCATCTTATATCCGTTTGATTTTTATGAAATTTCAAATATATTGAGTGAAATTACACAAAAATAAACAAACTGCTAAAAATTTGATTTTCTGTGTCATCTTATGGATTTCAAGAGCTTTGATAATTTTCATGTATTTGTACTTCATAGATTTTTCTGAGCCACATTGTTTGGCACCCTTGTCGAGTCTTTCCTGAATTTTTGTCAACATTGGTTTTACCTTGTTTATGTATTTTGGCAATTAAGCAGACAATTTTCAGGAGATAGGGATGTTTATGGTTAGACTCAGCTTAATTGGGTGACGAATCAAGCACCCGAGATTATGAGGTTTGTGCTCTAGTCAAGGGGAAGCATTTGGTGTCATTCTTGCTTGTGAACAGATGATTTCATAGTATGTACTGTTTTACTTGGTATAATTTGTCGCAGATATTTCTCCAAATTCAGGTAGCCTGGTCAAACTAATTTCTGAAGAAATATCATCATATCGAGTTTCAAAGGTCATCCCCTCCTCTCTCACTCTCTGCCCCCCACTAAAAGACCGGTAAAGTACTGATTTCCATTATCCTTTACATTAGTCAAATTTATACCTCTTTTTTAATTTAACCCTTTGATGAAAACTTGTAATAAATCATTGTGAAATGTGAATCCATCTTTAGCCACAGTTGGCTTTTTTACATTGTGGAATTTAGACTGCTAATGACCCAAATCTGCCTTTTTGTACCATGAATAAGGTCTTTTTAATTTTATGTGTGACCCATCAGAGCTTGTAGCATATTTGCCAAATCACCGATACTGTTTTCTGGCCCTCTCGTACTTTAACTTGCTTTGTTTGTTCAATAACTCTAGTCTTCAATTAATACACTATCATTTTCTTTATAATGATATGCCACTAGAGATAAGTCATGCTAGTGTTTATTTACTTGAGTGATTAATTGGTATAATTCAAAGGGCATGGCTATCTTCCCTGTATATGCATGTTGGTGCTTCAGATGGCTTGGACAGTGCTGTGCCCTATTGATTTTTTAAGACCTGAAACGAGTACAAATGAATTTTTGTTAATATATCAATTGAAGCAATTTTGTTGAGATGATGCAGATGGATAAAGCAACGCTTCTAGGAGAAGTGATTCACCATGTAAAAGAGCTGAAGAAAAGATCTGCAGAAGTTGCTAAAGGTGATTCCATACCCACAGATTTTGATGACTTGAAAGTTGAATCGCATGGAGCTGACGAAAAGGGGAGTAATTTCATTAGGATTTCAATTTGTTGTGATGAGCGGCCAGATCTTTTGGCTGATTTGCTTCAATCTTTTAACGACCAGAGATTGAAGACTGTAAAAGCTGAGATGTCCTGTCTTGGTGGCAGAGTGAGAAATGTCTTCTTAGTGACAAGCCAGGGAGAAGTGAATGGCAGTAATGAAGAAACGCAGTGTTTTAATAGTGTCAAGGAAGCTTTGAGGGAAGTACTTAACAGGCCCGCTTCAAGTGAGTTAACTCTGAGGAGCTCAGTCTCAAATAAGCGACATAGGATTTTATCTTTTGACTCATCAAGCTCTTCTACTTGAGTGCAGTGTGATGAGCATAAGCCCAGTGTCTGGTTAGCAGCACCTTTAAATCATTAATGTTCAATTTATGAATTTAACAACTTCACATTTACATTGCCTGTACAAAACAACATGGTATCTTTTACCCCATGTCTAGCTATTTCTTGATGTTTCCTTTAACTCCTAGTGGTATAGATATTTGTATCTATTCATTTTTGTTGTACTTTTGAAAACCGCAAAGGTTTTAAATGCATGTTATTTGCAAATCTTTCTATATTCTGTCACATTCTTAACGTTTATAATCTGCAAAAATAATGTAGACCTTGAAATATTTAGTAGGTCAATGTTTTGCTTGGCATGTTGGATTTGAGCGATTGTGCTGAACCATTTGATTTCCGCATGGTTTCAATCTAATGTTCTGGTCGGGGTGATTTTTTACCTTGGAGGGTTATCATTCCTCGTGACATATGGGTTGATTGCCTAAATTAACAACAGATGCAATTTATAGTAGCCTATTGCAAACAATTTTCCGTGTACTTGAATGGAGCAAAATATGGATGTCCTTAGTTTTAAATTGTGTTGGTTAAGTTTCTATTGTCCAATATATTAGTTCAAGAATCGTTAGACATTCCTCAACTTAATTCTAGTATGATATTCATGTAAATTTTAAAATAATGGGTGCATAGCAGTCTGGAAGCTCCTTTCAAGACTGAAAGGTAAACTGAATGGCTTTAAATGTGGGAATGAAATTCATAAAGCTACACTAAGCTGGACGAAAACAAGATCAATCAGAAGTCTGACATTCAAGTTTGAGTGCAAAAAGGTAAGAGAGTAGCAGGCGGACTGAGTGCAAGAGCTTTTGAGCAGCAACCTTAAAAAGCTACTTTGTGAGTGGGTAAACATCGTGGACATAAGATGAGCAAATATAAGCATGTTGGACAAGACACTATAATTTGCATTGTTGCTCCACTCAATGCTTTTTATAGTACTTTGGTATGTTAGCAGAGAACCTAACAACCCATAGGTTAGGTTTAATGATTAATGGATAGTGGGTGGTTAAATTGATGTAAGCACATACTAATATAATTGTAATGGCGTTTACATGCATGAATTTTCATCTAGTTTTGTATTCAGTTTGAGGAAATGCCTCGTTGAACGTACATAGTGATGAACAACATGATCTTGTGCATAGTTGATCTCAGTCCCTTAGTCTCAATTCATGTCTATACATATATCCCTATGCATATACCCCCACCTTATCTTTATGTCTAAATAACACTCACCTTTTCTGCCCATTTGTTGCACTTGTACACCTAGCTCTCCAAAGCCATTAGCCACTTGGATTTGATTGTTTACCCACATTAAGACATTTTCATAAATGTAGACTTGTCGTGTTTCTCGTAAGAAATTAAGTGGTTGACTTGTTTTGTTCACCTTACCACCTAGAGTGGATTGAATTCATGTTTGGTACAAGTTGATGTTATGTGTTGGTATTTAAAGATCTTTAATTATTTTCATCTCGTCCATCAACTCTCAAGCATTCTATCTCATTATAGAGTAGTTAAGGATCCATCAATTGCCAAACATTTGGATTCAGAGCTTCTATGAGTAAATAATTCACATCGAGGGCCTTTGCTTAATTTCTTTGATCTTTGAAAATTTTCCAAATGTTGATTTAGGAGAACTTGTCTCCTTATTTTATAACTTGTAAAATATTATAAAATGTCGATATTCACTAGGTCTTCAAGAAGCACATCTCAAATAGTTATCCACTTGATAAAAGACAATAGAACCCTATTATTCATGAGGATGAGTTCAACTTAGAAGACTAGTTCACAATTGCCAAATCATCCTCAACCAAAAACTTGTCCCTAATAGAGGATTGATCTAACATAGTTTTTAATGCATTATATTGACAAAGGCATTGTTTTTTGAGCATGCTCCAATTTGACATCAAAATCTTCTCCAAAGGCCATTATTCTTTTGTAAGATCTAAGTATTGTTGTTGAAGGGACCATAAACCTTGTACATGATAGGTTATGGCGAGCTCCTAAAACCCAAATACATCAAAACATGACATTGAGGCAACTTACCAACAACACATTCGACAACTAAAAGATTGGGTTTTGAAAGGGCTTAGAACCTTTTACAAATGCAATCCAATGACTAGAATAAAAAACCTATTTGACAACACACTTGAATTAGGTGGCTAAAGGGAAACAACATAACCAACCCACATTATGGTTGTCACTGTCCTCGCAAGCTATGCACCCTTTCATGGATGGGAATTCAAATCAGATTGAGGAAGACCTCTCTTCCTTTTTCAAATGATTGTACACACCAATCATTTTTTGACTCCTTTGACTAATGGAGAAGAGGAGCCCTATGCTTCCACATCTAAAGGCACCTTGTGTGATAAGGAAGAATGTTTAACATAGAAGGATCATGAGCAAGAATCCCTTGTGATCCATCGGCTAGGCAATGGGAATAAATGTTGGAGACACCAGAATTGGATTAGAAGTAGTGCTATTTTGGTGTGATTAAATTGCTTGAGTTATATTAGCCCTAGGGGTTGCCATTATAACAGGAGCCTCCAAGATCATAATTTTATTGACTTCCAAGGGAGACTCCTCAACTGGAGTCAGATCTAGCAAAAATGGCCATAGTCAAGTGTTAGGGAGGGCATTCCGCCACAAAGTAGTTGAGCTTGTATTCTTGTGGTGAAAGTGATAATGGACTCTTATAAAGTAGCCAAATCCATTCCCTATTCCCCATCATCAAGACAATATCCACAAGAAGAGCCTTGGAAACGTTGACATTATCCAAATTATGAGCAAAAGTAGAGTGGCAGTGGTTAGATGTGGTGGAATGTATGTTTAGAAAATGATCAATAACATTGTTGATATTCTCAAAGCAAGATTCTTCCCAAAGTTGGAGAGGAAGATGTGGTAATCCCACCCAAATTGACACAATATTGAGAGATCTCATCATTTCAAAGGAATGGAACCAAGGTTTGAGAGAGATGGACATCTCACCCTACATTCTTAACCTACCACACTGCGCCAATTCCAAACCCTTTAGGACATGAGAACTTGCAACAGAGAAGTTCCTAGCACAAGGAAAAGGCTCAATTGAACCATATTAGTGAGGGGCCACCAAGAATCCAAAACCCACCTATGCAAGTCTAAGAGAGAAGGCCTAAATTAATTAATTTGTAGATCAAACTTTGTCAAGTGTAAAAAAATTCATAAACAATCTCATCCTATCCACTAGTTTTTCAGACAAAGCAAGGTGAGAAAGGGGAATCCACATGCTAGTCTTAGTTGAATAGAAATTGCCATGATCCACCCCACCCTTGCTAATAGTCACTGAGACTTGAACAAAAGGCACACTATCCCTTGGTGCTTTTGAAAGATCTAGAAGCTTGAGAGCTCAAAGCTCCAACACCAACATCAAGAACAATAGTAGCAAGGCTTGGAAAAGGAGAGGTGGAAGAAAGTGTGACCTTTTTGTCAACATGTTAGCAATAATAATTTCTAATAGATCCAAGAATTGAATTCCGAACAAACACAATGCCTTGATCTAGAATAATGCCAACAACCCACAAATGCCTTGATTTATTGTTGTTTGTCACCTCTAGGTCAACTTATAAGGTACTAGTAACGAGTGTCATTAGGAGATAAACCTTTGTGAGCCTCACTACATATGAGGAACATTTCTTCAGAGAAGTATTGTAGCCATGCACCTTAGAATCCCTAATTGAAGCTTTGAAATGGAGTTATCCTTACTAATTCAATTGTTACAAATTATTAGAATATTAAGTTCAAAATATTTAGTTTTAACCTACTTGCTAGTTTGTACTTGATTAATTGCATTTATTTTATTAGCTTAGGTTAACTTTAAGAAAAGTTTATATTCTTGTACATTTGGGTGAACTTGTTTGATCTTACACAATGTAGTTTGCTTCTTAGTTTTGTTATTCTTGTTAGGGTTTTTTACATTTTACCTTTTTATTTATCTATATATATTAACATTAAGTATCAAATTTGAATCTTCTTGTTTCATTTCCTTTTTCATTGTTATATATTTTCTATTATAGTTTGTGGGCTTTATTTTGATAACTTTTTTACAAATACTATTCACCCTTGGCTATCACATTAGGGTATTTCTTTTAGATATGATATCTCATAGATATTTTTGTTTTACCTATAGAAAAAAATGATCTCTTGAGCTTTATTTTCAAATCTTTTCTTAATGCAAATAGGCAGGGCTTGTCTAAACCTTAATATAGCTTAAATAAAAGAGAACAAAGTGAGTTTAGATGTTCATAGTGAGAACAATGAGTATGACCATATGATGCTCACATGAACAGTCAAGATTTTGCAATTGAGTTGGTTAGTTTGGTTAATGTGGAAAATTCTACTCAATTAATGAATACGTTTCTTGACATGTTTGTTAATAAACCATATGGATTATAGACTTTGCAAGCTGTTTATGCTAGATTTGCTTCTACAATGACTAGTGCATCTACTTCCATTCCTACCTCTACCATAGACCCATCCTCTAAAATGACCTCTTCCACTACTAGTACTCATCTTCATAGTACCATTGCCAATGGTCTCACCATCTAGTACCTACCTCTTTTACATGTGCATTCACCTCCTAGCCATATTCCTCCATTGCATCATACTTCAATGCCTCTTTCATTTACCACTATTGGACCCATTGTTACCACACAATCAAGCCCCTTCCATACGCCATACCACATTCCACACGCTAATACCTTATGTGTACCTTTTTGCTTTCTTGCTTTAATCACAAGTCATTATTTAATCTACCCCTCCTAAGTCCCAAACATATGCCTATACACCTCAGTGGTTTTCAAATTCTATTATTCATAATCCCTTCCTCTAGCCTAGATGAAACATTGCACAAATAGATGAAGTAGACTAGGTGCAAAACCAAATGGACAAGATAGTGATGAATTTGATGAGCCTAGACATATACCACTTTCTTTTGATATTATAGCATCCATTGCCCATTGATTTTTTGACACCTTGATTTTCAACACATAATGGAAAATGTGATCCTAACATTTTATCTTGTGATGCTATGCTGAATTTAGTATCACTTGCCCAATGGGCTGCGATAAATGTTCACAATAGATGGATAATCACTACCCAATTATCAAATTTTTTAGTTTAAGAGGGGCAACGCCCTTGTATAGTGGGGATTTTCAAGATTTCACATACTTTTAACAAGAAAGTATGAAAGAAACATGAAAGTAACAAAAAGAAAAAAAAAGATGTATGCATGAAAGGAATATGAAATTGGCAAAAAAAAAGAGGATACAAGGAAACCGTAGATAGACTATCTGGAAATCTTTGAAAATCTATCTGTTTGGCTCCCATTTTCTAGTGGGGTTTTGTGATTTATTCAATAATACCCATATTGTGTATATATTGCAATATATCCATTTGATGGGGCGTTTGAATCAAACATTTCACATCTTCTTCCCATGAGTCACTACATTAAATAATTGGTGCACTATGTCAGTAGGTAAAGTTCTTTTCTTTAAACATTCTATCAAATGGTTTGTAAACATGACGTGTGGGTGAAGACAAAGTTTTTTTGTCAAATAATTCACATGCTATTTTCATTCTTCTATGTTTTGTATACGTTTCTCTAATAAAACTTCCAATTAGAGTATACAACAATATCTTCCTTCTTATGGTGCATAGATTCTATTAAGGGCACTTCCACTTGATCTTGGTAGTCTGTAAGTTGTTTGGTCTTGATCATGTAATGGGATACAATGATTTAAATGGCTTGAAGTAACAAACTAATTTATGACTTTCTATGCTTGTAACCAAAAGAAACCATCATTGGTCATAGAGTAGGCAATGCTCAGATCCTATACTTTAACCTTGGATCTTAATTGCTTCAACACAATCATGGTACTAGGTGTAGGTGAAACAACACCTTCCATGTGGAATGCTATTATTTTCATTGTTTGGGTTGTTGTTGAAGGCAAAGGTAACAATTAGTGCCTATAAAGGGATTAAGTGTCATGGAGACTTTGACACATACTAAACAACCCAATGTTTGACTTGGATTGAATTTGGGACATACAATATGAAGTTACTATATGTTCAATGATTTTCCTAGTGTTCTATTAACTATGGTTTCATCTTGTCTCCCTATTGAGTTAGAACTCAAAAGGAGTAGCTAGGGCTAAAACCTAGGAACTTCTGTGTGTTGTTGTAGTGCTCTACCAACTAAGCTACTAGCTCCTCTTTGGCCAACCCATCATTGGTCCATGTTGACTTACTATTAACATCCCCATTATGCCACACTATAGGCACTCGATGGTCTTAGTGTAGCTTTGATACCACATCTTGTGCAACAACTCATATGGAGCAACTAGGATTCAAACCTAGGAACTTCTATTTTTTGCTAGAGTGTTCCACCAATTAAACTACTAGCCCCTCTTGGGCCAACTCAATTTTGGTCCAAATTTGACCTATTTCCAACACTCTCGTCTACATCTTATGACTTAATGTGGTACTTATGCTTCACATAATCAAAATATTCATGAAGCTCATTTAAGAGAAATGTTAGCAACTCTTGTGAATCATGTAGATTATAGTCACTAAATTGAGATGCAAAATGATCATGGAGGGTTTTATTTGAATAATCAAGGTGATATTGGTGTTCATGATGCTCGTTATTTCCTTAATAGCTTCCCAAATGAAATAGCAACATATATGTTCCTTGTGCACCACTTTTTAAAAAAATCCATGTTTGCATGTATTCTTACCAAGACGAGTAGCTTTACTATATGAAAGAAGTCTTCAGTCATTCATATGCCCGATGAATATTTATATCTTGTTACAAATCCTTGACTTTGCCTCAAGTAAAGGGTATGTTTTAGCAAAGGTTGTGGAAAATGCTAGGAATTAGGTGTTGTAAATGTTGTGTAATGCTTATAATGTTTAATTTATTATTATGCGTGTGGTGCACTGATGCAAGGGAGGATGTAGGAGAGGGGCCAAAGGCACACCCTAACTAGATCCACCTTGTAGAGATCACACATGGAAGAAAATACACACAAGTGAGAGAGAGAATGTAGATCAACTTCTTATATTACTTCAAATTGATTCATACATGCCGGACTGTAAGGCCTTCCTGGTTAGGGCCTGATATTACAATTCAAGTACAACAATCCTCCAACATGCGAGGATTTGAAACTATCTTCAATCTTCTATCTTCCACTACTGATGTCCTAATTGATGTCCTAAAACTACAACCAAAGATTACAATATATACAAGAGGCTACCGAACAAGTCGACCTTTAGATCCATCATCAACAGAAGAAACAACTAGATCTAGGTCCACACGCTTCCCAATGATAGATTCCAACATTAAATCTGTGACCACAATTAATTGCACAAGTTGGCCTCAACAGGAAACTAAAACAAACAACTCGGTAAGCAAGGATAACCGAGAGCTAGGAAGAGATAACCGAGCGCCAGGGAATTAACCGACCAACTCGGTTAACAAAGGAAACTGAGCAACTACCGAGCCAACTCGGTTAACGAAGGAACCAAGCAACACATGAAAACAAAAACTTGTTTTTGGTGACACAGGATTTACAAGGACCCAAGATGCTCCTGCATCAGACACCTGGGGTTATTTGAAATGATTCTTTGAATCATGTGGCAGGTACACCTTGCGTTGAATCCAACTTAGATTGTGAAATCATTGAACTATATTCATGTAACACCCCATACTACTAATCAAATAAAAATAAACAACCACAAGAGAACCAATGAAATTAACTTGAACAGCACAACAATTTTTTTTATAAACAAGGTACAAGATAGCACCGAATTACAAATCAACTGACATAATCAGTTATTTAAATATCCAAGGTAATCAATTACATGAGAGTATATCAATATACTCAACATTTAATACAAATATACTAAGAGTTCCATAATACATCTAATTGATCCTAGATATCCTAAGCACTGTTCTAATAACCAGTAACCAGGTAATAATCTGTTTTCCATAAATCTTTACAGTAGTCAACCATTCCCCCAAAAACATAGTTTTCCTCATCTAGAATCCTGGAAACACCAAAATATAAAACAACCACAACAAATAGGGCTTAGTCAAAAGAACTAAGCTAATGTAATACCTCCAAAGCATCTGCATCATACAGGTTAAAAACTTTAACAAAATAATTTGAACCATGCATATAAAAACAAACATATTTCATCATTACAAGAAACATTTCATTTCTAATCAACAGAAATAAACTCACAAAGAAAATGACAAGGTGATGATCCACTAGCTTTGGGTATCTACATAAGAATCAACGATCAGTAACCAATAGGAAACTTGAAGAATTCATTATGCCAGCCTTATTCTTTCCAAGCAATAAGGTAAAACCAATCCCTTACTTCACCAACATGTGCAAGTAATCAGGGCAACATATTTTATCATTTTAAATGAAACCCATAGCCCATGAATTATTAAATTATCACTTAGTAATTAACTAACAGATATTCCTTCGCCTTCAGGCTCTAGACAAAAGTCAGTTTCCCATACTAAGGATCACACTTGCATTATCTCAAAACACTTCATACTACCAAAATAGCTAACCATAGTAAAAATCTGAATTACCAATTCAACTATTAATGTTAACTTAACAACTGAATCCATAATATTGAAACAACCATTTAAAATTTCCACATACATCCATGAAACCACTTTCCAAAAATAGCCACAGCAAGCATCTTCTTTTCATCACTCAAAGAATAACTTAAGCAAAATTTCCAATGCTATTCCTAGAAACTTAAACAATATTAATATCCAATTCCTAATATCTAATTGCAATTTTAATAACAGAAAAATGGAAACATCCGATTCTATTGCCAATAATAATACCTAAGATTCAATGCCATTCTTCTGTCACATTCTAACTAACAGAGTTATTGTGAATCCATAGAAAGTTAACAATCAACTTTAATACCAAAGAATAATGCAGAATTACACATTAACTATATAATTACCGCTCGTATAAAAATACACTTGATCAATTCTGTTATCTCTGTTACCAAGTCACTTATGTACATACTTGTAGGCGTAAACACATATATGCACATATGTATATACACTCACGATACGTGTATATACATATATACATATACATTCCTACAAATATATATATATATATGTATGCACATACTTATAGGCTCACACACATATATACACTCACGGTACGTGTATATACATATATACATATACGTTCCTATAAGTATATATATATATATATATATATATATATATATATATATATATATATATATATATATATATATATATATATATATATATATATATATATATTCATGTACCCTTGTATTAGAATAGAGTTCTATATATATATATATATATATATATATATATATATATATATATATATATATATATTCATGTACCCTTGTATTAGAATAGAGTTCTATATATATATATATATATATATATATATATATATATATATATATATATATATATATATATATATATATATATATATATATATATATATATATATTCATGTACCCTTGTATTAGAATAGAGTTCTATATATATATATATATTCATGTACCCTTGTATTAGAATAGAGTTCAGAGCACTACATCAAAGTTGTAATAAAATTAGAAAACATGAAATAAAAAATTCCAGTCTAAAAAATGAATTATCAGTTACGGATACAACTCCAAAATTCCACAGACAGCAAATATACAACAACAGTAGCCCTCAAATAACCTTCAAACCAAAGTCATAACTCAATCAATGAAAGAAATAATGTGACAACAGAGGCTTCCATTATAGAACCCACATAAACCGAGAATACCATAGTACCAAGAAACAAAACCATGTTCTATTTCCTGCTATAGCATGATCATCCAAAAGAACTTGATTCCTAATAAAATTTACGAATAGACCCAGTAATCCTCATAAACAATAGCTGCAGTAATAGTAATCGGAACTTAATTCCCTCCATCTAGAGCACAGAACTATGAACATTCATATCAACCACTAACACCAGAGACCGATACATATATCATACGATGACTGTTCTCTACAAAACCTCGTGGTAACCGAATCTCCCATCTCTCGAGCCAATACTACAAGCTACTAGACAAAGAGAAGCATTCCACTAAATCTCCAATCATGACTTAACAAAGCTTCCCTATTCCCATGCTCGACAAGACTAGAAAGTCAACTACAACATTCTAACAGTGGCATCACAATGAACATCCGCTGTGTTTACTAAACAAAATAAACTTCCATCTAAAAAATATGAAACCAAGTACATAATACGAATTCACTTAATGTTCCAACATTGCCAAGAAAACTTCTCACCAAGGTAACACACCCATACTAACCTAGGAACCACAGAACCCGATAACTATACCAAATAGAGAATGCACTAAAACCAGGATACTCAAAACCCAAATACCTGGTGACAAGACCAATATCAATACCAAAACAACTAATCCCGATCACAAAACAACATTCCCAAAGCTCGGTAAACAAAACTGGTAGTAGAGAGACGATAGCTTCACAGTCTTCACTCTCCATTGCTACTTCCTTACACAATCCATTGTCGTTCCCACTACTAAGATCACGACAACTGACATGAACCAGTGAAACATGTAAAACCCCCAAACTTAGGAAACCTGACGCTACCATAATCCTATAAAACAGTATCACCATTTCGACAACTCAAAAACCATATTCTAAACAACTGAACCAAAAACACACACCGAAATACCAATTTATCAAATAGTGAACATAACACTACAATGTGCAAAACCACACACATATTGAAAGACATTTCTACAGTATACAAGAACATTTAATCATATTTCATAGCCAGAATATAAACCATTTAAATGAAATTTTATAATCAGATTCATATAGAAAGCAAGAGTAGAGTTAGAGAATGCCCCTGCCTTTATAACAGAGTGGGGGTGTTCTGAACTCGAAGTTGAAGCCAAAGACCTCGCTCCCAACTGGCGAGCTACACCAAAACCAAATCCTTTCTCAGCAAAGCTAAACCCATCGAAAAAAACCAAGAACCAAGCCACGAAACCGAGCACGTCGTGACAGAGCTCATTTCATAAGCACCAAAAATCGAATAGTGCTTCCAAAAGATAGCTCGAAAACTAGAAATAGAACCATGAAATGCAAAATGGAGAATCCCATTAATAATGCACAAGTATACAACCATATTCCTCTCCAAACTGAACATAATGACTCCATTTCCGCAACCTTTCCAGGCATCAAACCCATTACCTCAACAGAGAAAAACCTTGCCAAAGCAAATGACCGACAGCAAAGTGAAGTCATTCAATTCCCATAAACATGCTGTAGCTACATTAAAGTCCAAACTTATCTTTCACTGCCACCTTCACTAAACACAGTGACAGTTGTCACTGCAGTACACATACTTACCGAGAACTCCCACTTACCCATGCTCAGAGTAATTCACATGTGCAAATAACAACCAATTTCCCGCTACACATTCGAACATAGCAAAACAAATATCTTGGCACAGTGATCTTATTATAACATAGCCATATTAATCCAAGTTCACGACACCATAGGGAGAATCTCAAAGCCACAACCAATGTTAAACAATTCACTAATCTTAACTTGCTAACCATAAAATAAAGAATGCTAGGATATTATTAATCCCCCTTCCATTTTAACACATATCTTCCCACTAACTCATTCAAACATAATAGACTTATTTATATTCATTTAAATTTAAATTTTCACTTAACAATAGATGCTAACATAATAAAATCATTTATACACTAGCATTAATCATAAATTTAACCATATTTTCCTTCACAGTAACAGACCAATATAACATCAAGATTCTCATTAATGAAAACTTAATTGCAGAATAAGAATTCCTCATCCTTCTTCCTAAGTAACACAAATTTCCAAGTACCAAAGTCAACAAAGAAATTGATAATTCAGAAAAGACAGTGTCTGCAGTTATTTAATTAAATCCAATGTCATAGTCTAACCGAAGATTAACAATTAATAACCAAACTAAATATCCCTAATCTGTCTAAGATATAAATTGAAGTTAAAACAAAGTTATAATCCACTTCTAACCAAAAGAGTCTGAACATATCAAATCGAAACCAAGACATAATCCATCCTAGAAGAACTAAATAAAGATGCAGAATAAAAAAAAACAAGCCAGAAGCAGATAGGGGCATGACACCCTCCCCCACCAACCTAGGCTTACTCCTAGAAGCTTGTAAACAAGTGAGGATGTGCTTCTTTCATTACCGCTGCATCTTCCCATGTAATAGATGTATCATCACTGAGATCCCATAACACTTTTACCTACTCTACCTTGCGACCTCAGAGGTTTAGTTCTCTTTGCTGGATAATCTGCACCGGTTCCAGCAGCAGTTGACCATCTACCACCTATAAATCATTCCAATTTAGAACGTGAACAATGTTAGGAATATACTTCCTTAATACAGATACATGGAATACATCATGGATTCGTGAAAGACTGGGAGGCAAAGCAAGTCTGTAAGCAACTGGACCAACACGCTCCAAGATCTCAAATGGTCCCACAAACCGTGGAGATAGTTTAGATCCCTTACCATACCTAATAGGACTCTTTCGAGGCCTAACTCGAAGAAATACCTTGTCTCCAACCTCAAACTGACGTTCAATCCTATGTTGATCAGCATACTTCTTCTGCCTGTCCTGTGCTGTAGAAAGATGCTCTCTGACACGTTTTACTTGTTGCTCCAAGTCTTGAAGCATCTCAGGACCTAGAATAATTCTGTCCTCAAGATTATCCTAGCTCAAGGGTGTTCTACATGGTCTCCCATACAGAGCCTGAAAAGGAGCCATACCAATAGAGCTATGATAACCATTGTTGTATGCGAACTCAACAAGGTGAAGATACTCCTCCCACTTACTTTGTATGTCCATAACGTACATCCTAAGCATGTCTTCTAATATCTGATTGACACGCTCAGTCTGTCCGTCAGTCTCGGGATGATATGCTAAACTGAAATTCAGCTGTGTACCGAATTCTCTCTACATAGATCTCCAAAGTGAAGATGTAAAGACTGAATCCCTATCAGATATGATCTTCTTAGGAATTCCATGTAACCGGACAACTTGCTCCATGTATATCTGTGCTATATATGCAGCATTGTAAGAAGACCTTACTGGAATGAAGTGAGCAACTTTGGTTAACCAATCAACTACAACCATAATTGCATCATGACGCCTAGCTGAAAGTGGTAACCCCACTATGAAGTCAATGGATATAGTATCCCATTTCCACTCTGGTACACTATGAGATTGCAACAAACCTACTGGATGTTGATGCTCTTCCTTCACTCTCTGACATTCCAAACACCTAGCCACAAAGTCTGCAATATCCCTCTTCATACCTGGCCAGTAATGGTACTGTTTGAGATCGGCATGCATCTTCTTCACACCAGGGTGCGCTGAATAGGGTGCCTTATGTGCTTCAATCATAACCAGATCCCAAAGATCCCCATTCTCTGGCACATAAACACTACCTTGGTACCTCATGAGTCCATCAGTGCTAATAGAGTAGCCCTCAAAGTGACCCTCTAACAGACTGCCACTGTCAATTACTGCTTTGACATCTAAGAACCAAGGATCCGAAGACAAGTTCTGAAGTATTCTATCCTTAAGATCCACTGTGAGGGTTAAAGAAGAAAGTTCGTGATGTCTTCTACTAAGTGCATCAGCCACTTTGTTTTCCTTACCCTGCACATACTTCACTTCAAAGTCGTATTCACACAGAAACTCCATCCATTTGTGCTGACGAGCATTAAGATTGGGTTGTGTGAATAAATACTGAAGACTTCTATGATCTGTATGCAACTCAAAATGTTGACCCAATAAGAAATGTCTCCATTTGGTTAATGCATGCATTACAGCTGCAAGCTCCAAATCATGCGTAGGATAGTTGACTTCATGATTCTTTAATTTATTGGATTCGTAAGCAATGACTCTACCATCCTGCATCAACACTGCTCCTATTCCATCTAATGAAGCATCCATACAAACCACAAATGCCTTAGATGGATCAGGTACTGCTAACACTGGAGCACTAGTTAAGCATTCCTTGAGACACTGAAATGCTGCTTCGCACTCCTCTGTCCAAATGAATTGCTTCCCCTTTCTTTGAAGTGATGTGATGGGATGAGCTATCCGAGAGAAATTAGATACAAATCTTCTATAGTAGCTAGCTAATCCCATGAAGCTTCACACTTCTGAGACATTGGTAGGCACTGGCCACTCAACAATCGCCCTAATCTTGGCCGGATCCACAACTATACCCTCTCCTGTGATAATATGACCAAGATAGCTAATGTCAGTTTTGAAAAACTCACACTTCTCGAGATTGGCAAAAAGCTGGTTCCTGCGAAGACATTCAAAAACTAGTCTCAAATGCTGCTCATGCTCTTCAAAGGAATCTGAATACACAAGGATGTCATCTAGAAATACCATGACAAACTTGTCAAGGAAAGTCCTGAATACACCATGCATTAGGCTCATGAAAACTGATGGTGCATTTGTTAGTCCAAAAGGTACTACTGTGAATTCATAATGCCCGTATCTTGTATGAAAAGCTATCTTGTGGATATCAACTTCTTGAATCCTTGGTTGATGGTATCCAGATTTGAGATCAATTTTGGAAAAAACCTTAGCACCCTTCACTTGATCAAACAAGTCATCGATGTGAGGCAAAGGATATCTATTTCTAATGGTCACTTTATTCAGTTGCCTGAAGTCTATGCACAGCCTTAGAGAACCATCCTTCTTTTTGACAAAGATGACAGGTGCTCCCCAAGGTGAGACACTGGGTCTTATGAGCCCTTTTTCCAGCAATTCCTCAAGTTGAACCTTCAGTTCCACTAACTCTTGAGTGGTCATATGGTAAGGAGTCTTAGAAATAGGCTCAGTACCAGGCAAAAGATCAATCCTGAAATCAATTTCTCTTTTAGGAGGGATTCCTGGAATCTCAGTAACAAAGATATCTAAAAAATCCTTCAAAACTGGATGATCCAAGTTGGTACTAGAAGAAACTGGTTCATCAAAATCATTGATAGAAACAGCAGACAGTTTGCATCCCATGTGCAAGCACTTCTTGAGTTGTTTGGCAGAAACGGTCCTAACTGAAATAGGTCTCTTAATACCTAAAATGTACTTGGCTGTTCCAAAATCATCAATACATCTAATGATCTTTTCTCTGCAATCAATGACAGCTGAATGCTGGTCCAACCAATCCATTCCAAGAATAACATCATACGAACCCAAAGGAATAACTCTAAGGCTAACTGAAGTAGTAAAAGCCTTAAGTTGAATCTTACAATCTACAACCACTAACCCTGTTTCTACCTTAGATCCTGATGCCAACTCAACTTGCCATGCCCACTCAGCTTTATTCACAGGAATTCCACATTGTTTAACCAAATTTGAAGAAATAAATGAGTCGGTGGCCCCGGAATCGAACAAAATGGAAATTTTCTTACCTTGGCAATTACCTTTTGTTTCGATTACGGTATTTGATGATCATCCTGACTTTGATCTATGGTAGTGAAAATACAGTGGTTCCTTCCAGAATCACCTACAGTGGCCTCAGAACCTGCTGCCCTAGATCTACCTTGGTTGTTGCCACGAAGGGGACAATTCCACTGAAAATGACCCAACTGACCACAGTGGTAACATTCCACTCCTCTCTTGATACTCTTTTGCTGCACTGAATTTGCTGGAGGAGATACATTGCTCTGCTGTCCACTTTGTGAAGACAAAAACAATTTGGGCTGCTCAGGTACTTTGAAACTCTTGTTGGACTTAGAGAACTTTCCAAACTTCCTTTTCATGAACTTGCCACTAGAACCACCTGAAGCTGCCCTTGAATTGCCTTGAGAAAATCTCTGGTTCTTGCTACTATTCTGAACAAGAGGATTCGCCGCACTCTTGATCACACCTCCACTGAAACCTAACTTCATCTCAGTCAATTTGGCTTGATTAGAGGCTTCTTGAACAATTTTAGGCTTGAAAGTATGCACTTCTTCTCCAATTTTGGGATTTAATCCCCTAATAAAATGTTGTACTAATGGATTTTCATGTTCTGCCCAACCGGAGTACTTCTTCAACTCAAAGAATCTCCTCTCATACATATCCACCATAGCATTACCTTGAGAGATATTGAAAAATTCCACAGATCTAGCCTGCTGCCAGATTCTGACATGAACCTCTCACGAAACCTTTCAACGAACAATTCCCAAGTGACTTGAGAAATGTTGACTCCAAGATGCTCAAGTTCCATGTTCCACCATATGGAAGCAAAGGATTTGAGCTGCATAACAGTCCAGCGAACTCTAACATTACTCTGATAATCATGGAGGATAAAACATCTTTCGATGTTTAGCATCCATGCTTCAGCAGTGGTACCTTCCTCGGTTCCATAAAAGATAGGTCCTTTGAACTTAGAAAGGTCCTTCAACTGAGCCCTTGCAACAGGATTCTTAGCAACAACTGGGTTTGCATTAGGAACTTGAACCACATTAGCATTTGCATTCGCTCCCCCACTGGGAACATTGTTCCTAGCTTCAATATCATCAAGTCTATCAAGTATCCGTTGGAGAACTTCAGCCTGAGGTTCTCTCTGATCACCTTGATCAGCTCCAAACCCACCTTGGTGATCTTTCCCTCTACCCCGGCCACGTCCTGGACGTCTGCCCCTACCTCTGCCAACTCTAGCATCAACTGGATCACCACGCCCACGGGCACCTCTTGTGACAGGAGGCATGCTCAAAACCTTAAATAATAAAAGAGAAAGAAAATCATTAACGGAAGCAAAGAGATATAACCCCTTTCTAAACCCCGAGCCCCTAGTGTTCAAACCTAGGCTCTGATACCAATGTAACACCCCATACTACTAATCAAATAAAAATAAACAACCACAAGAGAACCAATGAAATTAACTTGAACAACACAACAATTTTTTTTATAAACAAGGTACAACATAGCACCGAATTACAAATCAACTGACATAATCAGTTATTTAAATATCCAAGGTAATCAATTACATGAGAGTATATCAATATACTCAACATTTAATACAAATATACTAAGAGTTCCAGAATACATCTAATTGATCCTAGATATCCTAAGCACTGTTCTGATAACCAGTAACCAGGTAATAATCTATTTTCCATAAATCTTTACAGCAGTCAACCATTCCCCCAAAAACATAGTTTTCCTCATCTAGAATCCTGGAAACACCAAAATATAAAACAACCACAACAAACAGGGCTTAGTCAAAAGAACTAAGATAATGTAATACCTCCAAAGCATCTGCATCATACAGGTTAAAAACCTTAACAAAATAATCTGAACCATGCATATAAAAACAAACATATTTCATCCTTACAAGAAACATTTCATTTCTAATCAACAGAAATAAACTCGCAAAGAAAATGACAAGGTGATGATCCACTAGCTTTGGGTATCTACATAAGAATCAACGATCAGTAACCAATAGGAAATTCGAAGAATTCATTATGCCAGCCTTATTCTTTCCAAGCAATAAGGTAAAACCAATCCCTTACTTCACCAACATGTGCAAGTAATCAGGGCAACATATTTTATCATTTTAAATGAAACCCATAGCCCATGAATTATTAAATTATCACTTAGTAATTAACTGACAGATATTCCTTCACCTTCAGGCTCTAGACAAAAGTCAGTTTCCCATACTAAGGATCACACTTGCATTATCTCAAAACACTTCATACTACCAAAATAGCTAACCATAGTAAAAATCTGAATTACCAATTCAACTATTAATGTTAACTTAACAACTGAATCCATAATATTGAAACAACCATTTAAAATTTCCACATACATCCATGAAACCACTTTCCAAAAATAGCCACAACAAGCATCTTCTTTTCATCACTCAAAGAATAACTTAAGCAAAATTTCCAATGCTATTCCTTGAAACTTAAACAATATTAATATCCAATTCCTAATATCTAATTGAGATTTTAATAACAGAAAAATGGAAACATCCGATTCTATTGCCAATAATAATACCTAAGATTCAATTCCATTCTTCTGTCACATTCTAACTAACAGAGTTATTGTGAATCCATAGAAAGTTAACAATCAACTTTAATACCAAAGAATAATGCAGAATTACACATTAACTACATAATTACCGCCCGTATAAAAATACACTTGATCAATTCTGTTATCTCTGTTACCAAGTCACTTATGTACATACTTGTAGGCGTAAACACATATATGTACATATGTATATACACTCACAATACATGTATATACATATATACATATACATTCCTACAAATATATATATATATATATATATATGTATGCACATACTTATAGGCTCACACACACATATATGCATATGTATATACACTCATGGTACGTGTATATACATATATACATATACATTCCTATAAGTATATAAATAAATAAATAAATAAATAAATAAATAAATATATATATATATATATATATATATATATATATATATATATATATATATATATATATATATATATATACATACATACATACATACATACATACATACATACATACATAATAAAATTAGAAAACATGAAATCAAAAATTCCAGTCTAAAAATGAATTATCAGTTACTGATACAACTCCAAAATTCCACTGACAACAAATATACAGCAACAATAGCCCTCAAATAACCTTCAAACCAAAGTCATAACTCAATCAACGAAAGAAATAATGTGACAATAGAGGCTTCCATTATAGACCCCACATCAACCGAGAATACCATAGTACCAAGAAACAAAACCATGTTCTATTTCCTGCTACAACATGATCATCCAAAAGAACTTGATTCCTAATAAAATTTACCAATAGACCCAACAATCCTCATAAACAATAGCTATAGTAATAGTAACTAAAACTTAATTCCCTCCATCTAGAGCATAGAACTGTGAACATTCATATCAACCACTAACACCAGAGACCGATACATATATCATACGATGACTGTTCTCTACAAAACCTCGTGGTAACTGAATCTCCCATCTCTCGAGCCAATAATACAAGCTACTAGACAGAGAGAAGCATTCCACTAAATCTCCAATCATGACTTAACAAAGCTTCCCTATTCCCATGCTCGACAAGACTAGAAAGTCAACTACAACATTCTAACAGTGGCATCACAATGAACATCTACTATGTTTACTAAACAAAATAAACTTCCATCTAAAAAATATGAAACCGGGTACAGAATACGAATTCACTTAATGTTCCAACATTGCCAAGAAAACTTCTCACCAAGGTAACACACCCATACTAACCTAGGAACCACAGAACCCGATAACTATACCAAATAGAGAATGCAATAAAACCAGGATTCTCAAAACCCAAATACCTGGTGACAAGACCAATATCAATACCAAAACAACTAATCCCGATCACAAAACAACATTCCCAAAGCTCGGTAAACAAAATTGGTAGTAGAGAGACGACAGCTTCATAGTCTTCACTCTCCATTGCTACTTCCTTACACAATCCATTGTCGTTCCCACTACTAAGATCACGACAACTGACATGAACCAGTGAAACACACAAACCCCTAAACTTAGGAAACCTTACGTTACCATACTCCTATAAAATAGTATCACCATTTTGACAACTCAAAAACCATATTCTAAACAACTGAACCAAAAACACACACCGAAATACCAATTTATCAAATAGTGAACATAACACTGCAATGTGCAAAACCACACACATATTGAAAGACATTTCTACAGTATACAAGAACATTTAATCATATTGCATAGCCAGAATATAAACCATTTAAATGAAATTTTATAACTAGATTCATATAGAAAGCAAGAGTAGGGTTAGAGAATGCCCCTGCCTTTATAATAGAGTGGGGGTGTTCTGAACTCAAAGTTGAAGCCAAAGACCTCGCTCCCAACTGGCGAGCTACACCAAAACCAAGAACCAAGCCACGAAACTGAGCACCCCATGACAGAGCTCGTTTCATAAGCACCAAAAACCAAATAGTGCTTCCAAAAGATAGCTCAAAAACCAGAAATAGAACCATGAAATGCAAAATGGAGAATCCCATTAATAATGCACAAGTATACAACCATATTCCTCTCCAAACTAAACAGAATGACTCCATTTCCGCAACCTTTCCAGGCATCAAACCCATTACCTCAACAGAGAAAAACCTTGCCAAAGCAAATGACCGACAGCAAACTAAAGTCATTCAATTCCCATAAACATGCCGTAGCTGCATTAAAGTCCAAACTTATCTTTCACTGCCACCTTCACTAAACACAGTGACAGTTGTCACTGCAGTACACATACTTACCGAGAACTCCCACTTACCCATGCTCAGAGTAATTCATATGTGCAAATAACAACCAATTTCCTGCTACACATTCGAACATAGCAAAACAAATATCTTGGCACAGTGAACTTATTATAACATAGCCATATTAATCCAAGTTCACGACACTATAGGGAAAATCTCAAAGCCACAACCAATGTTAAACAATTCACTAATCTTAACTTGCTAACCATAAAACAAAGAATGCTAGGATATTATTAATCCCCCTTCCATTTTAACACATATCTTCCCACTAACTCATTCAAACATAATAGACTTATTTATATTCATTTAAATTTCAATTTTCACTTAACAATAGATGCTAACATAATAAAATCATTTATACACTAGCATTAATCATAAATTTAACCATATTTTCCTTCACAATAACAGACCAATATAACATCAAGATTCTCATTAATGAAAACTTAATTGCAGAATAAGAATTCCTCATCCTTCTTCCTAAGTAACACAAATTTCCAAGTACCAAAGTCAACAAAGAAATTGATAATTCAGAAAAGACAGTGTTTGCAGTTATTTAATTAAATCCAATGTCATAGTCTAACCAAAGATTAACAATTAATAACCAAACTAAATATCCCTAATCTGTCTAAGATATAAATCGAAGTTAAAACAAAGTTATAATCCACTTCTAACCAAAAGAGTTTGAACATATCAAATCCGAACCAAGACATAATCCATCCTAGAAGAACTAAATAAAGATGCAGAATTAAAAAAAACAAGCCAGAAGCAGATAGGGGCATGACAATTCAATCGGTCTATTCTTCTATTTTACCAGATATTCGATATACTATTTTTCTCTTGTACTTATGCCAATTCTTTGTTCCAAAATTTTCTCAACTTCTTCTATCTGTTTCTTAGGATAATCATTCGGTACTTTCATTTCTTCATCGGATTCATGGTACTCATACAAATCAACAATGTTGAATAGAGGTGATATATCTATGTCATCAGGTAACTCAATCTCATAAGCATTTTCACTGTCAAATTTCCTCAAAATTTTGCAAGGATCGAACTTCTTCATTTTCAACTTCCCATATGTTCCAATAGGAAATCTGCCTTTCTTCAAATGAACCATTACTTCATCACCGACTACAAAAGTCTTATGTCTTCTAGATCTGTTAGCTTTGTTTTTGTATTTCTGATTACTTTTCTCCAACTTATGTTTCACATCTTCATGCAATGTCTTCATGAACTCATCAAAATTTACTCCTTCAACACTTCTCTTTCCTTCATCAACAATATCCCTCAAATCTGATATACCTCTCGGTTGTATGCTATTTACAATCTCAAAAGGTGTTTTTCTAGTACTCCTATTCACTGAATTATTGTATGCAAACTCTGCTTGTGCCAATACAGAATCCCAATTACTCGGTGTGTCTCCAACTAAACATCTCAAAAGATTACCCAAGCTTATGTTCACAACTTCTGTTTGTCCATCGGTTTGTGGGTGAAATGTAGAACTATATTTCAACTCGGTGCCAAACTTTCTCCAAAGGGTCTTCCAAATGTATCCCGCAAATTTACTGTCTCGGTCAGAGATGATACTCCTCGGTAATCCATGCAATCTAACAATTTCCTTAAAGAAAATATCTGCTATATGTACTGCATCTGATATCTTTCTACAAGGTATAAAATGTTCCATTTTAAAAAATCTATCCACAACAACAAATATAGAATCATTACCTCTTACTGTCTTCGGTAAGCCAAGAACAAAATCCATACTGATATCAATCCAAGGTTTCTCAGGAATAGAAATCAGTGTATACAATCCAATATTTTGACTTACTCCTTTTGCAACTTGACAAATTCCACAACTTTTCACAAATTTTTGAACATCCTTATACAACTGTGGCAAAAAATATTTCTCCTTAAGAAAATTCAGTGTCTTGTCAACACCAAAGTGTCTAGCCAAACCACTACTATGTTTCTCTTTTATCAAATTAGTTCTCATTGATCCTCTCGGTATACACAACTGAATACCTTTAAACAACATACCTCCTTGAATGAAATAGTCTTCCATTTAGTACTCGATTGATCTTGAATAGGTGCTTTGCACTTTCTCCATGGCTCAGAAAAATCATGATCAAATTCATATGAATCTCTCATGTCATCAAAACCAAGAACTTCAATTTTCATCTCAGTCATCAAAGATCTTCTTCTACTCAATGCATCAACAACTTGGTTAGTGACTCCACTCTTATGTTTTATCACAAATGTATAACTCTGCAAATATTCAACCCATTTCATATGTCTCCGTTTCAACTTACTCTGACTACCCAAATACTATAAAGATTTATGATCGGTATACAACAAAAATTCACTCGGTATCAAATAATGTCTCCATTTCTTCAGGGCTTGAACAATAGCATATAATTCTTGATCATACACAAAATATTTCCTTTTTGCATCATTCAACTTTTCGCTAAAGAAAGCAACAGGTTTACCTGCTTGAATCAACACAACTCCTATTGCACTTCCACTTGCATCACATTCCACTTGAAATACCTTATTGAAATTAGTCAATGTTAACATAGGCAATTCAACAACCTTCTGCTTCAGAGTCTCAAAACTTTTATCAGCTCCATGTGTCCACTTGAATTCTCTTTTATATCCTCTCATAGTCTTAGTCATAGAATTACAAATTGAAATGCAATTCCTAATGAACTTTTGGTAAAAACTTGCCAAACCATGAAATGATCTTACCTCACTAGCATTCTCAAGTGTAGGCCAATTCAAAATAGCTTCAACCTTTTCAGGATCCATTTTCAAACCATCAGCTGAAATCACAAATCTCGACAAATACACAATTTCTTCTTGTATGAAAGAACACTTTTTCAGATTTATCAGCAACTTTTCTTCTTTCAAACTCTGCAATACTTGTTTAACATGCAACAAATGTTCTTCTCTGGTCTTACTAAATATCAGAATATCATCTAGGTATACAATTACAAATTTACCTAAGAATTTCTTCAAAACTTCATTCATCAATCTCATAAAAGTACTTGGTGCATTAGTTAAACCAAAAGGCATAACCAACCACTCATAAAAACCTTTATTTGTCTTAAAAGAAGTCTTCCACTCATCACCTTCTCTGATTCTAATATGATGATACCCACCTTTCAAATCAATTTTGGTAAAATACTTTGCTCCAATCAAATTGTCCATTATATCATCCATTCTTGGTATCGAAAACCTATATTTCACTATTATCTTGTTGATTGCTCTGGAATCCGTACACGTTCACCATTCTCCATTCTTCTTAGGTGCCAATATAGCTGGTACTACACAAGGACTCAAACTTTCTCAGATCACACCTTTCTACAACAATTCTTGAATCTGTCAGTTCAATTCCTGATTCTTGGTAGTTGTCAACCGATGTGGTGCCTTATTCGGTAAACTAGCTCCAGGGATTTGATCCATACAATGATCAATGCTTCTCTTCAGTGGAAAACCATTAGGTACATTATCAGAAATGATCTCACTGTACTCGGTGATTAATTTATCAATCTCTCCAGGTATGTTATCTTCTATTTTCTTACTCGGTTTGTTAGGAATCACAACAAAACATACACCATTCTTCTTCAAATCCTTAAAAAACTTTCTTCCTTCCATCAAGAAAACTTTCACAGATGTACAAACACTACTAACAAGTTCTTCAATCAAAGGTGACAAGATCTGTCTTCTCTCATCAGCCCAAATAGTATATTTATGCAATCTCCCATCATATATAGCATGTCTATCATATTGCTAAGGTCTACCCAACAAAATATGACAACAATCCATAGGCATGATATCACATAACACTTTATCATATTACTTTCCAATTTTTAAATTCACATAACATTGTTCACTTACCATGAGTGCATGCTCATCTTTGATCCATAAAATTTGATAGGGCTTCTGATGTTCTAACCTTTTCAATGACAACTTTGTAACCATTTCCTCAGATGCCAAGTTCTCCGAGCTTCCACTATCAATGATTACCTTCCACACTTCATTAGAAAATCTACATCTGGTCTTGAACAAACTTTTCCTTACCAAATCTTCCTTATTACTTTCACTCCAAAGTGCTCTCCTTACCATCAAGTTCTTTTCCTTCTCAGGTTCATTCGGTGACTCTTCTTTCACCAAATCATTTCTACTATTATCGACCTTCTTACTTGCATGTGTACACTCAAATGATCTATGCCCTTCTCCACAATTGTAACAAGTTCCTCGAAAACCACCTTTGTTATAACCACCTCAATAGTTATTACCTCTTCCTCTAGATGAACTTTCACCTTTCCACTCGGTCTTGCCTTTATCCAGATTTATCTTTTCTAGTTCAGATCTATTATTTTCACCATAAGATCTACCTCTTCCTCTAGGGAATCTACCACCTCTACCTCTTTGTCTTTGCTCATGTCTCTTGTTCAATTTCTCCTCAGCTTTCAAGGCAATTGATAAGCTTCTTCAATGTTTTCCAACTTAACCAAACTGATTTCTTCTTGGATGGAAACTCTTAATCCATTCAGGTACCTAACAATTCTTTCCACATCATCTTCATCATGTCCAAATCTGATATCTAATCTATAGAATTCCTTAGTATAATATTTTACCGAGCTATCTTTCTACCTCAAACTTTGCATTCACCTAACTAGGTTAATCTAATAATCACAAGGTAAAAAATTTCCTTTCAACTTATTTACCATCTTATTTCATACCTTAATTTTGTCTTTTCCTTTCCTCTTTTTGTCCAATTGCAGATATTCCCACCACAAGGATGCATGACTTTTCAAATTTGTGCTTGCAATTTTGACCTTATTTTCCTCAGGGACTTTTTCATATTCAAAGTACTTTTCCATCTTGGTGATCCATTCCACCAATTCATCCGAATCCAATTTTCCACTATACTCAGGAGGATTGAAGTGTCATGTAGACTTTAGATTTGTCAAAGCCTTCAACAATCTTTCCTCACCTTGATCCATCACCAGTGTAGGTTCTACATCACCTTGTTCTTCCTCAATTTCATCATCACTAACATCTTCAAGATGTCTTCCTCTTTGCTGGGCTGTTTCAACAACTTCTAATCTAGCAGCAAGTTGTCTCAACATGTCTACCAATCCTGGATCCGCATCTCACCTCCCATGAACCATCTTGAAACCCTCTGTGATTGCAAGCCAGATCGCAATCTGCTACCTCACAACAAATCAACTAGGGTTTGACAAGAATGAAATCTCAAACCTAGATTCACAAACCTAGATCCAGATCTCACCTTAGCTCTGATACCACATGACGCAAGGGAGGATGCAGGAGAGGTGCCAAAGGCACACCCTAACTAGATCCACCTTGCATAGATCACATATGGAAGCAAATACACACAAGTGAGAGAGAGAATGTAGATCAACTTCTTATATTACTTCAAATTGATTCATACATGTCGGGTTGTAAGGCCTTACCAATTAGGGCCAGATATTACAATTCAAGTACAACAATCCTCCAACATGCAAGGATTTGAAACTATCTTCAATCTTCTATCTTCTACTACTAATGTCCTAATTTATGTCCTAAAACTAAAACCAAATATTACAATATATACAAGAGGCTACTGAACAAGTCGGCCTTCAGATCCTTCATCAATAGAAGGAACGACTAGATCTAGGTCCACATGCTTCCCAATGATAGATTCCAACATTAAATCCGCGACCACAATTAATTGCACAAGTCGACCTCAACAGGAAACTAAAATAAACAAATCGGCAAGAAAGGATAACTGAGCGCTAGGAAGAGATAACCGAGCACCAGGAAAGATAACTAAGGGCCAGGGAATTAACCGACCAACTCGGTTAGCAAAGGAAACTGAGCAACTACCAAGCCAACTCGGTTAACGAAGGAACCGAGAAACACATGAAAACACAAACTTGTTTTTGGTGACACAGGATTTCCAAGGACCCGAGATGCTCCTGCATCATGCACCTAAGGGATCTTAGAAGTACATGCATGACTAAGAGTTAACATTCTTGTTCACTTTATGTGTTGTAACACTGACAAATTTATTTAATGTGGATTTTACATTGAGAAAGTGTAATTGAATTAATATTGGGGAAATACCAGTAAAGTAAAAACATAATACAAAATATTAAATGTGACGCTGATGGTTCTGCAACTCATGGTATTAGTCACATGGTTTTATCTAATATGACTTGGTGGTTTTGCGCGAGTTTGTTTCTATAAAAGAAAACACAAGGGTGATTGTTTAATATTGGCTAGTTGGCTTTTTAAGTCTTCTTTTGAAAAGTGCATATGTGAAGCATGACACAGGTCATGGAAAACTTAAACCTCTTTAAAAAATATATAAAATCTTAGTGAATATTTCTCTTCCTTAAAAAATAAAATATTATTATTGGTAAAATTTTATTGTAGTTAAAAAAACATAATAATTTTTAGGAGAATCTTTCTTGTATTAAAATAAAAGAATTGTTGTCATCAACAAATTATGTTTTGATTTAAAAAAAATTAAAATTTTTTATTGGAAAATCATATAAATATACAAAACTATAAATATAATAAGTTGGTGAATGTCTTGATAAGTGTTTGAAAAATTATAAATTTCTTGGCATAAATATCAAATGCTGAATGATAATAATAAATTTACTTGGGGATTTTCCTTTCTGGCCATGGGCACTATAATGTTGGCAAAGAGACAAACTAATTGAAATTAATCTTGTTTGATCTCTTGCATGAGAATGGATTTAAAAGCTAATGATGAACCAATTCATACAAAATGTCATAAATGACATAAGTGTACTTTTGAGATCATTTAGATCAATTCTCATGCTAGTTAATGGTTGTTTTACTAGTTAAGGTTTCAATTTACCTTTTATTTTGATTAATTAAAGCTATTTTTGATAAAAAATAATATTTAATATTGATAATTACGGATAACCTACAACTGATTAAATATCTTGATTAATTGAATGGACAAGTATAAGACAATGATTAGAGATCACTGAGCTACTAAAGTGATATGTAAGGCAATTAAATCAGTGAATATATTGTCATTGATGTCAACTAGTTTTGACTGTACTTATCATGATAGTTACAAACATCTAAAGAAGAAAATGATAAAGGAATGAGTTATCTACATGAAGAAGAGATGGATATGGAAGATGTGGCTAAGGTATACATTGGGTAACTTATTGATGAGTCTATGACATCATATTGTTGACTTTATTGTATTACATGAATTTGTTATGTATTAAAGATCAGAACTGAACAAGTTTATGTGGCCGGTAATTGAAGATTTCATTATACACCGAGCTAGTGTTGTGTATACCGAGTAACGGTAATAACCAAGTTAGCTATCACTGACACATTCTGTATTAATTGAGTGAGAGAAACAAATAAATTTTATAACAACCAACTGAATTGATGAGTTGGATGATTGCTTATGATTCTGAGGTAAAAGATAAAGTTTATTATGATGATCTAATGGCTGAAAAAATTCAAGATTGATCTAATGGAGAAGGATGAAACGTGTTATAGACACATCTGCCGAGGAAGCTTAAAGCGACAAAAGGAACGATGGAGATTAAGAGGCAAAATCTAACAGATGATATGAAAATAGTTTATGAAGTCTATTTAAAGAGACATGCGATTTATTATTGAGTTTGGAGTTTATTGACATTGCAGGAGAATTTGCATGAAAGGACTATTTTCATGCACCACTGATCAAATTGGTTATAGACATAACCGAACTAAACTAAAGGCACTACCGAGCGTTAGGGTATTATTCACTAAGCTGAATATGTTGGAGGATATGAAGGATTGAACTGAATATTGATCAGAGGAGGTATTTTGAGCTTAGCATAGATCTGAAAATATGCAAATATTAGTTGTATTTGAATCAGATCACTATTGTATTAGTTTAACCATTGTTACAACAAAATCTCTTAACTGAGCGGACTTAACAGTCTTTTTGTATTTCCATACAACATTCAAAGAATGTTGTTGGTTTTCTTGTTGACCCCATAGTGAATGTTAGTCAAGAGTTAACTGTTAGTGATGAATCCTTTAACTAGGTCACACCTCACAGTGTGTTTTGTAACCTTTGACAGAGTTGGCTCCTAACCGAGCTCACTTCAGAAGAGAGAATTATTTTGGGTTACCGGTCCCAGGTGGTTTTTCCCCTCACAGGGTATCCATATTAAAAATCTATGTGTTATGTGTATTTGATGTGATTGGATTGTTATTTTACTTTACAAATTTCATATTTAGTCTGATCGGTAAACATAGTATTGAAGTGACTGTCAATTGGTAGATGAAGAGAAAGTTATTGTTGATAGCTTACCGAGTTGATAATTTATTTGAAAAGTTTGAATATATACATCTGGGAGATTTGGGACTGTAGGATAACTGGAATTAACTAATTCACCCCCCCTCTCAGTTATCTAACAATTGGTATCAGAGCGTATTGGTTGCTTGGAAGGGAAGTTTGAAGGACTTAAGATAAAGATCACAAGATGTATAAGAGAGAGGTGCCAAAGCTGAATAAAGAGAACTTCTCTACATGGAAAGGTAGAATGAAGTTGCACATATTTGGAATTGGAGAATCTACAGTATTTTACCTGACCATTGATTACATACAACTGACAATTGGACCTTTGATTGTTGATCAGTTGAGAGATAAACATGAACATAACATGACAATGATTGAAATTGTTGTTGCCTTAAAAGATGCTGAATTTGAAGATACCAAGACATGTACATCAGCCAAAGAAATGTGGGATAAACTTACACTAGTTCATGAAGGAGATGTGAATGTGATGAGAGCAAGAGTTGAGAGTCTTAGAGGGAAGTTTGATGACATGAAGATGAAAGAAGGTGAGAACATTTCTTAGTACAGTAATCAAATCAAGGAGATTGTCAATGTTATCCAAGGAGTAGGAGGTGTTATTGATGAAGACACTGTTGTGAGTAAAATTCTTAGAACCTTGATGCCTATCTATGCTATTAGAATCTCTGTAATCCATGAGATGAGATCTGCACTAGGTAATGTTCTTACACTTGATAGCCTAATCATAAAATTGACTACTTTTGAGTTCAATAACTATGATAGCAACATTGTACAGAATGTTGAGTCTACATTTTTGTCGTCTTTGAAAATTGGAAAATCAAGCAGTAAACATATGATAAGAAATGAAAGTGACAGTGACAGTGACAGTGATGAGGATGAACTTGATGAACTTGAAGCACTAATGGCTCAGAGACTACAAAAAGGTGAAGGAAGCTATAAGGGGAAATTACCTTTGGTATGTTTTAACTGTAAAGAGATCGGTCATATTGTAGCTAGGTGTCCTAACAGAAAAGATGATGACAAAGACAATGAACCATCCGGTGAAAGAAAGTTTGACAGAAGAGATAACTGAGATCACAAAGGAAACCAACAATATAACAGAAGCAGTAACTGAGATTACAAAGACAAAGGCAAGAAAGCATGTTACCTTGTTGAAGATGATGATGACATTGATACCGACACTGATGAAGACATTGAGGTGGTATTCGTATCTTTGAAAGAAGATTCAGAAGAAGAGGAAAGGTATGTTGAAACAACACTTATTTGTAAAGTTAGCAAGAATGATACATGGATTATCAATAGTGGCTATACTCATCATATGATTGGTGATGAAGATAAATTTGAATACCTTGAACATTATAATGGAGGATCTATTAAAATGGGAAATGATACACCTTGTCTAGTAAAAGGAAAATGATCGATCTTGTTGAACAATAAGATTAGATGTGAGAATGCATATTCGGTGAAGGGAATTAACTATAATTTTCTGAGTGTAGCACAAATGAATAACTTAGGTCACCAAGTTGCATTTGAAAATAGAAAGGTAAAAATCTATGATGAGACTAGAAAGTTGGTTGGTATTGGTGAACAATCAAAAAGTAATCTGTTCTATCTTGACAATGTTGAAACTTCTTGTTTAATGGCTAGAATTGAAGATGTGTGGTTGTGGCATAAAAGGTATGTCATGTGAATTTTGGCACCATGATTAAGGTCAATAAGAAAATAAAAGTTAGAGGCTTACCGAGCTTATCTAAACCTGACCATGTCATGTGCAAACAATGTCAAATGGGAAAAATGTCAAAATCTAGTTTTAAGAGCAAGACCTATTCATCTAAAGCTATTTGGAGTTGGTTCATACCGACTTATGTGGTCCTATGAGAACTCAGAGTTACTATGGTGACATATATTTTATTTTGTTTGTTGATGACTATTCTAGGATGATGACTGCTATGTTTTTGAAAGAGAAATCTGAAGCCTTCAAAATATTTAAATGATATAAAGCTAAAGTGGAAAATTAAAATACTTAAGATCTGATAGAGGAGTTGAGTTTATTTTTGATGAATTCACTAACTTTTGTATTGAGCATGGAATTAAAAGACACGTTTTTGCACCGAGAACACCACAACAAAATGGAATTACTGAAAGGAGGAATAGATCCATAGTTGATTGTGTTAGAACACTGATGATTGAAAAATATGTTGCACAAATGTACTGGAGAGAAGCTGTTAGCACTGTTGTATACACATTAAACTGAGTACAACTGAAGAAAGATTCAAACAAGACACCTTATGAGTTATGGTTTGGGTACACACCTAATGTAAGTTATTTCAGAATATTTGGAAGCAGATGTTACATTCTGAAAGGTGATAGAAATAGAAAATTTGATTCTAAAGGTGATGAAGGAATATTCTTGGGATACTCTACTAAGAGCCAAGCTTACAAATGTTTAAATAAGGTTTCTAATAAAATGATTGAAAGTGCAAATGTGAGAGTTGATGAGTTTGCTGAGAAAAATGATGAAGAAAGCAAAAAGGAACCAGAAGACTACGGTAGATATACATTCATTGAGAAACTTGACATTCTACCCAAGATGCAGGTTGAAGCTATCAAGCAACATGAAAAAGATACCGAGCATCAACCTATAGATATCGAGAATTAGGAAGAAGATATTGAGGAATAAATTGATCCTACACCGACTGTTGAACACAGAAGAGAATAAGTGTTAGTAAAATTTGTGAGAAGACACCATCCACAGAATCGGATTATTGGAGACAGGCAAGCTGGCATGATGAAACAAAGTAAGTTGAGACAAAGCACATGTTTAGTTTTTGAATTTGAACCTAAAAATATTAGAGATGCACTTGAGAATGATGAATGGATTAAAGCAATGAATGAGGAAATTGAGAAAATATTGAAGAACAAAACATGGACATTGGTACTGATACCGAGTGATAAAAATTTTATTAGAACAAAATGGATATTCAAAAACAAGTTGAATGATAATTGTGAAGTCACTAGGAACAAAGCAAGACTTGTATGCAAAGGGTATGCACAAGAAGAAGGAATTAATTATGGTGAGACTTTTGCACCAGTTGCTAGACTTGAAGGAGTTAGAATATTACTTGCATATGCTTCTTATAAGGGATTCAAAGTATATCAAATGGATGTTAAATATTCATTTTTGAATGGGATACTTGAGGAAGAGGTTTACATTGAACAACTTGAAGGTTTTGTTGATCCAAATCTGAAAAACTTGGTATGTAAGTTGCACAAAGCACTGTATGGACTGAAACAAACACCGAAAGCATGGTATGAAAGACTAGATGCATATCTTATTAGCATTGGATTTGTGAGAACAAGTGATAATAGCAATTTGTATTTAAAAGGAGAAACTGATGACAAGATTCTTATTGCTGAAATTTTTGTTGATGATATCATATTTGGAGGACATGATAATCTATGCAAATCATTTGCTGATGAAATGAGAAAGGAATTTGAAATGTCAATGTTTGGAGAGATTAAATTCTTTCTAGGTTTGCAAATTATACAACAAAATGAAGGGATATTCATAACACAATCAAAGTACATCAAGGAAGTGTTGAAGACCTTTGGAATGGGAGATTCAAAACCGGTAGGTACACTGATGATCACATGATGCAAATTGACAAAGGACGATTAGTCAACTGAGGTAAATCAAACACTATATAGATCAATGATTGGAAAACTGATGTATGTTTTGCATAGTAGACTTGATATTGCACATGCTATTGGGATTGTAGCAAGATTTTCTGCTAATCCTAAGGAATCACATATGAATATTGTTAAAAGGATTCTGAGATACTTGAAGAACACAAAGAATTATGCTTTATGGTACAAGAAAGAGGGCAATTTTGAACTACAAGTTTACATTGACGCAGATTGGGTTGGAAATATTGATGACTGGAAGAGCACAACCAGTGGAGCATTATTTTTGGGAGAAAGATTAGTTACTTGGATAAGAAAGTAACATGCATGTATTTCTCAGTCTACTGTTGAAGCAAAATATGTTGTTGCTGCTGCTAATTGTTCAAACATTGCATGGATAAAACAACATTTGGAAGGAATGAATAAAGAGATCATTGATCCAGTGATTATATATTGTGATAACACAAGTGCTATAAACATTTCCAAGAATCCAATGATGCATGACAAGAAAAAGCACATATCTATAAAGTATCACTACTTGAGGGAACAAGTGCAAGAAAAGAAAGTGAAACTAGAGTTTGTGAAATCTAAAGAGCAACTTGCAAACATATTTACCAAACCCTTACCGAAGGATACATTTGAGTACTTGAGGACTAGACTAGGGGCTCATCCCCTGTCTATCAATCACTAAGGTGATTAGGAGGTTGTATCAATCTATACTTTATTAGGAAATCACATGATGTTGATGCATATTGTTCACACTTTAGGTTTCCTATAGATTGTGAAAAGCTAGAACAAAGAACACTGTATATTGGTATATGAAGGTACTTGATATAAACTGAACAACATATATAATAGTTTGGCTACTACAGAGATGTTTATTCTTTTTGGAATTGTTGTTAAAGGGAGAGAAAGAGCATGAAATATTTATCTAGTGGGAGAGAAGAATCTGAAAGGAGAGAAAAAGATCAAATTCGCATGGAGAGTCTGCCTAAAATGCTAAAATGCTATGTAGTGATTAAACATATAGAATGTGCAAGCTAGATATAGTTTACTGAGCTACAACATTTATATAGAGTTGTAGTATAGATGTTCGGTATTCTATGGCATATTTCATATTTGCATTTCCATCAATTCCAAAGGGAGAGATTGATAACCTACAACTGATTGAATATCTTGATGAACTGAATGGATAAGTATAAGACAGTGATTAGAGATCACCGAGCTACTAAAGTGATATGCAAGAAAATTAAATTAGTTAATGTATTGTCATTGATGCCAACTAGTTTTGACTATACTTATCATAATAGCTACAAACATCTGAAGAATAAAATGATAAAAGAATGAGTTATCTACATGAAGATGAGATGGATATGGAAGATATGGCTAAGGTATACATTGGGTAACTTATTGATGAGTCTATGGCATCATATTGTTGACTTGATTGTATTACATGAATTTGTTATGTATTAAAGGTCAGAACTGAACACATTTATATGGTCAACAATTGAAGATTTTAGTATACATCAAGATAGTGTTGTGTATACCGAGTAACAGTAATAACGAAGTTAGCTATGACCAACACATTCTGTATTAACCAAGTGATATAAACAAATAAAGTTTATAACAACCAACTGAATTGATGAGCTGGATGATTGCTTATGATTCTGAGGTAAAAGATAAAGTTTTTTATGATGATATAACGACTCACAAAATTCAAGATTGATTGAATGGAGAAGGATGAAATGTGTTATAGACACATTTGCTGAGGAAGCTTGAAGCGGAAAAAGGCATGATGGAGATTAAAAGGAAAAATCTAACGGATGATATGAAAATGGTTTATGAAGTCTATTTAAAGAGACATGAGATTCATTATTGAGTCTGGAGCTTATTGAAACTACAATAGAATTCACATGAAAGGAATATTTTCATGCACCACTGATCAAACTAGTTACAGACAAAACCGAGATGAGCTGCAAGCATTACCGAGCATTAGGGTATTATTCACCGAGTTGAATATGTTGTTGGATATGAAGGATTGAACTGAATATTGATCAGAGGAGGTATTTTGAGCTTAGCATAGATATGAAAATATGTAAATATTAGTTGTATTTGAATCAGACCACTACTGTATCAGTTTAACCATTGTTACAAAAAAATCTCTTAACTGAGTAGACTTAACAATCTTTTTGTATTTCAATACGATATTCAAAAAATGTTGTTGGTTTTATTGTTGACCCCATATTGAATGCTGGTCAAGAGTTAACTGTTAGTGATAAATCCTTTAACCAGGTCACACCTCACAATGTGTTTTGTAGCCTTTGACAGGGTTGGCTCCTAACCGAGCTCACTTTAGAAGAGTGAATTATTTTGGGTTATCGGTCCTAGGTGGTTTTTCTCCTAATAGGGTTTCCATGTTAAAAATTTGTGTTATGTGTATTTGATGTGATTGGATTGTTATTTTAATTTACACATTTCATATTTAGTCTGATCGGTAAACACATCATTCAAATGATTGTCAATTGGTAGATAAAGATAAAATTATTGTTGATAGCTTACCAAGTTGATAATTTGTTTGAAAAGTTTGAATATATACATCTGGGAGATTTGGGACTGTAGGATAACTGGAAATAACTAATTCACCCCCCCTCTTAGTTATCTAAAAAATTACATATACACTATCAAATGATTGAATATCAAAAGTGTAGGTTTTATTCTTGGTCAAAGACTTGACTTAACCAATTATCAACAGTCTTTGGAATTGACACAAGTGTCAATATTGTATTGCATCACATTAGACCACCATATCACTTCATTGAAGTTGTCCAATGTTAAAGTGTGGTGTTGTAAAATTGTGCAATGTATCAAACTTGTCAGTGGGCCTTGTGACTTTGTGCAATGTACGAAACCTATTAGTGGGCCCTATGAACATCAATGATATATATAGGTATTTATCATCTTGTCCACATCAACTTGTACATATCTTGGCTTGAGGATGAATTTAAAATCCAACAATGAGGTAATTCACACAAGTTACCATAAATGACATGAGATTACATAGATCAATTCTTTTGCGAGTTAATGGTTGTCACATTAATTAATTTTTTAATATGATTAATTATTTTTATTTACAATAGAAAATAAATAATATTTAATTTTTCATATGAGAAGATAAATTGTATTTGTTATTGATATTTATATATACACCATTAGATGATCAAATATCAATGATGTAGGCTCAATTTTTCATCGAAGTTCGATTGAACCCAATTCTATGCTATATGAGAAAATAGGTCTTCCCAAGTCATGACAAGGACATCCACTTAAAATCCTAGTTAAATTTATTACCCATGTTTTCATTAGTTATCACATGATTAACTCCCTAGACTGTGAATTCCAACATACCACTTTAGATTGGAAACATGTTGGGAGCCACTCCCATTATTGACTCTAATTACTACCCTAGGCTCATATGTTCTCCAAAAACATGAAACAAAATCCAAATCCAAATCAAATGATATAAATCTCTCAATTTCACAACTATGCACAATATGAGCCATATTCTCAAACTCAACAATCACATGAAACTTAATGTTAGCACAAATAATTGCTAACATTTATTTTAATTGTTGGTAAATCTATTTGTAACTGAGACTTATTTTGGCATTCTTCACAATATATTTGACATGCACTTCTTTCTGAATTTTTTTTTCTTATGCTTGCAAGAGGTCATTTTCTTCTATGGGGCTCCCCCTTTGTAATTATTGCAGAAGTGCATGTTGTCACACTTGGTGTGGAGGTGGCCCTTTGTAGGGTGAAGGCTCTCTATTCTAGTATGGATGCTAGCCACTTTGAACCCAGGGAAAAAAATTTTGTGGACCTTGGCCCTAAGGATTTATTAGGCCCTATATTGGGATCTACTAATAATACACATAGTTTTTCCCTTGTTGCTAAGTATGGACTTGCTTGACCCCATCATATTTTATGACCTCTTTCTTGTGCCAAACTCTCTGGTCATTTTCTATAGCAAGGAAGTTGTAGAAACTGAGGATTTATTCCAAAGGTAGGGTTTTCTATATAGATTCTCCACCCTTTTCCCTGCTCATCTTGACCTACACAACTAGGTCTAGTCCTCTTGGAAAGTGTCTAGTAGGATCACACTCTTTAGTTGTGCTAAAGATTTTTTATTTCTAGGTTTGCTTCATCTAAGGAGTGTGATTTAGTTGTGGGACAATATTGGCCTAGGGGGAGCATTTTTTTCATTAAATCTTGGTTTCCCTCTTTCAATACCCTCATTAAGCCACTCTTTGTGCATCTAATTTGGGTTAGTTCGCCTAATATTTCTCTCCATTTCTAGGAGGAATCTTGTTATGGGACCATTGGCAACTTTGTTGGTTTTTTTTTGAAGGCGGATGATTCCAATTCCTGTTTGGGAACCTTCACCTTTTATCACATTTGGATTACATTGAAATCTCTAAATCTCTTCATTGAGACATGGTGTTGATGGTGAGGGATATGCCTTGTATGCAATTGCTAGATTATGAGGTCCTCCCTTTCCATTGTCTGAGCTAATTTTCTACTAGTCACCTAGCTTTGGATTTCTCTTTGTTGAGTCAAAAAGTGATGCTACACGAGGAAGGATGCTAAGGAAGATCACTTAGCATTTGAGGTTCTATTTAACTTTAATCAAGATTCTACTGAACATCATGATTGGGTTGTGACCCTGTCATACTTTGAGATTCCTTATGTTCCTATTCAGTCTCTAGTTGGGAAAGTTGCTCCCACTTGACTATCATCTTCTCTGATGATAGATGACTTGCCTTGTACTCTAGATGCTCCTCATTTGGTTGTTGATCCTGGTATTGTTTATTCATAGGCGTAATAGGGGGGATATTTGCACGAGCCTTTCTTACATGCACAATTACATTCCTAATTAAGGAGGGTCATTTGTGTTGTCTGATAGGTTTACATTTGGAAACTTGTGGCTTTTAAAATATTAGAGTTTTGGGGATTTAATAATTAAATATGAACTCTTTATTCAAAATATTAGTACTCTAAAACTTTGCTAATATCTAATATTTTCCCACGGATTAATATATTTATCTAAGGCAACCAAGAATTTGTAAGGAGATTTACATTTTATAAATTTAAGTTTTCTTTAAAGAGCTTGAGATTAAACCAATAATTGTATAAAGCAAAAAAAATAGAGATTCCCTTTGCTACCACTTCACCTCTTCCAACCCATAAGACAGTCTTTATTGTTTGCAAGATTGGAAGTGCACCAAGAAAAATAAAAGAAAAAGAAAAATTATTTATCTTCTAATAAAAAAACACCATTTTTTTGTTTTATCCAAACAAATCAGTTTAATTAATACTTTTTTTGATAGAAAATAAACAAAATTCAAAATATTTTTGATAGGAAATAAACAATATTCAAAATATTTGTAATAGAAAAATGTAATGTTGATAGTTATGTATGCAATGTCAAATGATCAACTATTAATGACATAGGTTCTAAATAAAGCATACAAGAACTACAAAAACATACAAAATAACTATTACCTCAAATGAATAACACAGAAAAACACAACCATGTATTTTATTAATACTGAATTACAATGTTACACGGTACGTGACACATCCCTTTTTAACTTTTAAAGATGAGTAGAGCATGCAAGTTTATGTATAGATGACATATCACTTTTACATTTGATATCATTAATACAAATCTGCTACAAACATTATGGATTTTTCTAGGATCTTGACAAAGGCAACAATGTAGAGAAACAACCTCTAGTTATGCCCATACATTGGTCTTTGTTGTTGATGTCGTCAAATGAGTCAACCTAGATCCATTGATGCCATATAACATCACCCACACACCAACTCAAGGAATTGATGGTGATCCTAGGATCTTGTAGGTATCCATGAACTACCCCAAAATACTAGTTGGAGGTTTGGAGAGAAAGAAGACTAGCAATGCATACTTTTACTCTTTGAAGTCCATGTCAATTACTAATGAGTAATGACTAAAAAATTCTAAAATTTAACATAATTGTAATATTAGCTTAATGATCTTGTACTCAGCTTAATGTTGTAAAAATAAAGAAAGGGAGCTTCCTAGTTTGCATAAAAACTCCATAGTTCCTATTTGAGTGGTTTCTATAGATTTCTTTATCTAGTGTGAAGAGCATATAAGTAGTTATAATTACAAAAAAACATGGTACCACCAACATCTACTAGGATCAAGCCACCATAAGAGAACAATATGAAATTAAAACTCCACACTTCATATTTGAGGACCTCCCTCTTGCCTTATTCCACCATTCTAATATATCCAATTGCTCCCATCCTAACTTTAAGTGGAAATGATCTTTCTTTTCCTCTAAAATTACATAACAAGAGGTAGGAGAATTTATAGTATGCCTTATGATACAAACTTCAACATAGAGGATGGTCGAGACCTAGTTTTTGTTTTGCTTTGTAGGTTGCCACCATCACCTATATTGAAGGTCTCTCTAATAAAATCTCTCTCTCTCTCTCTCAAAAATAAAAAATAAAAAAAATCTCTTGTGCCTTTAAACCTATCTCCAATATTCATCTCCTTTGTCAAAGATCAGTTACATCCACTTTTGCACTATGGAGTCTACAAGATTGATAGTTCTTATGGAACCCCATATATTGGGGAGATTGGATGCTCCAATAGCACTAGGATACAAAATGTATAGTGCTGATACTAGGCTTGATTGTGTCTCCATAGTCTCTTCTAGTAGAACACTACCACCACACTAAACACCACATCCTCCTTGAGAACAATTAAATCGTTGTTAAGGAAGATTGTTATTTAAAACAAAATATTCTTGAGGCCATCACCATAAAAAAACCATATGCCCAAATCTCAATTGGGATGAAAGATGACGCATCAACCTAATTTGCATGTCTCTCCCTCCCCACCTTTTACCTCTAACATATTCTCTCAAACTCCTCTCTCCACCCACCCCTCTTGCATCTTATTTTGTTTCCTTTTTGCTCCATCGTTTCACTTGTTTCCCTACCTTTGTTTGTTCTTGGCTATTCTTTTCTTTGACTTTTTTTAGTTTGATTTTTTATTTAATTTAATTTTTACTTATTTAATTTATTTTTTGTTGGATTATTTTTATTAGATTATTTTGGTTAGTTTCTTTTATATTGATTTATTGTTTTTCTAAAATTTTATTTTTTAGTTTCTTTAATTAATTTGTGATTTTTTTTAAATTTTTTTTTCTCCTTTCTCCCTTTCTTTATTTTGGTTTTTTTCCCTCTCTTATTTTTTCTTACTTCCTTTATCATTTTTGTTCTTTTTAATTTATTCATTGCTAACTTCTTTTTCTCTTATTTCCTTTTTTTTTTTTTTTTAAAACTCTTTTTTCCCCTTTTATCTTTATTAATTTCTTTTTTATCTTTTATCTTTTTTATCTTTTTGTTTGTTTGATTATTTCTTCATTCTTAATTTTTATCTTATCCTTTATTTTTTAAATTTATTTTCTTCATTTTTAATATGCTCCTTTGTATTTTTTCTTTCCTTTTAATCTTCCTTTTCCTTTTGATTCTTATTTTGTATTTTATGTACTATATAAAATAAGTCTTCATATGTCTCTACATTGAACATAATAATATAATACTATTAATATTTAATGATATATATTTAATAAAATATTATATTAAATATGAAATTTAATTTTATATAAATACGATTATTAATACAATGTTATCTAATACTATTATAATATTATATTTAATATATTATTATAATTATTTTATAATAAATTTTATTATATAGTATGATATTAAATCATATTATAATATGTTTTTGATATTAAAGTAGCTAAAGCAAGGGGGCTAACCCTTGATACAAACACCAAATGTGGCTATGTCACATATTAACACTTACAACATATAGACAATGAAAGAACTAGAAAACACATTAACAACAAAAAGTCAATAGATTGTCAACATCCCCTCCCTTAATATCAAAAGCCCCTCCCAAAAGCTGGAGGTGAGCAAAATAAGCATAGAACCTTCTAGCCCCTTATCAAAAGTCTTAATAAAGCAAAGCTTGAAATAAACTATAGGAGTTAACCATATGAGTCTAAAAGTCATGCTTACCATCCTACATTTGAATTCATAGTGAGGATAACTCCTACCTTCCTCAACCCTAACCTGAGTAACCAATAGAAGTTCCATCTTTGCAGAATAACTTGTATCATAATTATTGGAAATCCTATTGCTCTCTACTTATAAGGGATTTGGTAGCTTCCAGGAGGTTCGCCAATTGCCTCCAACAAAGAATTCTCACCCTCTCGATACCAACATCAGCCAAGGAATCCACCACAACATTGCCCTCTCTAAAAATGTGTTGTATTCTGAATTCCTCCAATCCCATCAACATAGCCCTTATTTCCATAACGATGCTTCCAATCCTCCAAATGGATTCCTTATTATCTTTAATGGCTTCAACAATCAACATGGAGTTCCCTTTTATGATCAACCATTTAATCCCAATTGAGAGGGAGAATTTAAAGCCCCCATAAAAGAGCCATGGTTTCAACTTGATTACTGGAAGTGGAGCCCAGATTTCCAATGAAATCTAACATCAAGCCTCTCGTGTGGTCCCTTATAATACCACCTCCCATTGCTTTCTCATTTATGGAACCCCCATCAAAATTTATCTTGTACCATTGGGGGGGGGGTAGGTGTTGACCATCTCATGTTTAACATGGTCTATCTCTTAGAGCTGTCAAAGACATACAAATTATTTGCTAGTTTCTATTCTCTAGCCAGCTTACAACTAGTGATTGACGACAGATCCCCCAAGGGTTTCCACTTGCAGACTGAGATGTTTTCCAAAACTGATTCCACAAGGATCATCAACACAGTGTCCTCTGAGTTCACAATCCCTAAGATGTGGTTGTTCCTCTCTCTTCATTGGCACCAACATATGTGAGGAGGGATTATCTTCTAAATTTTTTCAATTAGAGGGTGGTAAGATGGGCATTCTTAGTTATACATGAATTGCTGCAAATTCTCCCTAAACATCCATGTCATGTTGACTATTTCCAAAATTTTGTACCAAATTGTTGAGGAAAAAGGGCGATGAATAAGGATGTGGTTGACACTTTCTTCATCCTATTTTCACAACACACACCAATTGAAAGCATCTTCTTTTGAGATTTTATTGATTGAGGATCTTACCATGTAGGGATGTCCACCAGAAGAAGTTAATGTTGGGTAGGAGCTGAGAGTTCCACACCTATCTCTAGCACATTGGGTTGTTAGAGGAACTAACCATGTGTAGGTAATTCGACTTAACAGAGAATGACCCCGATAGACTCTTGGCCCATAAAGTCCTATTCTCCCTAGGAAACAATGGAATACAAATGTCCTTTAAAAGCCTCTGAAGAACCTCCACCCAAGGGACCAAGTTAGAGTCATTTCCAAAGATTTCAACACTAGTACATTTGAGACCTTTTTTGATGGTTATGTGTCCCAATTCTAACACTACCCGGTCGATCAAGCGACCCTAACCGGTGTTACAGTTTGGGTGTTAGAATCAATGATGGCTAGGATATGCGTCATAATTACGATGCATCTGACCGTCGAAATATGCATGGGAAGAGGGGTTGCCAACATGGTTAGAGATGGTCAACATGCCACCAGAACTATTTATTGCTGTCACAATTACAATGGGGAGTCTGCATTAATGACAGATATGATGTGCATACGATGTCTACCTATCAGATATTTGCCATAGATAGCCATCATGTGTAGTGCTTTTCTATTGGTCACTCACTAATGACCGTCGTAATTGCGACAATATGCTGTATTTAAAAATAAATAAATTTGTCATGCATGGAGTGAGAGCGTAAAATATTGAGATTCTCTTTGTTTTGAGAATAGTTTAACATTCTCTACTTAATAGGGCCAACCACATGAAGGTGGAAGCTCATCTGGCCCCTCCTAAGAGCCTCTTATGACCCTTTATGATAGTTTAAGACCTATAAGATGTATTCTTAGGGATCATAAAGGGTCATAAAGGGTCATAAGGGGTCCTGGGACACAACAAATAAGAAACATAAATGTAGGCATCATGGTCACAATTGTTTGGAGATACAACATAATTGAGTGGTATACCTAGACGATGCAACACAACCACTATTCCTCCAGTTCCAAGTTGACATTGCAGGATCCAAAAACCATATATAAGGAATAAATTTAGAGAGCGGAGGAGGAGGGCCATAATGACCAAAGTAATATAGGAACCTTGTATTATTTTGGTCATTATGGACCTCCTCTGCTCTCTAAATTTATTCCTTATCTATGGTTTTTGGATCCCGTAGTGTCAACTTGGAACTGGAGGAGTAGTGGTTGTGTTGCATCATTCGGGTATACCATTCAATTATGTTGAGTCTCCAAACAATTGTGACCATGATATCTACATTTATGTTTTTCAGCTGTTGTGATATATAAATTTATGTTTCTTAGCTGTCGTGTTTATGTGCATGTTTTTTATGTGTTTGGATTCTCTCCCCCACATCCAAAATAAGATTTTCCCAATCTGAATCGAGAATGCACATGCAACTACGTAGAATATGTATGGATAACAGGTGGAGCTAAAAAAATGCACCACATTTACATTTTTTTAATAGGTCTATAATTTTTTTAATTTATAAACCATCGTGAATGTTACAACTCCGACAGCTATGGGCGAGAGAATGTCCTGAAAAAGCCAACAAATAAAAAGTCTTGATTTTGTTGCATGCTGAGGACATTACCCTTGCCTATAAGAGTCAAAATTATAATGTTCGCGATGGTTTATAACTTAAAATACCTAATTAAAGACCTCTATAAAAAATGCAAACCTGTTGCATTTTTCAGCGCCACCTAATATCCTATGCATATGAATTGAGATTGCATATTGAACTAGGTACCTCCTTCTGCATTGCATATTGAACTTAAACATTGACTAGAATGTTGGTGGAAGAAGGAAGATTTTTTTGTAACCTGTAGATACAGACACTGAACAACCATTTTCTCAACTCTAATTTTCTCAATACAAAGGGACATTTATCCTAGTCATAGAAACATGATTATTTTAAAATGGAATACACCAAGGAGTACCATCATAAATATTGACCATTTACAATCATGAACAATAAACCTAAATCAAATAGCTCATTTTTTTATCAGCATGTGTAGTCTCTATGTATATGAAAAATAAATGAAATATCAAGGTGAAATAAAACAATGAACAAAAATTCAAATTCAAGGCCTAATTTATCAAGAGAAACAAATATTAGGACTATATAGAAAAATCATTAAGACTATATAAAATCAAGTTCTAGAAATGGATGGTTCTGATGCTTTTCCATTACAACAATTGAGAGCTAGGGAATCATTGCTATTACCTTCAAGGCATTGTGTGAAATGTTTGATCTCTCTTTATTTATTTTGTTGTTGATATTCACTATGTGGTACTCCCCGTTTATGATCATTTTATGAGGAAATGTCTTGATGGCTCGTGGGTTGCAAGCTAGGGCATCATGCATTATTTATGAGCTTACTTTTTGAGCACCTCATGAGCCTGCTACTGTCATGACACTGTGTGGAATATTTGGGTATTTGATTTATGCTGATATTGATGCTCATTGATTTTGCCATACCCATGAGCTGTTTGCATCATTGATTGGCATTATTTTATTATTGATGTCCCTATTTGATTGGCACCATATTCATGCTATTTTGATGTTTTCTGAATCTTAAACTAGGGCATTGTAAGCTTGATTTGGTACTCCATTCATTCTCACTTCTCATCATGGTTTCACAGCCTGTGCTTGCGGTATATGAATAGGTGAAAAACATACAGATTTGACTAAAAAATTCTGGGAACTATACCCAACATAAAATGGACTTGTGATGATTTTCACAATAGTACATGTGTTGCTAGGTCAGCTCCCATAACTGCTTAGGAAAATTTGCATGTTCATCACCTATGCATATGAAGTGGCTCTAATGGTAGATATAGTCGTTGGACAACCATTTTGTCAACTCTAATTTTGTCAACATAGAGGGAAATTTATCATAGCCATAGAAACCTATCTCAAAATTGTCCATTTCTCTATGTATATGAAAAATGAATGAAATATCAAGCTGAAATAAAACATTGAACAAAATAGTATTCCACAAAGAGTGAATGAAATATACCATCAAAAGAAGGTGAACTCCACAATTGGCACAAACTCGGACATGGGAAAAGTCAAATTCAAGGCACAAACATAGGAAATAAAAAAAGGGACAAATGATAAGAAATAAGAGAAATCATTAGGAATATAGAAAAAACATTAAGACTAGAAAATCAAGTTCTAGAAATGGACGGTTTTGATGCTTTGTCATTACGACAATTGAGCATTCATTATTTGGTACTTCTTGGTGTATTCCATTTAAGTATTTCAGGCACAAAGTATTCCATTTTTTATTGCATACACCAATATGCCTGGAACAGTCAACAAACTAATGACTTTCCTTGATCAAATCTTTACAAAAACCATAAAACTTTGCATGGAAAAAATTAATAACTCAAAAAACTATAATATCAAATCATTTTCAAACAACATTCATTAACACATAAGATTTATTAGCATTCATTAACACACATTCATTAGCATTCATAAGACTCATTAGCATTCATTAACACATCATAACATTCATTAACACATAACATTAAAATATCGAGACATAAACATCAGTCATTATCAAATAAGTTGCATAAATTAGAATCATTTCTTTTTTGACTTTTTCTTTTTTTTAATTCCCTAAATTGTTGCAGAGGCATATCCATGTCATCATCGTCCTTTCTTCTCGCCAGTGCATGTGATCTCACTATCTTTTGCAAAGGCAGGTCCTCTGCAATAACAAATAAAAGGGTTAAATTAAAAATATATTATCATAATTGGGGTTAATTTAAAACATATTATCATTATTGTTACAAGCATTTCAATACTTTAAAAAATATAAATGTGAAACTCTTTACCTTGTCCAACCACATCATCTTTCCCAATGGCTTGAACCCCAACACGGTCATCGAGAACAACCTCTACATCCCCTGCAACTGCAATACAAAATGTTTTATTAATCCCGACACATTATAATTAAATTTTTATTACTACGCCAAATTCAATTTAATAATTTTACTTGTATTAATAATTCAATAATCAAAATTCAAATAGAAAATGTATACCTTGAGTACTACAATGCACATTCGAATCGACACCTCCGTCGTGTTTGCATGGTGTATCAGGATCAGCAGGCTGCTTTCCAATGTAAATAATTAGTGCATTTATCGATAATATATACATATAAATACAAGAGAAATACTAAGAAATGTTAATCATTTAGTTTAATACATATAAATATATTCAATTTAAATTTTTAAACAAATATATAATCATTGTTTCCTTACTTAAACTAAATATATTCACTTTATGTTGGAACTTAACATCAAATATAGTAATTGGTAAAGTATTCAACTTGAAATAAAAATCAATTGGCTTATTTACCTGATCAACAGATCCACCAGAAGAACCTTGAGCACTCATTGATCGGAATCGTTCAGCCACGACTGTATAGCCTTATTTGTAGCCTATTTTCTTGTCCTCTTCTGTAATATTTTTTGTTAACTCCAAGGCCTACATTTTTTCTTGGTATCATAAATTTTTATTGTAGTGAATTTCATCAAAACTAAATTGATTGCAATTTATAAATATTTTCATACGATTTTTCATTTACTAATACTTACAACTTGTGTAGCAAGTTTTGAATATCCACCCGAGCCAAGCTTGTGTTGCCCGTGCTTTTGTTTTCTTGCTTCTATTGCCTTTGATGTGTTAGGGAACCTATGTGATGTTTTAAATATGTTAGATCACATAAGTACAAAGAGTAAATAGTACATTATTTCATTATTAAGATTATCATGTACCTTCTTTCCTCGGATGATAGTATTTGTCCACCATGTCTTGCGCTTCTCTCAAGTGCATCCTTTTTAAGATTATCCCACTCATTAATGGGAACATAGGGGGGCCACTCGTAATAAGGGTTGCGTTCTATTTGGGACATGTAGTTGTCCCTAATATACTTCAAATCTTGGCCGACTTTCTCAAGGAGCCTAAGTCTTTGAAAGATGTTTGGTCCAAAAAGTTTTGTCATAGAGTCAATGAGTTTATCCTTTAACTCTTTATCTTGTAATCGCCACCTTTTAAGAAAAATAAATTTGTTAGATTCATAAATGAAGTGAAGCTACCTTTTAATATACTTGAAGAAAGGGATGAGAGGAAATATGATCTAGAAATGAAATCAAAATATGATACCATGTGTGTATGGTCGGCTCGAAAATGCACAAACATTCATCATTAAGTTTTTCATAAAATAGATTATTCCCTGCAAAATAATAACAAGATTACTAGTTATTGCAAGGGTCTGCACAAGGGGGTTAGTGCATTACATTATGAGTATAAGATTGTATAGTAAAAGAAAGGATCAATCTTTAAAGTACCTGGAAGCTGGGCTACTTTTAAGGAAAGTCCATCTTCATTGTTCATGAGAAATTGATCACAATTCTCTATTGTTTCTATACATCTAACATGAGTACAACTAGAAATTTCCTCATTGCCTCCTACATAAAATGAATCCAATATTACAAAATGCCCCCTAAGAAAGAATAGTTCAAGTGAAATAAACACATGATAAATGAGAGATAAAAAGAGGAATCTACATACCAATAGGTGTTGCCATTTCATATGTGGCCATGCTACATGTTGCTGACATTGCAGACGATAATACCTTTGTGGTTTTATTTCTCGTAACAGGTGGCATACTGATAGGATCAATGGTAGGTGCTGAAAATAAGATTGTTAGAGCATAAAAATATGGACAACCATGGACAATATTGTTAGAGATATTAAAAAAAAAATTGTTTGAGCAAAACACAAGTGGAGGATAGAACATGTGATGTACTTGAACCACCTGAAGTATCTGCATCTGGGGCATCACCCTTAAATTGTTTTTGCATCCTCTGTAAAAATAACACATGTATTTTAGTTAATGACATAAATGAAATAGTATATTATAAAAACCATTATTGAACTTTTGTTATAATTAAAAACTAGATTCATAATTACTATATAAGTTTAAACCAAGTGAATCAACTCATCCTCTCTCATCTATATTTGAGGAGTGTGAGGTCGAATCTTTGCCAATCGAGTTAACTCTCTTGATAGTGCATGAAGGACCTTTTGCAGTGCAACCATATGATCAATGTCTGATGTAAAATCAACAATGAATAGATTCTACTCATCTTACGGCTCCTCACGGACTACTTGTTCCTTTCCCTTTTTTTGATCAGCACTCATTTGTGAGAACAATATTATTAGCACTTTATTTAAAAGCAATCCAAAATAGTAGTGAAGAATAAAACATAACAAAAATTATGCATTAACATTTTTCTTGTATGTGCATTTGTACAAGAATAATGAGTTTTACTTGTTAGGAAGAAGGAGTCCCATGAGAACCATCATCACTGTGCATATCGTGTGGTTGTTAATCCATACTATAGCCCTGTATTTCAAAAAAAATCATTGAGACATTAAAGCACATGTGTTCTTATTCGAAGTTACGTTGAATAATAGACAATTATCAGAATGCATACCACCTCGTCCATGATAGTCATGGGTTTTTTTGTATCTATGTGATTCAAATTGTAATTGATAAGCAACTCTTCGCCTCCACATATTGATTTGATCATACATACAAATACACGATTTCCCTTGTGCACCTCAAATATGCAATTGGGTTGCTTCTTATTTGACACATGTCATGTACTATTTATAAATCCTGCAATATTTCCTAATGCTTTTGGCCTTCCATCAACGTATATAGCTACTATTTTACTTTGTTCACTGACTTTTTATTGTATATAATTTTCTGTGAGTGCATACCTACACATACTTTTTTTATATCTAACAATCTGCATCCAACTATTGTAATCATAACAAGGTCTGACATACTCTATTAATTCAACAACTTTGTTGTAAGATACCTTTATGCCATCCATGGAAAATAGGCCCAAACAATGTAATGAAGATGATGCTATGCGATATATCCTCTCTCTAACACAAAAATCAGTGTTTATTAAAGGAAGTTCATCAGGGACCCATTGTTTCTATAGATGTTTGTACCTAAAGGGAACCTCAGAGTCTCCTTTTCTCTCATCATCATAAGAACATGACCCCACTTGAGCAAGGAAAAATTCCATGCGTTTATTGAATTTCTTTCTGATATTTTGACCTCGAGTCGATCTCCTTGATTTAGACATACTAAATGTCTCACTTTCTTCTTCCATTCCTACATTTTCCTCTCTTGAGGAAGACAAATTTGACAAATACCTATTCACTGGTACTTGCACTTCATGAAATGAGAGAGACATGTGGCAATGAGAGAGATATTTTACAAATGGTAAAAGACATTAATCTCTATGGGGTGTATTAACTTATACCTGACAATCCATGAGACTGTGTGGGATACTTGACAAAAGATAATAGTTATATAATCAGACAAACATAGTTCACTCCATTGCAGAGAACAAGGAGAATCCCTTGTGATTTAACATCATTCCTAAGTACTCAATTCCTCACAAAGTATCTGAAACTAAGATGTTTGACGAAATGCCACAAGAGTGGTGTCTCATGCAATGTTGAGATATTCAATGTATGCTAGTTTGTCAAAATGCTTCAAAGAAATGTGATCTCCTACAATATTTTGAATATCTTAGCATTTCATGAGACACCACTATTGTGGCATTTCATCAAATAGTTCTTGTGCCTTGCCAGTGTTTTTATTACATCTTGTGAAGGGCATTATACATTGTTAAAACTATCTATTTATACTTTCAAAATTATCTCACTCCATTGCAGGGAACAAAGAGAATCCCCTGTGATTTAACATCATTGATGTGCATGGAAATATAAAATTATCATAAGAAAATCTCATAAGATAGTATTTAGATTAAATGCATTGATATAAAAAAATACCCTAGAAAATGATAAAGAAAGGTAATTTTCTTAATCACGGCACTAATTTGTGCATGTCTAAGTACCAGTGTCTTTCAAGTGATTTGATTCTTGTCATGCCCACTAGAAATAAGAACAGTCTTAACTAGTGAGGCTGATTAAGCATATAAAGATTAAATACACTCTTTTAGAATGAAATTTCTCTTAACAAAAGATCAAAGATATCAATAGGACATATAAAATAAGGTGAATAAGAGTAGTTAGATACTAACTCTATAAAAAAATTCTATTAATATGAAACCCTAAGCATATTAGTGGAAAAAATACATATTTCAACCCAAAACAATCGTTAAAATATGCCAAACAAGAAAAGTCATATGGACATTTTATCGAATGGTTCACATGCCCTATCTATACTTATATTCTTTAGGAATTTTTTCAAACATATTGTGTGGATCTTTAATGCTTCCATCTATTCCTTTAGGGATAGCATGTAGTTGAAGCTGAAACATCTAGCATAATTGTACATTTCATTCATGTCATTGATATTCTTCTTCATCCATCTCATCATCAAGATCATCGTCATCGACGAAATCATCACCACCACTATCATCATCATCATCATCATCATCATTATCATCATCGTCATCATCATCATGATCAGTAGCAACATCATCATCATCATCTTCTTCTTCATATTCTTCTTTGACTAACTCTTGATCGTGATCATCATCTACATCATCTTCAACTTCTTCCTCTTCCTTGGTATCTTCTTCTTCCATCGCAATATACTTTATTGGCCTTCCTCTTGGATCATGTCTAACAAAAAATGACCAACCCGGATTATGTGGAACCTCTAAGTAAAATACCTTCTCACATTGGCTTGGAAGAACATAGGACTCTTCCCCAACTGGCTCAAACAACCTTGTATTAGTCATTGAAAATCCATTGTCATGTTCAATAATAGTTATATCAGGATCATTTTGATTGAGTCGTAGTTTGTACCATTTCATGACAAAGAGAACTAATTTGAAAGAATTAAAGTCACAGTTAAGTATATCAACCAAAATACCATAGAATCTATTTTGTGACTCTTGAGGATGTAAGTCTTTTCTAGATGAAATATTAGTCACTTGGAAGACTACACTTATCCCAGAATCACAAGTTCTCTTAAAATTTCATCCAAATTTTTGATGCGAAATTTATAACCATTGTATAACATAGCCTTGTGGTGTTTCACCTACAATAATTTCAAACATGTATAAATTATTGCATCACGAGTTGAAAAATATACGGTTGATTAACAAATTTATAAGTATCTGGTGATCTCTTAAACCATATGCTAAATCTATTTCCTTTTGTGTAACATTGGGATCTCCATTACGATGAGCTTGTATAATCAATGAAGACACAGATTCCCATTTTAATCTATGACCATAATGTTGACATCGTTCAATCCATACCATTATCCAATCTTGATTATTTGCAATAAACAAATGTATTGCATCCCACTCTTTAACAACTGTACAAAAGTAAATTAATGACTTACAACATATTTATTTTGAAGATTAAGAATTAATTAACTATAATAACATCTCATAATTTATTACCTTTCAATTTCCTAAATCTACCATTCCCCACCAAGTACTCCCCTTTGAATTTTTTGGAGTCGAGATCCCAAATGAAATCTATATGGGTCTTTGCTGCAAGATTAGGAAGATATTGACTAACATACACCATCATCTGGTATACCATATATCCCTCAACCATAGAACCCTTGGGATGTGCTCTTTGTTGTACCAAACCCTTCAAAAATTTCAAGTGTCTCTCAACCATCCACATTGGCCTAGCTTGTACAAGTCCACACAATTCAATCTCCTCAACTTGGTGTATGAGGTAGTGTTCTTGTGCATTGAAAAAAGTTGAAGGTAAACACTTTTTCATTTCACACATTAGTCGATAAATTATTTTCTTCCAATATTTTGTATCTTCTCTATGGATTTATTTAAATGACAACCACCTACAAGTGATTCAAGACACAAAAATATACAAATACGAGACTTTACAATATATTACTTGTTTGATATATTGAACAAATATCACTGCTTACCTCATGTATTTTCTAAGATCATATATCACTTGTTTGATATTGTTGTTGAAGTTCTCTGGGAGCGATAGGAGCAGCACATATTGCAACAATTGTCAACTGATCATTTCATACAATTAAAATTGAATGCAGTTACACAAATTTATTGTAAATACAAAAGACTGTGACTTACCTTGATGAAGGTATGCCAATCATGCATTTTCATCCCTGACCCAAAATCACTTTTTTCTTTGATATGAGATTGCTTAAATTCGTAGAAAATCTTGTAGGAAATCAAATTTTTCATATGACTTCTTTTATGACATTACTTTGTTGCTCTGTTAATAACGAAGGAAGAACACTTGCATTAATCCGGTCTCCATTGCTATTTGATTCAATGATATTTTTCATTGCATGATTGGAATCATGAATGTCACTACAAATTTTGCCAAGTTTTTCTTTGTCACACCTTCCATCCAATATTTTCCACAGTGTCTCTGTTACATTCTTTCCAATATGCATAGTATCAAACAGATGCACAATTTGTAGCTGCTCATAGTAGGGTAGCCTACTAAATTCTCTGGGATAACATTTTAGTCCCTTTGGAAGGTGGTCAGTGATGCCTTCACGACCTTCAAGATCACAAATACATAATTAGCCAACAAAAATCAATCAAAATATATAATTTTTAAACATCAACCATTAGGTGGAATGATATTACCTCAAATTCTATTATATTCCAACTGCCATAGGTGAGGTGTCATTCTTTGGGGCTTTGATGTAGTCTCTTCTTTCCTATTGAAAATATGTTTTTACGATTTCGATACTTATGATTTTTGTGGAGGAAGTGCCTATACTCATCAAACACCTAATTTCTTAAACTTTTGGAATGACGAGATTTCATCTTTGGACCACACATTAGACATGCAAATTTTCCCTTTGTTTGAAGACCTACAAGTTAACAATACAATTAGATTATATATGTTAATTTTTAAAATTAGAATTATCGCGTACAACTAGAATTCACCATAACATACGACAGAAATGTGTCAACCCTGGAGCATCATGAATTATCCACAAAATCATTGCATAGAATTGAAATTGTCTTTTTCCAATTGGTCTAGAGATGTCATACATAGTGAAACCATTCCATAACACCAACAACTCGTCGATAAGAGGTGCAATATATACATTCATATCTTTCACTTGGTACTTACCTAGTTGAATTAACAACAACATTAGATAATTATTGTGGCCATTTCACTTCAAGACTTATAATTACATGTAGATGACTATAAAATAATAAAATACTTGGAACAATCATTGCCAACATAATGTTCTCTCTCTTTATTGACATCCATGGAGGAAGGTTATTGTTGATAACAAAAATGGGCCACACCAAGTAAACATATCTCATCTCTCCAAATGGATTGACAATGTCTGCTGCTAGAGAAAGCCTAATATTTTGAGGTTCTTCTTTAAAGTGTGGCCACTTTTCCTCTATGTCCATAAATGATGAAAAATTTGTAGGCATTCAAATAATATAATCTTGAATCCTGCCGCATGCATGGTAATCCATAAATTGTGCCAAGCTATTGCACCTGAATAATCATTTCAGACGTGGAATAATGGGGATGTAATGAAGAACCTTACGAGTCACCTTTTTGTCATTTGATCATCTCGATATCTACTTGTATGGAATTCAGGGCATTCTGTTGCATTTTCATATTCTTTATGATAAATAACATGATCTTCAAGACAAGTATCTATTGCTTGATACTCCATCCCAATATGTTTCATAGTGGCACATAATTCTCGATATGAGCAAGGGAGAACATTTGATGGTGGTAATAAAAACTCACCTATCAATCTACAAAAAAAAATATAAGTCATTACTATAAAAAATCTTAATGGTACATGCTTCACCTTTTATAGAATATAATGACGTATATGACAAACCTTAGCATACATGACATTTTTATGTTGGATAAACCATTCATAACCTTCAAATTCACTAACAATAATACAACAGAGAGAAGAGTAGATTGGGAGCCTTCATAAAGGGTCATGTTTGCCTTCTCAAGAAGAGGTATATCATGGACGATGTCAATGTCATCCTCATCATAATCATCATCATCATCATCATCAACACCAATACCAAATGTATGATCTTCAGCTTCAATACTCACACCTCCATGTTCCGCTATATTCACACCCCCATGTTCCTCTGAGATGTGGTGGTTCATATCACGTACTACATTGGGGAGATCGACCTATATAAAAATGATGATAATAAAACCCACCTTCAATGTGATAATCAAACCTCCTTCCATGGTTCATATGTATATTAATTGTGAAAACAATACAATAAACAACTTACAAATGGATGATAATCAAACCCCCCTTCAATGTGACCATTCTCCCTACAACATCTCTTTGTTGTTTTGATTTTGATTCTTCTTGTCTTTAAGCTGTTACAACTCTTGCATGGACAATAACATTTTTCATCGCATTTTCTTTGAAAGTTAGACAACAATTTAGTGATTGTCTCCCTATTTTGATTGAATTCCCTTGTATTATTTGACATGATCCTTAATGTGTATATTTGCAAAAAAATTGGACATGTTGTACTTAATGTTTATATCTACACATATGGTTTTGATAGAAAATGGTCACTCTATTTTCTCGCGGTGAGAACTCTTTAGTTGTGACAAAAAATGTCAAACAAAAAATGACATGTTATGGTAGGTTTTATAAATGATATGTTACTTTGTAAATTTAACTTTAGGTTTTATAGCTGTACATATATTTTCTTCGACTCCCCCACATTGTAACCATATACTCTCAAAAGGGAAATTCTTGTTAGAGATGCCTCCTTTCATTAGCTTCACATCACCTTCTCATAGCTTCTCATAGCTTCCTATGTGTTTCATCCTTTACGTATACACTTACTTTGACCAAACTTTTAATTTTTTGATAGATTTTGCCAAACGCTTTGTAGGAAACCAAGTAAGGGTATTATTGAGTTCAAACACATTGAGATGCTACAACTAAATTATAAATCATGAATTCACTATAAAATTAATGTATTTCTCTAGATTTTATATGGACATTTTTGCAAATGGAGTTATATCATTTGGAATGGATATATGACAGGTTGATATCAAATTCTATTTCAAGATTTACAACATTAAATTGATCATAGTTGGAAGACTCAGACACAAGAAGAATATGAGTATAGCCAATTTTCAGAAGAATATGAATGAATGAAAACATACATAAGTGGATGAACATAAATAATGAAGGTACCAGACATTGTCTAAAGTAATGAAGTGTTGACCCGGGGTTGAATCCAATATGCTCCTGTATGATCCAAAACTTACAAGGAAGGAAAAGATGGGGTTAGATCCAAAGGATCTAAGAAATGCCTAGAACCCTATTACTAATCCTCATATACAATTAGCATTGAGTTTACAATGTGGGGAAGTCAAAGAAAATATATATACAGTTATAAAATTTCATGCCTTGAAATTTAATAGCATAGTTCCTTAGCATTTGATCTTCACATGGAAACCATGACTTGAGGTAGGCATTCAAGCTTTATCTTCTCATTAACTCAATTTCATTTTGATGACATTTGTTGATTTAATGGAACAATATGAATGTTAATACTAACATTGTTTACATCTTTGCATTTGGAATGATTGATGACCCATGAGATTTGAGAGCTAGGGCATCGTTGCTATTACCTTCAAGGCATTGTGTGAAGTGTTTGATCTCTCTTTATTTGTTTTTCTATTGATATTTACTATGTGGTACTCACCGTTTATGATGATTTCATGAGGAAATGTCTTGATGGCTCGTGGGTTAAAAGCTAAGGCATCATGCATTATTTATGAGCTCACTGTTTGAGCACCTCATGACCCTGCTACTGTCATGGCACCATGTGGAGTATTTAGGCATTTGATTTATGTTGATATTGATGCTCACTAATTTTTCCATGCCCATGAGCTATTTGCATCATTGATTGACATTATTTTATTACTGATGTCCCTATTTGATTGGCTGGTGCTTTGTTTGTTATATTTCTGTTATTAGATCATACATTAATACACTTACTATTTTAAATTTGAGCTCAGAAATCATGCAATGTTATTGTTGTCATTGCATGCTTTCTGCTATTGTGCATCATATATTGATTTATACACTATTTATTTCATTGAGACCGTGAGCTTGGCATTTGTAATGTATTTTTTGTTATTGGATCAATGTTTCCATGTTGTTGAGGTTGTAGATGCATTGAATCACCACTACCATTCTATTTTGATAGCATGCTAGCTTGAAGATCTTGTGAGGTTCAAGATGTGAACCATTGTATCACTCTCATCTAGGCTTAAGGATCTTCCATACTATTTTATCAAGATGTCCTTTTACTGATCTTGTATAAACAACATACCATGTTGACTCACAACCCATGAGTTGTTACTTGATAACACATTTGACATCATACTTTTTTCTCTTCAAGCTAGCATGCTATCAAAATAGAATGGCAATGGTGATTCAATGTAAACTATTCTAAGGAACTATGTTATAAAATTTCAAGGCATGAAATTTTATAACTGTACATATATTTTCTTCGACTCCCTCACATTGTAATCATATACTCTCAAAAAGGAAATTATTTTTAGAGATGCCTCCTTTCATTAGCTTCATGTCACCTTCTCATAGCTTCTCATAGCTTCCTATGTATTTCATCCTTCATGTAAAGTAATGCAGTGTTGACCCTGGGTTGAATCCAGTATGCTCTTGTTTGATCCAGAACCTGCAAGGAAGGAAAAGATGGGGTTAGATCCAAAGGATCTAAGCAATGCCTGGCACCCTATTACTGATCCTCATCTAAAATTATGCATGTACATAGTTAGTCCATACACTTCTAAAAGGAACTATGCTACAGAACATGTACACTCAGGAAAATGCACTCAGGAACATGTGTAGTGTATAGGTGTTGGAATCCAAATGTAGCCCTACATTGAACTTGTCAGGGTTATCAAAAGCCCTATTCTCACAGAGTTTCTGGCTACCTTGACGGCCTCAAGGAGGAGCACTGATCTAAGAAGTGTAAGCTCAGTAAAGAAGAAGTGTCCATGGAGCATTCATACCATGAAGACAAAATAGCAAAGATAGAAAGCATGGAAGCACAGAAAGTAGATCAAAACTGAAAGAAGTGGCTGCATTTATGTCTCTATGAACACTTGGTGAATCACTATTGTGACTACATCATCCAAATAGTGAACAACAAAACCAGATGTTGCTGTTCCATTTGGTGTTGCTATGGCATCATTTCTAAATGATGCATCCACAACAGTAAACCACCATGCCCATCAACACAAGGCAGACATGATCAAGCATAAGCAATGGAGAGGATATTATCAAGGTCAAATCAGAGGTCAAAGTCATCTATGAAGTGTGTTAAATCTACATGTAGTGAGTAAATCAAGACCAAAATGGAGAAAAAAGTATGATATCAAATGTGTTATCAAGCAATAGCTCATGGGCTATGAGTCAACATGGTATGTTGTTTATACAAGATCAGTAAAAGGACATCTTGATAAAATAGTATGCAAGATCATTAAGCCTAGATGACAGTGATACAATGGGTCACATCTCGAACCTCACAAGATCTTCAAGCTAGCATGCTATAAAAATAGAATGGCAGTGGTGATTCACTGCATCTACAACCTCAACAACATGGTAACATTGCTCCAATAACAACAAATATATTACAAATTCCAAGCTCATGGTCTCAATGAAATAAACAATGTATAAAAAAATATATGGTGCACAACAACAATGAGCATGCAATGACAACAATAACATTGCATGATGCTTGAGCTCAAATTCAAAACAGTAAGTGTATTAATGTATGATCTAATAGAAACAACCTCATTGATCATTACCTTTGAATCCTCCATCATTATAGAAGAGATAACTACCCACAACTATATTTTATAATTACTCCTTTGAAGTCATAGGTTAGTTTAAAATGGATAAAGTATACAAACACACCAATTTAATCCCAAAACATCATATAACTGGAATTAATCACATCTCAAAAATGTATAGATTATACTACATACCATTATATTATATGTATCAAGTATCATTATGATTTTACATCATATATTTAGTCTTAATAAAATCATATAAAATGACATAAAACTAACCCAAAATACTTCAAAAGATGTAGATTTTCAAGCTCATCAATAGTCGTAAAACATGATCCTAAATTTTATATAGAGAGTTTGGACTCTGAAGGGGTAAAAACACATATTAATTTTGATGTATATTTTCTTGCAGTGGATCGTAAGAGAGGCCCTAATGATCATGCTAAAAAAATCCCTGAATCATATCATGAGACTACCAATCAAACTGATACTCAAAACTATTGATTTTATCACCTACAACTTGGTCAAAAGGGTCTTTCAACATCAAAGTTTTTAAGGTTTGAATAGAGTGAATATTTTGGTTGAGGTATTGATGTTTCCATTGATATAAACAGGTTTTTATTGTCATTAGTGACTGATTGTTGCAAATGTTATTGAGTTTTCTATGTAGTGGTGCTAAGAGAAATGTTCTATTTATGAACACTTGGAAGGCTTGTCTAAAGATCATTGCATCACTTCAATTGTCAATCTTAATATAATATCATTTCAATTGAACATTTCATTTCAAATTTATCCTCTTTCCTTCTAAGGGTAATCTCTCTTTTTCGTCATCATTGTTGTAGTGGAGGTAGAAACACCAATACAAGGCTTGACTTAGCTAAGCCCCTATATAAGACAACCATTTTTTCCTCTTCTTATTATGAAAGTTATAGATCCAATTGCTGAAAGTTGTAGAATTATGTATGAAAAAATAAGACACAGTTCTAGACATTGATCAAGAAAAAGTAAAAATGTCGATTTACACACTAGACCAACACCTTTTGGCTAAATTTTGGAGGGAATGATCCAAAAAGCATCTTGATCTAGAATCCAAAATGTAAGTTGAAAGAAGCACCTCTAGGTTTAGGGTTCCTAGCATACTTGACCAATAATTTCAGCTCTATATTTTAGTAACACATTCATTTCTAGATCAATACTTCTATTATATATTTCTATATTTTGTATTTATCTATTTATGCTAGATATTGTGAATCTTGCATCATTTTACATATTCATTCCACATTCACATCAACTCTAATCAAACACAAACTGAGGAAATAATCATACATAATGTTCAAGTCTTCTTTGGAACTAGAGTTGGATCTTGTTGGCTATTTCCTCTAATGAATGATACTGATTTAGCTACATATAAAGTTATTAAGTAGAATATTTAGTAAGGAATGAATATAAGGGATGAATAATAATGACAAATAAGGTGTGAATAATAATGAAAAATATTAATAAGGAGACTATTTAGCTACATATAAAGTTATTAAGCATTTTTTGAGAATACTTAAAATGAAAGGACATGCCTCGCTTGTAAAAAGAAAAAGAAATTGTGAAAACAATGAGGTAAAAAATGTAGAACATGTGCCATATTGATGATTACTTATGTATGGTTGTGTAACATGCAATACTTTCCACCTAATACACTTTAGGATATTCTAGTTTTGTACTTAGCATATATAAAAATAAAGTATGAGCTTCATCTTAAAAACTTAGAAACCATGTCATTGAATATAAAAGACACTTATCTAAACTATTTAGACAAAAACATTTACGTTCATTTCAAAATTATTCTTTTCTTTTCAAGATAGTCATAATTTTTAATTTTATATTATTGAAATTTAAAATTTGTGAAATTAAGGAAATAATACTTTGAAATTTTTGACATGAAGAAAATGCATGTAATAAAACTATACACGGCGAAAATTGATTGTTTGAAAGCATACAAATTACTACCAAAAATTTAAATCTCATACTTGTTAGTAAGGAGTAATTAAGAACCAAAGATTTATTTTATTATTTTTATTTGTAAAATTGAAATGATTGATGCCCTAGCTCATAAAAAATAAGCTCATAAACAATGCATGATGCCCTAGCTTGCAGCCCACGAGCCATCAAGAAATTTCCTCATGAAATGATCATAAATGGGGAGTACCACATAGTGACTATCATCAGAAAAATAAATAAAGAGAGATCAAAAACTTCACACAATGCCTTGAAGGTAATAGAAATGATTCCCTAGCTCTCAAAGCTCACAGGTCATCAAGCATTCCAAATGCAAAGATGTAAACAATGCCAGTATTAATATTCATATTGTGCCATTAAATCAACAAATGCCATCAAAATAAAATTGAGTTAATGAGAAGACAAAGCTCGAATGCCTACCTCAAGTCATGGCTGCCATATGCCAAGCTTCCAAATTGAGCTTGAGCTTCACAACAGAAGAGCCCTCTTCACGCATGTAGCTTGATCTACCATAGTTAGGGCCCTCTTTGCGCATGCAGCTCAATCTTCAAAAATTAGAAATGAGCCTTTATTTTTCTTTTTTTTGTTTATAATCACGCGGGTGTCGAAATTACGATGGAACCGTCACTATTTCGATAGCATCGGGGGCTCTTGCAAAAAAACACACAAAAATCACACACAAATGGTAGTGCCATCACAAATTAGCGTCGAAATTTGACCCTAAATGTTGTAGTGCAACGAGACTTTTCCACCTCTTTTGTGGGGTGATATAGTCAGCCACAAAGGATCCAAACAAGGGCTTGAGGTACCTCATTAGATGGTTCAAATTTCCCAATAATAAAGGCTTATCCCTAACCCAGGTATCTTCCCAAAAATGAATGCTTTCCCCATTGCCAATTTGCTATTTTAATCCATCTATTAGGAGACCTCTACATTTTACAATATTGTTCCATATTTTTGAACTAGTAGGGAGGTCATGAGAGAATAAATGGTTTGAGAAGCAATAATTACTAAATTATTTTTCTCTCATAGTCTTACACCAGTCCACATATCTTACCAAAAGAAGCCAACCCACTTTGGTTAACAAAGACTTGTTAAGGTTAGATATCTTCCTTACCCCCAAAGCTCCCATATCTTTGGGTTTGTAGATGGTGTCCCAAAATTACCAGACTCAGTCTTTCCTTCTCCTCCATTCTAGTCTATAAGAAGTTTCGTTGAGTTTTCTCCATTTTATCATCCATACCATTGGAGATCTTAAATAGTGATAGAAAATAAACTCGAATACCTTGAAGGGAAGAAGATGAGAGTTGTAATTTTATAGCACTACTGAGAATTTTACCTTTCCACCCAACTAATTTCTTTTTTATCCTTTCCAATATTGAATTCTAGAAAATGGGGGTCAACTTCTTGACTATAAGAGGCAAACCCATATAGGTGTTCAGAAGCTTAGTGGACTAACAACCCAGAATGCCAATGATTTTCCTTTGAAGCTGTAGGTTAGTGTTAAAAAAAAAACTTTTCTTTTGTCATAGTTGATTTTCTACCTAGAGGTAGTCGCATAATCAGTTAGGAGATTTTTCCATTCTCTAGCCTCAATAACAAAAGATAAACCAAACAAGAAGGTGTCATCGACAAACTGCTGTAGTATCTCTGGGGGATGGAAGAAGTAGCCTTGAACCCTTTAATTCTCCCACATTTGGCAAGGAGGGAGAATTTACTTCTAAGGACTTCAACAATCATAATAAAAAGATATGGGGACAAGGGGTCCCCCTATCTTAGCACTTTCCCTACTTTGAACAAAACCTAGGGGGTCCCATTGACAAGGATGGAGTAGTGAATAATCTCAATAGCTTCTTTGATGATTCTTATGATTCTCTAATCAAAACCCAACTTCAAGAGGACATCATAAAGGAATTTCCAATTAAGTTTATCATAAGATTTATAAATATCAAGTTTGAGTGCCATACTCGGGTTTCTGGTCCCATCCATCGAGTGGATTATCTCATGGGTGGTGATAGAAACATCTGGAATCTATCAACCAAGGACAAATCCTTTCTAAGATGGATTGATAATTTTGTTAAGAAGAGGCTTCAATCTGTTCACCACCACCTTGGAAAAGATCTTATAAATAATATTACAAAGACTGATGGAGCGAAAGTCAGTCATATGCTTGGGTTCAAGGACTTTTAGGGACAAGGGCAATATAGGTGTTGTTCAGTTTTCTAAGAAGCTTGCCAGTTCTAATGAAGTCTTTAGCAGCCTTAGTGATATTATATTTCACCACCTCCCAAAAATCCTCGAAGAAGGCAGTTGGGAGACCATCCATCCATAGAGCTTTATAAGCACCCATGGAAAACACAACCTCCTCCACCTTATTTTTAGACATTGTTCAAAAAAGTGCATCGTTATCCGCATCATTTAAAACTATAGGAATATGGTTGAGAAGGCTATCTCTGATTCCAGCGGGGTCCTCCCTCGTATTTTTAGAATAGAAATGCTGGAAAAATTACGAAGCCCACCCACCAATTTTGTTCGCTTCTACATTTTATTCATTATTATCATTCAGTAGGAATTTTACAATGTTTCATTTTTTTATGTTTGGATGCAAATCTATGGAAGAAGGTCGTGTTCTTGTCCCCCTCAACAAGCCATTGAATCCTGTACCTTTTATTCCAATAAATTTCCTCATTGGATAAGTTGTCATTCCATTTCTTCCTCTAGTTTTGGTCCTCCTTAGTGGTACTAAGAGAATGATCCCCAACAACTAGGGATTTCTGTAATTGGTCCACTTTTGCCTCAATTTCTTTTTTATGTTTGAAGATTTCACTGAATGAGGATTTAATCCATTCTTTGACCTCCCTCCTTATATTCTAATTTTCTTGCAATACTAAACATAGCCATTCCCCTTACATGGCTACTCCACCCTCAGATGCAGCCTTTTAATTTAGGGTGAGAGTTCCACATAATCTCATAACGAACGGGGAGGGGCCCATAAATAGGTTTGTCCTCCCAACATAGGAAAATGGGGGTGTGGTCCAAGATCGTTCTAAGAAGGGCAGTGAGGGTGGAATTACAACCTTGATACCAGCTTGCCAACACCAGGAATCTGTCTAACCTAACTTGAATCAAATGTTGTCCCTTCCTATTATTGGACCAGGTAAAGGGGTTACCTTGTATTTCAAAGCCGAGGGGATCATTTTGTCATGCCCAAAATCTGAGCAAAAACACACCAACAATTTTTTTTTAAAACTAATGCCAAAGTGGTCTAGGATATCTAAATAGTTGCAGTTAACAGTTAAAGGACTGAAGACTTCAATGATGACTAAGGGGCATCATGATCAAGTTGACTTGGTCAACCTCCCTCTAAGTTATCAGTTTACTAACATGAGGTATCACACTAATGGCTATAGGAACCCTAGAGAGATTAGTTTGACTAGGTTTAATTTAATAAACCCTCAAGTGTTAATCTTATAAACTAGGCTTTAATTAAAGTGCCTAATTTGATTCAACATAATGAATTGTGCAAGGTTCCTAGAATAATAACTGCAATAACATCATTTTATTAAGTATCTTAATTAACTTTAATTAACTTACAAATTGAAAATCTTTATTATAGTCAATAAATTGGGTGATGCCAAAATTAATAATGTTAGAGTCTCAAATATTAAATTTATCCATTTATCTAATGAACAAATTTAAGAGGAAATGCTTAGCATAGGCGACCCAAAAGGATAACTTAATTCATCTAAGGATATTAGACATTTTAATAATAATGCTAAAATCAATCTTCCACAACTCTTACTTGATTAACTATTTAGTTTACTATACATTATTTACTATTAAAATATTAAATTAATTCCAACTTATCTATCCATATTATAATGGATTCCAATTAAATAATATCCTATTAAAAATTAATACTCATTAGATTAGAATATCTAAATGTAAATAATTCTAATCTCTTTAGCAAATCTAATTTTTTCATAAAGTCAAATTTTGCAACTAAGAAATAATCTAGAAGTTTCTTTTAAGTCTTAAAGTCATATTTTGCAACTCTAAGACATTAATGAGAAAATAAATCAAATCTATTCAAACTTGGCAACAAAAGGGAATTTGATAAAATTTGAGATCCATTTAGGATTGAAATTTCTATAAATGTATTAATATGTAAATTCTTCAATTCAATTTATTCTTCTCTAATATTTTTATTTTTTTCAATTTGGTTGCTAAAAGAAGTCTCTCATTGATGGAGTTTTGCCATTTTTGACAAGGAAGGTGGATTCAAACATTTAAATGTACATACACACACACATACGTATATATACATATACGTACACATATACATATATATATATATATACATATACATATATATATATACATATATATATACACACACACACACACACACACACACACACACATATATATATATATATACATATATATATATATATATACATATATATATATATATACATATATATATATATACATATACATATATATATATATATATACATATATATATATACATCTATATGTATATGTATATACATATATGTATATGTATATAGATATATGTATATGTATGTAGATATATGTATATATGTATGTATATATATGTATATATGTATGTATATATATGTATATATGTATGTATATATATATATGTATGTATATATATATATGTATGTATGTATATATATGTATGTATATATATATGTATGTATATATATATATGTATGTATATATATATATGTATGTATATATATATATGTATATATATATATATGTATATATATATATATACATACATATATATATATACATACATATATATACACACATGTTAGAATAACTGAGAGGGGGGTGAATCAGTTATCCAGTGTCTCACAATTTCAAAATGTATAATCTAAAATAATTCTACTACTTTCACAACTCAGTAAACATAAAATACTTTCACTGTCTGTGTTTTTACCGATTGTCAGTCTAAACTTTATAATAGTTACCGATTAAATCTAACATGTAATATGCAAAGTATGATAACAAACAAATATCACAATCAACACATAACACAAGAGATTTAACGTGGAAATCCTGTGAGGGGAAAAACCACCAGGGACCGGCAACCCAAAATTGTTCACTTTTCTAAAGTGAGGTCGGTGAAGACCCAACCCTGTTAAAGGTTACAAACACACTGTTAGGTGTGACCTTGTTAGAGGATTTTAGACCAGAAGTTATCGTCCAACCAACAGTCACTCTGGGGTTGACATGATAACAATGTTCACTCTATGAATGAAACATCAAAAGACTTTCATAGTCCACTCGGTTAAGAGATTTGACTGTGTACAATGGTTAAATATGTAACAATAGATGATCTGCCTTAAAACAACTTCATTTTGCAGTTTACAGATCAATGTTCAACTCATTCAAATATTTCTGATCAGTATAACACTTCAGATTCAATACTATATCAACTTAGTATCCGTTGGTAATTACTCTCTGTAGCTTGGTAATTGTTCTGCAGCTCAGTTCTTATTAACCAGTATGATCAGAATGCATGAAAACTTCTCCACGCGATAATTCTGTAATATCTTCTTCTTCTGACTCTTTTCAATAATGAAATCAATGTCTTTTATATAGACGAGTAAATCATTTTCTTTTCCTCCATCAGATTTTGCTGCTTAATCATATTCATAGATTTTTCCACTTTAAGCTCCCTCGACTGATGTGTCAGTAACACGTTTCAATTTGCTCCATTAGATCCTTTTTTATTTATGTTAGCCGTTGATCTTCATAACGAACATTATCTATTACCTCGATTTCATACACTTTACAACTCATCACTTTATCGGCTAAACTGATCATTTAATTCCTTTCTATTTTGCTCAGTTAACAAAGAAATGCATCGGTGAACACAAGCTCGGTTAACACTGCGCTCGGTATACACTACACTTCATCGGTGTATACTAAAATGCTTTATTTACCGACAACACTACTTTGTGTCTTTCAACTCTATTCTTCATCATAGATGAATGCAACATAATAAAGTCAATTTCATCAAGTCATAGACTCATCAACAAGTTACTCAGTGTGTTCCTTATCCTCATCTGTCATATATATCTTCCTCATGTAGATATTTCTGTTCTTCATCTCTTTCACCTTCCTTCAGATGTGTTGGTATAGTAACTTACAAGATAAGTATTGTCAAGCTAGTTGACATCAATGACAACATAATACTGATTTAATCATCTTGCATATCTAATCATCAAATCCTCAGTAATCTTAAATTACAGATTCTTCATTCAAGTTCTAAATCAGTTGTAGTTCATCAATACATGTGTGTATATATATATATATATATATATATATATATATATATATATATATGTATGTATGTATGTATGTATGTATGTACATACATACATACATACATAGATATATGTATATGTATATGTATATGTATATGTATACACACACACACACACACACATATATTTGCTGATAAAAGTACCACTATATTTTCTTTTTATTTTATTAATGTCTCTGTTATTATTTCTGATTGTGTTTTTTTTTTTCTTTCTTTTATAAAATGTCAACTCTTGATTTCTTTTATACAACAACCAAATCCTTTAATGGTTGTTGACCCATTAAATCGAGGATCCTGCAAGTCCCCATCAATGGGGTTGCAGGTCCCATTGAGGGGGTTGCGATCCCCATTGATGGGGTCGCAAGACCCTTTGATGGGCTACGACACCCATCATTGGGGTTGCAGGTCCCTCGTTGGGGCTGTGATCCCCATTTATGGGTCGTAGCCCCTTTGGGATTGCGACTCCATCAATGGGGTTGCAGTCCTCCCCGAGGGTTGTGACCTCCAATTTGATGGTGAGGGATGGGTGGAGCCAACCGCCTCGCCCCCATTTTATTTAGTCTTTTTTCTTATATTTTTTTTAAAAAAATTTTAAAAGAAATTTTTTTATAACTTTAAATTATATAAAGTATTATAAAAGACTTTTATTTTATTAATAAACTCTATTTTTAATTAATTTAGTTATATATATAGATTTTGGATCAAAAGATTATTTTAGTTGTAAAAGATTTAGATTTTAGACTTTAGTTAGAGGTAATACACTTATGTAATTTTATTGTATACATATATATTTTTTTAAATATTAACATAATATTTTTTAAGGAATTATATATATAAATTTTAATGAAGTTTATATATATAATAAGAATAAAAATAAATTGATGTACACTAATAAAATTTGTATTTCTCATTAGAAAGATTATGTTAACCAACTTTTGATGATCTAGATTTATCTTTATTAGAATAATATTAATATCCTTCCTCATTATTTTTATAAAGGATTTGTATAGACATTTTATTCAAGTTTCCTTGAATGTAATAATTCCATAATAGTTTAGATGTACTAAACTGTGAATTTCCTTAGTTTAATTTTTACAATAGTTTCATATACTCTTAGATTCAAATTTAGTGAAATTAAGAATCTACATTTTTAACCATAAAAGAAATAATTTCTCTTTATTTTAATTACTAGAAATCTAATAAACTTTTTATAAAAGAGATTAAATCAATATATATTTTTGCATGATCTAATTATGGTGGCTAATTAAATAATTTTTCTAGCTCAACTAATACATGAAAATTTATCCAATTAACTAGGTGAGCAATAAATTTTTTAAAGAATAACCTTAAAAGCATTTCTTGGAACATGACATCTTATAATATAAATATGAGATAATGAGGAACTAAGCATTAATTTTGTCTAAGAACTAACATTATTAAGAACAATAACTTTGAAAACATGAATTCTTATGAGTAAAGGAATTTAAATGCCCCTCTTATATATATATATATATATATATATATATATATATATATATATATATATATATATATATATATATATATATATATATATATATATATATATATATATATATATAAAGAACAATTTCTACAACTTCAATTTCTTGAAAACTTAGGAACAAATTTTCATACATAACTTATGAAAATATAAAATAGCCATAAGGCTAGGAGTTCCAATTTTACAAAATAGGGAAGCCCCTTAAAACTGCATCCATGACTCCTTCAAAGATCCAAGGTAAGAATCTGCATAATATTTTTGGTTGACAATGGAGGCTCACCTCCCAACCTAGACCTTTACAAGGTCACCCCCGAGCTAGGGGAACAAAGAATGAAACATGATACTTACAGACACAACCGCATTGAACAAAAATATGCACAAGGGAAAAATTACCCAAACCCATGGATTTACAAGGCCTTTAAAAGACCTAAACCTTTAAGGGTGAAAGAGGACTTGCCACATGAGGAGAAACCAATCATAAAAGAAATACAAGAGAAATAGGCCACACATGGGCTCAACATTCCCTTACAACAACCATCTCCACATATTCAGAACCATGGCCTCAAGCCATCAAATTTTCCCTTATGACCCCCAAAATCCCTTAGGCATGATTGACATCATGGGGACTTACACACCCATGTACATCCCTCCACACACGGGACACTCTGCATGACATGAGTAGTCTCTAACCTTTACCCCTTCAAGGTTACTCTGCCCTCCCAAGGGCGAGTATGACTTGAAGAACCCCATAAAAAATTCAAGCACAAAAGAAATACAAGATTTACAAGGACCTCCATGGAAACCCATGGAGTTGAAAAAAATATACATAAACTCCATTAATGGATTCCTCAATCTATCTACAAGCATAAGCTAAAAAAGTACTCTAAGCTATTAAAAAAAGGAAACCAACCTCAAGTCCAAGCTTAAGGCAAATAATGAAGTTTGAGATGAGATTTCCCCTTTATGCTATTTCTTTCTTCTAAATATAGGAGTCTCCAAGAATAGAGAGTGGGTGAACAACCTAGGAAATCTCCAAAAGCCTCTCTAAATTGTCTTCTACTCAATCACTAACTTACAACCACAAATGCAAAGGGTACCTTCACCATAACTCCTCTAAATATCTTCCTCCCCTCATAAATGAGGTTTTAAGACTAAATGGAGTTGAGAAGATGACTTGCCCAAATTCTCAAAACTCCTAACTTGGATCTTGACTTTGGGGGTACTTTTGAAGGTTCATTGATGAGTCAAGGGCCTTGTAATGACCAAAATTTAACCCGTAACCCTTACTATACCTAGTGGGGTAGTTAAATTTGACCCTAACTTCCCTCTAGAAGCTTCATAGACCCTCCAAAATATCACTTGAAGTTAACCTACGAGTTTATCCATTCTTGACTCATCTAGAAACTTCCTACACACTGTGTAAGCATGGGGACTCTACAAGTTAACTCTCTAGTTGGTGTCATACTTATCCTAGTTAAAAGGGTTAGTCATGCCAACACCTCATGTAAAGACTGAGGTTTTGACACAAAAAGCCACATCAGTAAACCCCGTAATTTTAGGGAGTCGGTCAAAAAGTTAATAATTGAATGCATACGTCGATAAGATACTAGTCAATTCCCTACAATATAGGAATGAAAGAAATACAATTAAGACCAGAATTGTCGAGATGCTAAAGCATACCTTTATCCAAAGATAAGAGGAAAGTCGACCATCTGTCGAGTGTCCTAAAGAAACCATGATAAGAGATGTCGTATCAACTTCAAACAAGTACAAGTTGTCATGTCAGGGTAACAACCTAAGAGATTTTCACACCAACTATCAAATCACATCAATAAAATATAAGGATTAGATCAAAATATGTGCTTCCAATATTAACGATGAAAGTAAACAACAAAATTTACCAAATACCACAATGTCGAATACGGAATTGCGTAACACTTGAAAAAGAAAGTCCTTCCTGTAAGAAACTTTAGTAACATGTTCACAAATGTCAGCAAGGGTGAGAATATTGTAGGAGTGGGTTTCCACCCTACCATGAAGCATTAACACTTCCCCAAAATCCTTCCTGACATGAAGGATACCCAACCCAGCTAGAAGTAATCTAACAAAGTAAAACTAAGGAGTAATGGAATATGTGCTACTTGATACATCCTCATTCAATTTCCAATATAACATGTCCCCAAAAGCATACTTTTAAAATCTACTTCCATTTCATACATATGGAAAATATCATGCAAAGATTCACATTTTATGCATAGTACATCAAGTTTCCATGGTGCATTCAATATACATAAAGGAACATAACAAAAATCCTTCTCTTAACTATCAAAAACATGTCAAGCTCATAATATCCACCAATATCTCTTTTAGTTCAACTAATAATTATAACTTGAATTCTTCATAGTACATGGAGAAAACCCAAGATATACACATATAAAAAAATTCATTTCAATCAGGAAGCATAAACTATAATAGTGATTAACATGTACTTCACAATAGGTCTAACAAATTTACATGTTTAAGCTTTGCTTCATAAATCTACTCAATAAGGTTTTGAATTTCACCACTTTTATTCTCTGTAGTAATGTAATAAGAATAACCATATTCTATCATTACCATCAAAACATGGATAAACCCAAATGCATCAGTCATGTATGTTAAATAAGTAGCATCAACCCTTAATCAAATTAAATTTCACCAACAAGTACACATGTATTCAATTTCAATAAGATTTTAGCGTAGGCTTTCTAGAATATTCATAATTAACTTGATTCCATTCAACAAAGTGGTTAGTTCCCACTTATAAATCCATCTTTAAAGTTTGACCGTATGAAGTTCTATGCTGCTCTAATTTCGGCAATAAAATCTTCCCTAAAATGATTAAATACTCACCTATTAGATAAGATTTTGATTCCTCCTTTCAACAAGGATCAATCACATAATAACTTAAAAATATAAGTTTATCCTTTCCAAACAGAATTCACTTTTTACTGAAATAGCCACAAATACTGAACCCAAGGAAAATCATTCAATAAAGTAAAACCATATTGCATATTTTATACAAATGTTTATACACATGATATTCTACAAGAAATTTACATAGTTCTTGTCACATATTTAATGGACTGTTAACAATTTTTGCCCAAGCTACAGGAAATAGATTTACATCTTGTACCAAGTTGAAATATAAACACAACAAGCATGTATACTAATTTTGACCAAGAGTTTAATGTTCAAGTAGTTAAAAAAAACATCTTTCTAAAATAGGTACACCAAAATCCAAATCACTGACTGGTTTCAGATTTGCAGCTCATGTCAAATCCTAAAGGATATTGCCCAATTTTCTAACAGCTTCTAGTTTTATTTATTTTAACAAATATTCAGTAATAACAAGTTACTTTAGTAAGAAAATGGTTTATTAAGACATCCATGAAAATAACATAGTGGTAAAAGCCATCAATAACTATGATTCCAAAAGAAAAACGTGACACTTATGTCATTTGAATATCCAATACTATAAAATGGCTTCTACTAGCTATTTATGCTGGACATTGAAAGAATAGAGCCAAGAGAGAAGAAAGACACATAACATGCATGCAGACGAAAAGATGAGTCGAGAGTAAGGATAATAACATATTGGGACTCTAAAAATAAGGAGACACCAACATAGGGAAGATAAGAATCATGCCTCTGATCACGGTAATAGAGAACATGCTACTCAGACAACAACAAAGGAATAAGAATAGTTAACAAAATGAATGCCCGATATAAAATATGCAATGAAGGATGCAATAGATGTATTTTCAAGAACAAACACCACAATTTGGTAACCAGAGATCTTATGATTAAATTGTAAATAGACACAACAATTTGAGGATTAAATGCCAAGGAAAGGCCAGGCTATGAAATGGCAACACCGGGCAAGGACAAAATGGTATCATCATTTGAAACATCTAAAGTTATATAAAAGAACATGCAAAGACATTCTTACTGGCCAAGATAAAGTATAAAAACTCTAATAAAACATACATGCAAGGTATGGAATCACAGACATCACACCTGAATTCTTTGGGAATACAAATGGTTCGTATTGTTTCCCTCCAGCCTTGTATTTTGTGTTCCCAAGCTTGCATTGGAATTTGTACAACTATATAATTTGACAAAACACCTCTGATAATATCCTCCTTCTATTGCTACCAGTATGGACCACAATTCCTAGATTCATGTATATGAAGAGAATGTTTTGAGAAGACCAACGAGCCATCACAAAGTATCTCCAACCCTTTTATCATGAGGTGCACTCCCATTTGCATGACTCAAATTTCTCAACGTGTAACACAACCCCTCCACTATGCCAGGCATCCAGAACTACAAGAGAAATGGAGCGTTGAAAATCTCAAGAGAATATGGTCTTAATAACCATGAAAGATTACCATCCCTATCATCTGCAATGCAAGGTACTAATGCCCATAGCCGGACATGTTCTCTCTCTCTCTCTCTGTCTCCTCCATTGATTGTTTCATGCTTCCATTACTCTCTTTTCTTGCTGCATATTCTTCTCTTTCTATTTTCTCCATTTTTTTTTATGGTAATGGTCTTTCATGTGATCATTATCGAATGCTAAGAGGTTGTTTATTTATGTTTTTGTTACTTTAATGCCACCTTTGAATTGAACAAATAGTCCTCCATTTATTATCTATATTCGGCATGACAAGATGAACTAACTATAATTTTATTTTACCTAATGATTCATGACTCACTAGAAGTTAATCCTAAATTATAGGAACTAACTTCACTTTCTAAAAATGGTTGTGACATCCTTCCCCCCTTAAACAATGCATCGTCCCCGATGGTTAATTCAAAATTTGTAATCATATTCAAAGATAATTCAAGAAATTTACAATTGACATGTTAATAAATCATCTTCCATTGTTTAAATATTAAAGGTATTGCATATATACACTTTTACATTCTAGCAGAAAATCAACAAGATTAAATTTCATTTGCTTACATAAAGTCAGATTTTCATTAGATGTGCATTCTAGTAAGTACATGCACACAAAGAACAAACACATTTGGAGCAAAAACAAACACACTTGAATCATAATTATTTCATTAACATTTTCTATGTGAGTGTGTGAATTCCATTACTATCCTTCAGTTTTACAAGGTTAGAGTTACCTCTCTCCAACAATATTCCCCCTCTATTATAATATGTTATTCCATCTGTGATACATAGGAACAACATCAAAACATCAGTTCATGTCACTATCATAATCAAAATTGAAAATCTAACATTCTTATACTCAGTGCTTTCAAAAATTAACTTACATGATACTCTTAAGTAGAAACAAAGGACCCACATACCTATGCTTACTATACCATATTGTGGTATTCACAATAAATTGAGCACTTTTCTGGTTGCTTTGGATCCTCGTTCTTGACATATTCTTATTTATATACTCACAATATTTTTAGCCCAATCATAGTGTCAATACTTCATAAAATAAAAATTCTAATATTCTATATTCAAGAGAAAAGAGTCATTTGAAGATTTCTAAATTTCAACTAAAATATTCTTTAAATAACACTTTGATCACAAGTAAGTAAATAATTCATACGTACCATCTAATATGTGATAGTCACTAAATGATAAAATTATTAATACATCCTCATCCATCACTTGAAAAGGTTAGTAGATCCATTTTTCCATTTATGTGACTTAGGCCCTCATACCCATCTCGTCGCAGCAATATTTCAAAGAAAAAATTCAACTCATTTCATCATAGCATTTATATTTCATCTCTAAAACAATATAAGTCCTGCAAGTCTTACATCTTATTATAAATAAGCATTCACATTTTCATCAATGTAATGCAAGCGTGCTTCATCTAAGCATAAGCATCCAAATAAATCATGATAATTCATCACCATATAAAATCAACACATCAATGTATGTCATACATCTATAACAATGCATCCAAAAAAAACATAACCATAAAGGTCAATCATGAAACAAGACACTTAATTTTAATTGGACATATGTCCTTCTATAAGTCCATGTCTCCTATGCCATTGGACAGTCAGTCGTCCATCTACAAATCTTGAGATAGGAGTGTGGCTCAGACGCTTGTCTGTTCTATCCACAAAGCCTTACACTTCCTTGGGATTCTATCACCCTTCAGAATTCCCAACCCTGCAATGCCCAAAAGGAATAAAAGGCAGGGGGTATCTGGTGCAGCCATGAAACTTTCTATTGTTCATGAATGTGGTAGGGAGATGAAACATGGGCAACATATTTATGAAAACATATGCAAAGAAGCTTTGGCCAAAGCATCTTTTTATCACTAGGAATGAAAACTGGCAGGTAGAGAAACATCCATTTCTACCCTTCCTTGTTTACTTCTTCCACATTAGCACCCTCACCAAAAGGTAAGCTTTCCAATACTCATTTAAAGTAAGTAAAAAAAAAGATGCAATTCATGCATTTCATATAATTTCCTTTCATGCAATATTTCATTTAACAAGAGCATGCAAGTCATACAACAATCAACTAATCCAAAATAATTATGCCCTTCATGATGAAAATCTCATTAATCATAAGCAATCACATAGTTTGAATCATCTAGTCAAATGAACATACACATAAAAATAAGGGGGTGTTGACCATTTTGTCAAAAACACCAATTATGCATTATAACCCAAGAGCTCTATTTAATTTCCATAAAAATATGTCGACCTACTCGTTGATCCTCAAATGCATCAAATGGTACATCTATTTCAATCATCTCATAATAATTTCATGCAAGGTCTCAAATATAATCAACCATGTGATAGTAATATCATATTAATGTCAAAATGATGTATTTTCTATGGATTTCATCATTTCTTGAGTATCCATGCAATGCTCCTCATAGCATCCAAAACTCACATCAAATAATATCAACCAATGTTAATTATTTCATAAAATGCATTTCTAATATACACAACCATTTGCATGTCAATTCAATTTGATCATTTCATAATAGTTGAAACTATTTCAAGTAACATATGAATGCAAGATTAGGAATGGTATGTTCTTTGCAATCTACTCCCTTTCACAATCTATCAATGTTATATGTTGAACATGATAGATGACATTACTTCACATCATAGGACTAGAAACTTAAAACACATATTCTAGCTACCCTAAGATCATTATATTTCAAGTTGAAAATTTTAATCTAGGCCCTCAATGGTCATAAGAAAAATCAAGAAGTAAGTGTGAACAAAATCTCAGTTGATTGAAAAACTCAAAATTGGTGGCTAGGTGGTCACAAAAGAACTTAAACTTTCAAGATAGTCCTTCACCTCTTTCAAAGTTTAACAAAGTTCAAAAAAATAAAACATAAATTGAAACCAAATCACATTTATAGAGTGACTAACACTAGCCACAAGGAGGGAATAAAAGCTACACATCACCTTGCATCCAAGGTATGCTAAAGAACATGACCATAATTCTAGAACATAAATCGAAAAGTTTACATCATCATGTAATAACACATTCAATTACCTTAAACAACATTTCTCTATCCAATAAAGCCAACCCACATGAATTGTTAATTCCTCTTTTCTTTTGAAATCTCATGCCATGCAAGGTAAGACATAAATATATTTTCTCAATTTTCTACAAATTTATGTTTCATATAAAACATATTGAATTCTTCTTCCCTAATCTAATTTCATAAGGTTCTAGTATTAAAATCATTTCATAAAACTTGCAAATATACCTTACAATAGTACATATTTCCTTCATTTATCACAAGCCAAGTCCTAAATTCTGACAAGCTCTCTTACCTTATTGCATAACCATCATTATTTAACTATACAATATCTCATAAAAAATTATCTTATTTCTTTGCTATACTAATGTAGAGAAAAATACATTAAATTTTAAAGTGTATCCCACACACAAAGTACCTCAATTTTTTTTTTTACATGTTCTAACATTTTACAATATGGAACATGAAGCAATCACACCACTCAAGGTAGACAGTTGCCAGGCTCACATAACTATTTCAAATTTTCATAGTTTTAAGAGCTACTAGGGACATTTAGAAAATTTCACACACATAAGAAATATTGTCCCTCAAGTGTCTATTTCCCATAATACAAGTAACATCATATCCTTTCCTATCAAGATAGATTGAAATTGGAAAACACTCTAGTCAATCCAGGGAACTACAGTTACATTCATAAACCAAACATTAATTGACTCACAATTTATGTGACTAAGGTTTACAACTAAGCATAGTGAACTCAAGGCCCTAGTATGGAACCCAGAGCTCTGATACCATATGTAAAGACTGAGGTTTCGACACAAAAACCACATCAGTAAACCCCATAATTTTAGGGAGTCGGTGAAAAAGTTAATAGTTGAATGCATAGGTCGACAAGATACTAGTCAATTCCCTACAATATAGGAATGAAAGAAATACAATTAAGACCAGAATTGTCGAGATGCTAAAGCATACCTTTGTCCAAAGATAAGAGGAAAGTCGACCATCTATCAAGTGTCCTAAATAAACCATGATAAGAGATATCGTATCAACTTCAAACAAGTACAAGTTGTCATGTCTAGGTAACAACCTAAGAGATTTTCACACCAACTGTCGAATCACATCAATAAAATATAAGGATTAGATCAAAATATGTACTTCCATATATATTAACTACAAAAGTAAACAACAAAATTTACCAAATACCACAATGTCGAATACGGAATTGCGTAACACTTGAAAAAGAAAGTCCTTCCCGTAAGAAACTTCATTAACCTGCTCACAAATGTCAACAAGGGCGAGAATATTGTAGGAGTGGGTTTCCACCCTACCATGAAGCATTAACACTTCCCCAAAATCCTTCTTGACATGAAGGATACCCAGCCCAGCTAGAAGTAATCTAACAAAGTAAAACTAAGGACTAATGGAATATGTGCTACTTGATACATCCTCATTCAATTTCCAATATAACATGTCATGGACTTCCAAAAGCATACTTTTAAAATCTACTTCCATTTCATACATATGGAAAATATCATGCAAAGATTCACATTTTATGCATAGTACATCAAGTTTCTATGGTGCATTCAATATACATAAAGGAACATAACAAAAATCCTTCTCTTAACTATCAAAAACATGTCAAGCTCATAATATCCACCAATATCTCTTTTAGTTCAACTAATAATTATAACTTGAATTCTTCATAGTACATGGAGAAACCCAAGATATACACATATAAAAAAATTCATTTCAGTTAGGAAGCATAAACTATAACAGTGATTAACAGGTACTTTACAATAGGTCTGACAAATTTACATGTTTCAGCTTTGCTTCATAAATCTACTCAATAAGGTTTTGACTTTCACCACTTTTATTCTCTATAGTAATGTAATAAGAATAACCATATTCTATCATTACCATCAAAACATGGATAAACCCAAATGCATCAGTCATGTATGTTAAATAAGTAGCATCAACCCTTTCTTAATCAAATTAAATTTCACCAACAAGTACACAAGTATTCAATTTCAATAAGATTTTAACATAGGCTTTCTAGAATATTCATAATTAACTTGATTCCATTCAACAAAGTGGTTGGTTCCCACTTATAAATCCATCTTTAAAGTTTGACTGTATGAAGTTCTATTCTGTTCTAATTTCGGCAATAAAATCTCCCCTAAAATGATTAAATACTCACCTATTAGATAAGATTTTGATTCCTCCTTTCAACAAGAATCAATCACATAATAACTTAAAAATCTAATTTTATCCTTTCCAAACAGAATTCACTTCTTATTGAAATAGCCACAAATACTGAACCCAAGGAAAATCATTCAATAAAGTAAAACCATATTGCATATTTTATACAAATGTTTATACACACGATATTCTACAAGAAATTTACATAGTTCTTGCCACAAATTTAATGGACTGTCAACAATTTTTGCTCAAGCTACAGGAAATAGATTTACATCTTTTTACAGGTTCAAATATAAACACAACAAGCATGTATACTAATTTTGACCAAGAGTTTAATGTGCAAGTAGTTAAAAAAAACATCTTTCTAAAATAGGTACACCAAAATCCAAATCATTGACTGGTTTCAGATTTGCAACTAATGTCAAATCCTAAAGGATATTGCCCAATTTTCTAACAGCTTCTAGTTTTATTTATTTTAACAAATATTCAATAATAACAAGTTACTTTAGTAAGAAAATGGTTTATTAAGACATCCATGAAAATAACATAGTGGTAAAAGCCATCAATAACTATGATTCCAAAAGAAAAACGTGACACTTATGTCATTTGAATATCCAATATTATAAAATGGCTTTTACTGGCTGTTTATGCCGGACATTGAAAGAATAGAGCCAAGAGAGAAGAAAGACAAATAACACGCATGCAGACAAAAAGATGAGTCGAGAGTAAGGAGAATAACATATTGGGACTCTAAAAATAAGGAGACACCAACATAGGGAAGATAAGAATCATGCCTCTGATCACGGTAATAGAGAACATGCTACTCGGACAGCAACACGGGAATAAGAATAGTTAACAAAATGAATGTCCAATATAAAATATGCAATGAAGGATGTAATAGATGTATTTTCAAGAACAAACACCACAATTTGGTAACCAAAGATGTTGTGATTAAATTGTAAATAGACACAACAATTTGAGGATTAAATGCCAAGGAAAGGCCAGGATATGAAATGGCAACACCGGGCAAGGACAAAATGGTATCATCATTTGAAACAGCTAAAGTTATATAAAAGAACATGCAAAGACATTCTTACTGGCCAAGATAAAGTATAAAAACTCTAATAAAACATACATGCAAGGTATGGAATCACAAACATCACACCTGAATTCTTTGGGAATACAAATGGTTCATATTTTTTCCCTCTAGCCTTGTATTTTGTGTTCCCAAGCTTGCACTGGAATTTTTACAACTATATAATTTGACAAAACGCCTCTGATAATATCCTCCTTCTTCTATGGCTACCAGTGTGGACCACAATTCCTAGATTCGTGTCTATGAAGAGAATGTTTTGAGAAGACCAGGGAGCCATCACAAAGTATCTCCAACCCTTTTATCATGAGGTGCACTCCCATTTGCATGACTCAAATCTCTCAATGTGTAACACAACCCCTCCACTATGCCAAGCATCCAGAACTAAAAGAGAAATGGAGCGTTGAAAATCTCAAGAGAATATGGTCTTAATAACCATCAAAGATTACCATCCGTATCATCTGCAATGGAAGGTACTAATGCCCATAGTCGGACGTGTTCTCTCTCTCTCTCCTCCATTGATCGTTTCATGCTTCCATTACTCTCTTTTCCTACCGCTTTCCTGTCGTGTATTCTTCTCTTTCTGTTTTCTCCATTTTTTTTTATGGCGATGGTCTTTCATGCCGTCATTATCGAATGCTAAGAGGTTGTTTATTTATGTTTTTGTTACTTTAATGCCACCTTTGAATTGAACAAACAATCCTCCATTTATTATCTATGTTCGACATGACAAGTGGAACTAACTATAATTTTATTTTACCTAATGATTCATGACTCACTAGAAGTTAATCCTAAATTATAGGAACTAACTTCACTTTCTAAAAACAGTTGTGACACGTCATACACCCATGTGTCAAGTGACACAACATAAATTCTAGCTCATTCACACATAGCATGACTAACTTAAAACAATTAACTCAATTTAAAGATTACATTCAACAATTACTTTTACAAATAAAAACACAAGACAATGAGGTTAATGTCTCTTCACTAGACAAAACCTTGTCTTTACTGTTTAACATAATTTCACTCTTTGTTCCCCGCATTTAGAACCATGGTCAATCTCCTACACACTCATTGCAAACATCAGTAGGTCCAATAACATAACAAAGTAAATAACATAAATCCACACATATCCTCAAGCACTTATATTTGCATATTCCTCATAACATAATTCAATATCTACATTTGATCCAATGTGCATAACATGTGTCTTTAAATCAATTTGCATCATATTCATCTAATGTATCCAATATACTGCATCATCGAATCATAAGCCTAACATAGGTGTATCTGAATAACTATAAAGCATCAAAGAAGTGTACAAAACAACATAATCTAGATGCATAATATACATAGCATAGGATTCATCAATCCTTTAAATAATAACATATGTCCAAGTATCTCAAAATCAATATATCAACTAGAGAGTTTGACTAAAAATCAATGCTAAACTATGACGAATGAGGTAGGCCTCACACATTTTTATTGATGAACTCGTAAAGATCACTCATGCTCTCAACCTGCCTAGCTTCTCCGAAGGGTATAAAGGAGAGTTAAAGTTGCCAACAACCATAAAAAGAGCTTCCTCATTATCAAAGATGAAGGACAAAATAGTCTCCCAGACTTGGAATCGTCCACTCCTAGTGTTTGGAGCATAGATATTGAACATATACCAAGAGAAATTACTCATTTTAAACAAGAGACCAGGAAGTTATGGTTAAGTTACTCATTTTAATATGTTTGTATTGACATGTTGTGTTGGTTAAGTTGTGGTGTTGCTTTTATTTTACTTTTGGATTCTAGTAACTTATTTGTGTTTCTCTTTTGTCTTCTACACTTCTATTTCTTTTTTCTTTTAACTTATTTTCAAATTAAATTAAATTCTTTATTACCCTCTCCTCTCACTCACAACCTTTATTAGGCCTCAATACATTTCAATTTTCATATTTATGTCATGATGAATCATGAAAGTGATTAGAAAGGTCAAGTAACAAATAGATACATAGTTCAATCTAAAAGTTTTCAAATACTATTAAATTATTTTAATTATATAAAATTTGAAAGAAAAAAAATAGATCCCTTTAAAACTTTTTTCCCCATCTACCCTAAGTCTTATCTAAATCTATTATTCCAAAATATGTTTCCACATAAAAAATTAGAGTGTCGTAAATACCTTTGTTTAAACCATTTGACCATTACCAAAATTTGAAAACACAAATATATTATGTTAATAATTAAATGTTATTCTTAAATATTTAATCTTTACTTTTTTAATATTTAAAAATCAAATTAATATGATAACATTTAATAGGAAAACGTGTAATTTAAATTGTGTTTTTTAATCTCATTATAATAAAAGAATCCAATTTTTTAAAATTATGAGAGATTTAATTTAATTAACTAAATAAGTCAAAAAGTTACAAATGTTTTTTATTAGAGAAGATGCTTACAACTTAGCATCATCTAGATATTGCCATTAAATTAAGTGATCTTTGACCAAAAATCTATATGTTATAATTTTTTCAAAAATCTAAATATATATTTTTATGTTCCTTTATTAGATACAACCGAAAATTCTTTTATTTTATATAAATAAGCTACAAATATCGAAGCATATTAATTACAGTCACATTAAATATTGGCCGTGTAGAATAGAATAATAGAGGAGCAGGTGTTTGACGCGTCAAATCTAATAAATTTGGATTGCATTATCGTATACGAAAAGTATTCCCAGCTATTGAAGAAACATTCAAATTTCCAAAAATGATTGTGTCAGCCAAAAATTGAAGTTGTCGACACGAATAAATCATCTTCCGGATTTTTCTTATCCCTGTTTCGATGGATATATTATAATATTGTGCAGTTGAGAAGTGATCTCTCTTAATTTAGTTCAACATTTAGAATATATTAAAAAATTAACATTAATATCTATTAATATAAGATCAATTATAATTTAAACAAGTGCCACCTAGTGGCTAGTACTTGCCTAATCAATTGTAATTATATTGTGAAATATAATTACAATTTTAATAAATTTATTATATTTTATTAAATATAATTCTATTTAATATAAATTTATATAATTATATTTATAATAATGAAGAACTTTCATTAAAACTATTATAAATAAATAAATTTAATAATTTTTTTAAAATAAAACTATTATAATAATATTAAATATTAATTTAATATAGTTTAATTTAAATATTAATATTTTGTAAAGAAAAAATAAAAAATTATGGGCAAGTACTAATAAACTAGTCTTTCAAAAAATTAAAATGGATATTATAAGATTTGGATATTATAAGCTCAATAATTTAAATAAGTCAGTCTTTCAAAAATTAAAATTAATATACATAAATAGTATTTTGAATATTATAAATTTAAGATTTATTTGAATACAATAAAAGTAATTGAAGTATATAAATATTTTTTTTAACGAAAGCTATAATGTTTTAACAATATTAGTGTAAAATTTTTACAAGAGAAAGTGGTGCAAATAATTATAGGAAAATTTATAACTATTTTAGTATAGTCGATAGTTAAGATCTATTTTATAAGTTTCTTAAGATCTTTCTTCTTTGTTGTCAATATTCACCTTTTTAAGATATTTTGTTAAGAAATTAAATTTTGAAGGTGTTATGTAATGGAAGTTGAAGTAAATATATTTATGATGGCCTCTTTGTGAATTAGAGAGCATACACGAGATATAGTGAATAAGAGAGACAAATAATTAGAGAGATAGAAAGTGATAGAGAGAGGAACACGAAAGAGTTAAAAAGAGATAAATATGTCTAATAATAATTAACAAGTGTCACGTAGTGGTCAAGTACTTGCCTTTAGTTTTATAAATAAATTTAATTTTAATTTTGATTTATATGTAAAGTGAATTTTTAATTATAATAATTTATAACTAAGTTTAATTTTAATTTATATTTTAAGTAATTATTTAATTATAAATGATTATAAAATTATTATAATTATAGTTCTAATAATATTTTTTAATTTTATAAATAATTATAAAATATAAATTGTAATTAATTTAAATTATAAAATAGTTCTACTTATAATTAATTTTAATATTAAATATTTAGGCAAAATAACTATTTTTTAGCAATATTATAATGTTATTTTATTAAATCTAAATTTATATAATATATATTAAAATAAATTCAAAAAATATTCAATATTTTATAATATAACAAAAATAGTCAATATTATTTTAATATAATATGATACAAATTACACATTAGACTTTTGGTAAAAAAAATAAAACAAAATCAATTAAAATTTTCAAAAAGTTTAAATTATTCAATAATTAAAAAATAATAAATAAAAAGCTATTCATGCTCTTTATTCCTAAAAAAGTGGCCTATAAGACCTCAAATGTATTAGCCAATCATATCATCAAAAAATAATTTTTACAAATTATAAACTCAAAAAATTTACATTTAGACTATAGAATATGTGCTATTTTTAACAAAATAAGAAAATACTAAATTATAATTGATGCAAAGAATTGGTTTTAATCACTAGTTAATGGAAGAAATCTAAAAAGTAATGCAATAGTACTTGCTAGCTTATCGACAAATAGTAATAAGGAAGAAAAATTAATCTATTGCCAACTATTAATTTGTCAAATTTTGTAATTGATTTTCAATTATTTTTACATATAACTTCATGACTGTAGTTAATCTCCATACAAAATGCACTAAAATATAAAGATTTTTTTTTTCAAAAACTTTCAAAATGTAGAAAACACACTTTTTTTTTTAGATTTTATGTAGATTTATCTAGGTAACCTATTTTTCATTTTTTTTCTATTCTATTCTAAAATATTCAATTTCTAGCTTTACTTACAATTTCTTCCTATAGTTTTGACTTGATATTTTAAAATATACAAATTATTATATGACACATGCATAGTTTTAAAAATATTATATATCACCTATCATAATGCATTTCTATTTATTTATAATAAATTATAGAATTGACATGTGTTTGAATTAAAATCTCATATTAAATTGACAATATTATATTTTAACAAGTGCCACGTAGTGGCTAGTACTTGCCTAATCAATTGTAATTATATTGTGAAATATAATTATAATTTTAATAAATTTATTATATTTTTTTGTATTAAGTATAAGGAGTTCACATAAATAACAAAATACCACCGAGAGTCAAAGTATCAGAGGCCAAGCCTCACACTACAAAAAAATTGAGAATTACATACAACCAGAGAAAAGGAAAGAAGGAACAACAACAAAAATATCAGCTAATGTAACACATCTTCAAAAGTGTCCATCCACGCAGTCCAGCCCAAATCACCTTCCATCCAAACCAAGTTCTTATGATCCTTAATCTGCTTCAGCATGTAAATCACCTCGCGAGTAGTGTTCTGGGGGTTTCTTTTGACCTCTTTGCTGATTTGGTCAACAGTTTGATTGAAAGCCTGAATATTGTCCAGATGCAGCCTCCAGAAAGAACCATTCTTAACTTCGTTAGCAAAGAAAGTAGCATAGCCATCCTTAAGCAATCGTTTAAATTTAGCCTTGTTGACTTTCATAGTAATTTGAATGTGCGAATTTTTTTTTAAATATGTGAGACTTTGAAAAGACTTAGTAAGAAACCTAGGGACATTTTGATATCTATGTTCATTTCGGCACTTCCATATTTGCCATAAAATGTTAGCTGAGAGAATATCCCAAAACATGTTAACATCTTTTCTAGCATTAAAAATAAATCTAGTAACAACTTCAAGAATATTGAAAGTAGCAAGGATAGAGATGTTAAACATCAACCAAACCTCTTTAGCAAAAGAGCATTCAAAAAAAATATGTCTTCCCATTTCCGGGGTTCTGCAAATGTTGCAATAGTTAGTATGAGAGAAAGAGCTTTTAATAGGAAGTCTGTTAAGAATAAGTAACCATTTAAAACATTTAATCTTAGGATCTATAGAACTTTTCCAAAGATTGTCAAAAATCTTATTCCAAGAGGGCACATCTAAGTTAGCATACCAAGTATCATTAATATGACTGATAATATCATTATTGCAGTTAATAACAGAGTAAATATTTTTAGCTTTCAACATAGAAATAACAATACCTCCAGGCCACTTAATTTTCAGATAACTATTAGAATCAACGTGGCAAATAGTAGGAACATTCCTGCTGGCCCTAACAATCATATTATAAGTCTTCTTATGGGTATCAAAAAGATTAAACTTAGTCTTTAAATCCTCCCACTGAATAAGACTATCATTATCAAAGATGTCGATTAGCTGTTTGATCCCAAGGTTGGCCCAACTTTTGGTGGAGCAGCCCTGGGTAAGAGCAAGGGGCTTATTACCGAGCTTAAGGTTCCACCAAATGGACCTTTCACCTTGGAGGATCTTATCATCAAAAAAATCTTATATAATAAAATTTATTATATTTTATTAAATATAATTCTATTTAATATAAATTTATATAATTATATTTATAATAATGAAGAATTTTCATTAAAACTATTATAAATAAATAAATTTAAATAAATCGATATTTTGAACTAAATTTAATAAGTTTTTAAAAATAAAACTATTATAATAATATTAAATATTAATTTAATATACTTTAATTTAAATATTAATATTTTGTAAAGAAAAAAATAAAAATTATAAGCAAATATAATCACATATTTTTTTTACATAAATAGTTGTTAATGTATAATTAATATATAATAAAAATAAAAATTAAAAAAATTCAAAAATATGAATACAAATAAATATATATTATAATATCATAAATTTTTATTTAAATTATAATATATTATAAAAATTAAAAGTATAAACTAGAATAAATTCAAATAACATAATTTTTAATTTAAAAATATATTAATAAAAAATTTAAAAAACTTCATGAGAACTTAACAAAATAATTAAAAAAAAACAAATTCTAAAAAAACACTTATAAATTCTAAAAAACTTCTATAAAATTTATTCATGCCTAAAAAATAGGTCTATAAGACCTGTTTTAGCCAATCATTTCATCAAAAAATATTTTTTACAATTTATAAACTTAAAAAATTTACATATATAGTATAGAAAATGTTTTATTTTTAACAAAATAAAATTAAACTAAATTGTAATTGGTAGAAAAAATTAGAAGTACTAATGAATAACACATTTAAAATTAAAAAAATAATGTTATTTAATATAACGCAAAAAATTATATTGTTATTTATGTAATATATATTATAATAAAATATAATTGAATACAATAAAATATATGTATATCAAATTATTAAAAATTAAAATATAATATAGTAATTCTATATTTTTATTATATAATAATTTTGTGACTTGACTTCCTTTCTTAACTATTTGATATGGGAGCAAAAGCCTTAAAATGAATCCTCATAGCTAAAAATCAAGAGGTATTGATTCTACCAACATGGCATGATCGTGACCTCATTCTTATGGTATTAAGGTCTTCCACTTAATAAGATTTTATATTATGTTCATTTAGAACCATATAATAGACTAATAATTCATTAACCTATTGCTAAATTTAAGAAAATATTATATAATTATTTTTACTTCAAGATTTTGAAATATGTTGAAACTTTTGGTTTTCTTATTTTTTTTTAATGATGTGAGGTTATTCTATTTTTTTTTAATATGATAAAAATATATTATTTTATACATGATAATATATAAGACACTAATTTATAAGAAAATATATTTTTATGTTTAAATTATTTATTAGTTTATTTGTATTAATGCAACTTATTTTACATTTTAATGTTATATGAAATATAAAAAATATTAATCAAATTTAATAGTAATTCAATAAACATATTTAATAAAATATTATGATTTACTTGCTGTAAAAAATATCTCTAATTTATAATTTTATTATAATTATAAATTTATATATCTCAATACAATTATCAAATTTAATATCTAATTAAAATATTCTTTTTTTTTTAATAAATAAAAAACACAGGGATAGAGCCATATAATATTTTTGTTTTAGATGATGGAATGGCATTTGAAGCTTCCAACAAAGACATGTGGAAGTGAGCACGTATAGTTATTATCTCTCAATATTGCACCCTTGCTAAGTTGCAGAACTTATCACTTTGAAGAAACATGAGAACTTCCCAGGTTTGTGGGTCACTTATGAGGGAAAGAACCTATGAGAAAGGCTGGCTTCTTAAATGTACTCCACCTAAACTAAACCATGCCGGGAAAAGGGTTAGAAAGAAATATGAAATTGAAATCTAAACCCTATGGTGATGCACCGAATATGAACAAGGACTATGTAATCATGTTTGTTAGGATTGAGTAATACTGAGAGGGGGGGTGAATCAGTATTACAACACTTTATATTAAACTTAAACTAATTCCAAATAAACCATATGATTGCAAAAATGAAAAGAACATAAGAAAATAACACACAACTCATAACACCATTATTTGTTTTCGAGGAAACCTTGGCCAAGGGAAAACCCCGGTGGGGATGGTACCCACAAATATGCACTAAGGTATAATGTCCATGTTAGGAGACCTAGCCTTGTTAGGAGTTGAGTATTACACAATACATTTCCTTGTTAGAGGAATATCAACCCTATTAAAGGCATACTGAGCTTACAGCTAGCTCTTACAATCAATATTTTGGTTACAAAGTGTTCTTTAAGAATGAACAATACAAGCATCTCCTATGCTTTGATAGTTCCAGTTGTAGTTCTCAATACCATCTGTCAATCTCTGATCTCGCATCTGATATTAACCATTACTAATATCTCTATCTCGTTGTCCTCACATATCGCTCCACCATTTTTTTCATATAAATATGTATTCTATCATTCAGTTGGCTCCCAAATACAATACAAAGCAGAATAATTAATAATGAAAGGAATAAATACTAAGTCCGCGATCTTGTATTACCAAAGTGTTGGAAATCCACAATCTTCATCTAACTTAGCACATTACCATTCCATCTTATATTCCCTTAATCATCACGACTGTTCATATACTCTGTTTCACTGTCCTTATGTCTTCGCATGACTCCAAATCACTGTAACTTGATGATAACAGTACCAAAACATAAGTGACCTTAACTGAAGGTCATATACATTCCAAAATGTCTTCATCTAGCTCGTAAGCCATCATCTATTATACACTATCTTCGATGTCCAAAACACTACTATTGTACTCTGTAAATATGTCTCCATACTTAGTCATTTTCAAGACCGCATCTCCAAAACTAAACTTAACTTAATGCGATCACCATATCTGATGTATATCCATAAATGACAACCCTCAAGTGCTTCATACTACTCTAAAGCATCACTTGCCAACAATCTCTCCCTTTGGAATTGATGGCAACACTTAGCGAAAAATGACTAAGTGTCCAAACAAAACACTCAACTCTCCTTTTCTCTTTCTTCTCTTTTCTCCTAATATCTTTTTCTTTTTCTTTTATATATATATTTTTTGTATTTTCTTCTTATCTTATACATTTTTTCTTCTTCTTTTCTTCTCTCCCTTTGACATGAATGACAAAGGTATAACCAAAATAGCAAAACTTTACAAAAATTTAGGACTTAGTGCTTGCTCACCAGTTTTAGAATATCTTGGAAGGAATCTTCTAAGGTCTTCACTGCATCATTCCATGATTTGATCAGTAGTTCACTGACATGTATCGGGCCATTCAATGCATAAGATGAAGTCTCCACTACTTTCAATTATGCTGGTATAGAGTTGGTCATTGATTCCCCAATCTTCTCCATTTCAGTAAGAAGTGCTTCAAGAATTGATAGCTTAGGAGTGATTAAACTCTTCAGCAAACCAAATCTTTCCATTAGTCTCCATTTCTCTATATCCAATACATTCATTTTGTCAATAATCTTGGATGCCTTCTTGTCCATCTCTAATATAGGTTGTGAGGAGGTCTCACAACTGTCCATCATGCTATCCAAAGTAGCCCTATCCTTAGCTAGTATATCCTCAAATTTATGAATGTGTCTGATGGGGTTAATGCAATAGCTATATAGCTTCCTTCCATGTGCGACACAAATTTTGGCCTTAGGTGTAGTTGTTCTCAGAATGCCCAAGTCCCATGAAATAGACTGGCATACTTCCTTCAACTTTTTCTCTAGCTATCTTTTCTCTTCCTTCTCTTCTGTGATCTTCACTAGTGACTCATAGTGAATGTCAAAGTTTTCTAGTGCCAAATTTAGGTTCTCTACATCATCTTTTCCTTAAAAAATAAGAGGTATAGGGAGTATATTGTTTACTATATTAACTACCCTAGCAATTACCTTAACCTTTTTGTCCCCTTTTTGTTCAGATCTTTCTTTTTCCTTAGTGAATTCCATGAAGGATAATTTAATCAATTCATCCTCATCCATGTTCTCTACATCTATGCTCATAGGCTTGTCCATACTTGAAAACAATAAAGTGGTGGAAGTATTAGGTTCTTGCTTGACTTCAATTATTACCTCTTCTTCTGTACCCGTGTCTATCTCTTCTGTCTGTTTGGTTTCTTCTCCCTGATCATCTTCTTTCTATCCTTCCTCTTCCTATTTTCCTTCATCTTATATTACTGCACTAGCCATGTTCCCTTGAAATGGATCACTCTCATTAAGTGTAGTGTCAAGAGTTACATGCATACCAACAATAAATAAATCTAGTTTCTTATCAGAACTTACTTTTCTTCTTTCCATATTTCCCTATGCTGACTTAGAGCTTTGTCCAACTCTTATAGGTGTGGGCTTGGTAGTCTTAGGATGTGAAGTTTTCTTAGGCTTTTTGATCATTAGTATCTGATCTAATGTGTGAGGTCCTACCCTGACCCATCCTAGCTCAACATTCATTTTGACATTTGATTCATCAGGATGATACTTTGAGTATAGACATTTGACCTATTTTGGATTACATATGCTATCATTGGATCTTATGAGATATTTGTTATAGATTTTTATGATGATTACGTTAGTCGTACTCTTTATATATGCTCATTTTGGTTCCATGATTATCTATGACATATGAATTCTGCATTCTACATTTGTTATGTCATTTTTAAGTATAATGAATATTGGTGGAATCATGGTTCTATGATTAGTTTAGGATTACATGCTTATGTGGAAATTGAATCGATATTTTGATGTTAGAAGAATTAGGGTATAATGTGAATTATGTAATGTTTCATGAAATGCAGTTATATATATTATCAAGTTTAGATGTTAACACTTCATTTTTGAAATGATTATTAATGCAAAGATTTTATGATATACTGACATCGAAATTGAGTGTGCAAGAACATGGTCATGGTTGTAAATTCGGGGAAACAAGAAAGGATCTAAGTGCAATCAGTTTGAAAACCAAGGTCGACTCTAAGAAGAGAATGACCTCATCGTATCATGTTTTTATTCGTAAACGTGATGCCTGTGTGTATGTGGTTGACAATGTTTGTAAATGTATATTTGTAAGTAAATTTCATTTTTGTGAAAATATAAATGTATTTGTCCACAAAGCATGCCAAATGTGTTTGTGATGTGTGCTTTAGTGAGGTGTCACTTGACACCATGGTGATGATGTGGCATGCTTGAGTGGAATAAGGACCCCACCCTCTCCTTAGTTGGTTTTGAGTATTCCTAAGCTAGGTAGGTGGTTTAAGGAATCAAGATTTATGTAACCAATACTCCATTTTCGGATGCAAGTTTAACTGGGGTTTTTGAGGGGTTATGTGGAGTCCCAGGGTGTGGTTTAGGTTGGATTTTGGTGCCCCAAGGCTAGTACTTGGGTTAGGGGGCTTATTTCTTCTATTTCCACTTTTCTAGGCCACTTTTTTGCCTCTCCAAATAGGCCATTTTTGATATAAACAAAAATGGAAATGCTATCTAGGATGTCTCACCTTTTCATGTGTTGAAATTCATTCCATACCTTTAGTAAGGGCAAGTGTCACTTTGTCTAGGATCTAGAAACCTAATTGTTTTGGGAAGAGAGAAGTGAGAAGAATGTTTGAATGTCTATAGGGGAGAGAGACTTAGGAGGAGGACACACTTGTTCATTTTTGTCTATGTTAGATTTGGAGAGAGTGAGATGAGATCTAGAGAGGTTTGGACTAAGTAGATTTGAGAAGAATAGCAAGCTTGGAGTCAAGAGGAGCTCATCTTCAACTTTTTAATTTTTCCTTGGCTTAGGAGAAGGTTGGTGGTTTCTATCTTGTGATTATTTTGTATATGCTTTGAAAGAAATGTACTAGTGTGAGATTTGTAAATTGTATTACCTTGTGTTGAATCTTATATTGTTTGGTTTCATTTTGAGATTTTGCTTTCAATCTTGTTTGTCTTCTTGAATTGCTTCATGTTTTTGGGTGTGCAAGTTCACTCTTCATCCTTGGGAGGATTTGAGGAGAACTTGGGGTGAAGGGCATAGTTGGGATTTTTTTATGTATGAGAACATGGTTGTATGGGCACCACGAGAGCCTTCTTATGTTTGTTTGGGGGCCATAAGGGAATTGTTGATGCTCATGGATTTGAGCTATTTGGTTGGAAGGGCCTTGTGAAGGCTTGTAATATATGTTGAAATGATGTTTTGTTATAAGATAGGTATCTCCATAAGAGAAGATTCCACCTTCACCCATCTATGGATTCAATATTTAGAGTCCTTTGTGCAAGCTTGGGAAGGGAGTAAATTGTGAAAGTCTTTGTACCAAATTGTGTTTGTATGTTTATGCTTTATGTTGTTGTGTGTAACCCATCCTATTCTTGTTTCCCCTAGCTCAGGGGTGGCCATGTAATGACCTAGGCTGGGAGGTGAGCCTCCATGGCCATGTGGAAACAATTTTTATGTTTGCAGGTTTTTGGCTTTCTTGGTGTAAAGTTGAAGTTCAAGTGAAGATTCAAGTTTTAGCTGAAATTAAAGATTATTTATTATCCTCTCGAAAAGGATTTACTACTATTGTAATTCAAGTTATTTCATTGTAAAAATCATTGTATCTCTTAAAGTTGAATTGTTGTATACTCTATGATGGAATTTTAAATCAATTTCCTACCTTTATGTCAACATAAATTAATTTCTTTCAAAATGTTTAGTTCACATTTGGTGTAGAAATTCTGCAAATTCCATATATCTACTCATAAGTTAAATCCCTGCAAAAATGCATTTGATGAAAATCTTAAGAAAATTATGTATAAATGGTAAATCTATTTTCTACATTTATGCGATCAGAAATTGTTTTGGTTGAAAACTTCTGGTTGAAATGTTTAGTATATTCTATAAACCTGTTTCATAAATTAAATTTCCTGCCAAAACATATGATGGTTAAAATTAAAAGAAATATTTCTGGTATATTAAACTTCAACTTCTGTGTTAATTCTGTAGTAAAAATTATAGTTTAAATGTTCAACTGTTCATTCAAAGAATTTATGTTTTGTTGTATTATAATGGACATTAGAATATGTTAAACTATTTTTAGTAAGTTGTGTAATGCCCAGTAGATTTTGGGCATTACATAATGCTTTCTGAGTATCCTTAATAACTTCATCATATTTTCTAGCCATTATTTTTACAAGTCTGGCTTTTGTTCTCAATAAGGGTCTGAGCTCCTTGGTTATATTTTCTCTCTCCTGTATAGAGACTACATGAAACATGTCCTCAATTTGTTTATTCCTTATTGCTTCATCCTCTGTTTGTGCAAGTTGTTTTCTGATTTCTAATTTTCCATACAAGTCCTTAAGTATACTTCCCTCAATTTCCAATAGATTCTTCTTGTATACAAGTAAATGTTCAATCACCATGTCTTCTATCAATGATTGATTGTCAGAGTCATACCTCTCATAATATATGTTTAATGTCTTTAGGTTACCATCTCTTATTATCCTTTTGTGCAATATTTTTATATCTGGTTTCCAAAGATTCTCTTCTTTCTTTTGTTCTACTTTCTCTTATTTCTTCTCAACTTCCTTATCTTCTTTCTTCTCATGTTCCTTATCATCTTTCTTCTTGGCTTCAAATTCAAACTTTTGTCTCTTAGGGATATTGGGTTTGGTAATTCTAGTGGATCTCCTAGGTGTGCTTGTAGGTGTATTTTCTTGTGCTATCTTCTTTGGAGTGATAGATAGATCAATGATATTGGAAGTAGGATTTACTATGTTTTCTTCTGAAGGTGGAGGGGCTTCAATTTTCATGCTTGTCAATCCAGATGTTCCTTCAGTCATCTTGGTCCTTACTTCTTTCAGTTCTTCCTTTGTTATCCTGACCTTTTCTGCCATATCACCAACCATTTTCTCTTTCTTTTTCTTATGCCTCTATCATGCTCTTCTATGACTTTTGCTAATTGTTCTTCATATGTCCCCCATCTCTCCTCAGATGTGTCAATTTCAGATGCCAAGACATGTTCTATTTGCATCACAAGATCTTCAAAACTAACTTCGTAGCCCATGGGGTAACACCATTTATTTCTAGGCTCAATTGCTTCAAAACATACACAATCAGTTTCAACCATGAAACATATTGTATCCTTGTACTTCTCAACCAATTCTTCAGGGATTCTATATCTTTCTTTCATTTGTTTTTGTAGAATTTTGATCATGGAAAATAGTTCACCATCTACCCATGTACTATTTTATCTTCGGTAGCTCTCTGATATTTGAATACCAGTGGGTATGCTATCCTTGCATGCCCTAGGGTGCATTCCAAGAAACTTGTGCTCAATATGTATGTACATGTGAATTAAAAGTGAGCCAAATCTAAAAGCCTTAGATTTATCCTTCTTTATTATCTTCACATTTTCCTAAAACTGTTGTGCAAGAATATCACATAGGTTATATTTTGTGTTCTCTTTCACCATCCTATAGGCCATCATTATGACTCTTGCTGAGGTTGAATTGGGTCTACTATTGTAATAGAGTTTGTATCCAAGTAACATAGCAACCAATCTCACATCCTATTGGAATATGTCATTAACTGTCATAGCCCACTTGTCCCATTTTGAATGAGTTAGGTTTTCAACTTGTTTCTTTATATTCTTTTATGCTACATGAATAACTCTAGTATTATCTAATCCAGTAATGTCATGAATTAGCTCACTACAAATCTTTACAGGTTTCTCTCCTATCCAAATGAACTGGTCATGAATTCTGCTAAGTATTATCTTGAACCATTCCATTTCACTGAATTCATTCATGTGGGTTAACTTCATGATGGTTAGGTCATCTAAGTGTTTAAACTCATCCTTCATTTTACCATATGATTCAATCATCTCATCAATTTCTCTGAATATCTTTGCATCTCCTATTGTCTCATACTTGTAATGGATGTATGCCCTAATATCTTCTACGTTCAGGATGTCATATGGTGTTTGTGAAAAAGTTCCTTCAAGGTCATCCTCACAAGACTTAAAGGGGTGTCTCTTAAACTTATATCTAGGTCTATCCACAACATTATAAATCATAGGTGCATCCATAGTTTTATTGTTTGAGTAAATGATCTAAATACCTTGAACATGCTGAATTCAAAACTTTTGCTTCGATCAATCATGCAATGTAGTTGTCTAGTGGTTTGATATGCTTCTTAACTCTACTCTCCTTGGTCGCTGCTCATCAAATGGTGAAGAAGTGTGTTTCTTGGAGGTATTTTATTCATCTCCAAGTGAGTAAATGCACTTAACATAATTAGCTCAACTTCACATATTGTCCAATCAATCACAAATATCATGCTCATGGGATATGAATCTTCAAATGTTGTGATCACATATATAAAATCCAAAGTGTCTGTATACACCATAACTAAGATCACATGAGCTTACTCCTTAGAATTAGGGGTTGGATATAATCCGTTGTCTTCATCCAATGCTCCCCCTAAGGCCATTCTCGGCCTTCTAGGTTGATGTAGCAATTTTAACATTAGGAGAAGGCACAATAGCATCTAATGTCTCTCCCTAAACCAATGCCTTATTGAATTCTTTGATCTTCCATGTCTTACCATCGCTTCATCTTCTGGATTCCTAAAATGATTCTTGAATTCATCCATGTACTCACCAAGACTTTTACCACCGTCACCAATATTATTCTTTATAACCATCGGAGGTGGTCCTCTTCTTTTGTCCATTCCATTATACCTGCAAAACTTAGCTATATGTCCTAAGTTGTTGCATTTGTAATATGTAGGTAGTATTTTGTCCTAATTAATCTACAATTTACAAAACCTTATTGTATGCTTAAAGTTATTGCATTTGTAGCATGTGATTTTGGCTGTTGATTCTTCTCTGATGCAATCTTGTCTTTTTCTTGATTAACCAGGTTTCCTACATTCTGCTTTCTTGTGTACATATGCATAACAGTTATAACAATAACCAGTAAAGGGTCTGAAAGGGCCTTTACCTCTACAATATCTTTTCATGTGTCCAAGTTTGTTGCATCCATAACATCTACCTCTGAAAGGCCTGATCTGATCTCTAGGTTATTCAAAAGTAGGTCTTTATTCAATCTTCACTTCATGTGATTCTTCATGAGTTTGAGAACATTCTCCTTCATTGTATCCAATTCTAGTCGTATCTCCTTTAGGTTTCTATCTCTCTCTTTGTTCATCAATCTTATCACTTATCATATGTAATTTCTCAATGTGTAACTTGGCTTGAGTGAGTTCACCTTTAATGATCTGATTGTATTTATCTAATAACAGACATTTATCCTTGTAGTGATCAAGTTCAATCTACATTTGTCCTATTTGCATGTTCTCTTCTTTTAGAGTTTCTTCAACTTTGTATCTTGCATCCTTTTCATGTTGGATCTCTGTAATCATCAAAAGATTAATTTGTTCTTTTTCTTGCTCAAACTTCTTTAACTGGTTTGATGTGTCATTGTCTGAATCCTCCTTGATCTTTTCCATAAGGTCTTGTCTTTGATTTCTTGAAAGTTCAAGTTGTTCCTTTAGTTTCTTGATAAAACCTTATGCTCTTCTTAATTTTAATTTTAATTCGCCATTCTTAGTCTTTTCTTTGTCCAGGTCATCAAGTGCTACTTCAAATTTCTCTTGCAAATTTTTTGAATCCATTCTGATCTCCCTTAAGCTTATCCATTTTGATCTCCCTTAAGCTGTTAGACTTTCTCTCCAAGGGCCAAAAGCTCTGATACCAATTGCTAGGATTGAGTAATACTAGGGGGGATGAATCAGTATTACAAAACTTTATATTAAACTTAAATCAATGACAAATAAACCATATGATTGTAGAAATGAAAAGAACATAAGAAAATAACACACAACTCATAACACCATGATTTGTTTTCGCGGAAACCCTGGCCAAGGAAAAACCCCGATGGGGATGGTACTGACAAATATGCACTAAGGCATAATGTCCATGTTAGGAGACTTAGCCCTGTTAGGAGATGAGTATTACATAGTACATTTCCTTGTTAGAGGAATATCAACCCTGTTAAAAGTATACAAAACCCTGTTAAAGGTATACCAAGCTTACAAATCTTACAATCAATATTTTTCTTACAAAGTGTTCTTCAAGAATGAACAATACAAGCATCTCCTAGGCTTTGATAGTTCCAGTTGTAGTTTTCAATACCATTTGTCAATATATGATCTCACATCTTCTATTAACCATTATTGATATCTCAATCTCGTTGTCTCACATATTGCTCCACAAAAAGTTCTTCATATAAATATGTATTCTATCATTCAGTCAGCTCCCAAATACAATACAAAATAGAATAATTAATAATGCAAGGAATAAATACTAAGCCAACGATCTTGTATTACCAAAGTGTCAAAAATACATAGTCTTTATTTAACTTAGCACATTACCATTCCATCTTATAGTCCCTTAATCATCGCGATTGTTTATATACTTTGTTTCACTGTCCCTCTATCTTCACATGTTCCAAATCACTATAACTTGCTGATAATAGTACCAAAACATAAACGACCTTAACTGAAGGTCATATACATCCAAAAATGTCTTCCTCTAAGCTCGCAAGCCATCATCTATTATATACTATATTCATTGTCCAAAACACTACTGTTGTACTCTATAAATCTGTCTCCATACTTAGTCATTTTCAAGACTGCATCTCCAAAACTAAACCTAACTTAATGCAATCACCATATCAGATGTGTTGACATAAATGACAACCCTCAAGTGCTTCAAACTACTCTAAAGCATCATTATCCAACAATGTTTACATACACATAATATTCAACTATAAAAGCTTAACATACACTATTCAAACTTATACGTTCCTTGCATAAATATTTCACAAGAAAGCCATGCTTTCCTAACTCCCAATTAAGGAAAGAAAGATTTCAAAACTAGAAACAATTCTACAAATTGGATACAACTTCAACCTACAACATACTATAACCCTATAAAAGGTGCTCAAAATGAGATAATATTACAATGAAAAGTAGATATTTCACAAGCAATAATCATCAATCATCAACATGCACACAATGAACACATAGGAATGAATAGGTTAACACTCAACTTCTATTGATAATTGAGGTAAAATAATGGTATACATGTCCAATTTGAGTTATAGAAAAATGTAATACTTGCAAAAAGAACTCCAACGTCACTAAGTGTCAGAAAATTGCATAATGAAAACTGACTTAAAAAAATGAGAAGTTTACAATACTTGTGTATTTTCCAAGGCTATTGCATAAGAATATGGCCTCAACCAACATTGTCAAATATAACCAAAAAGCCTATTTTTAAGCCTTGCAAAAGGCTCAAAAAATGGATCGATTATGAAGAAATTGTCAACTTTGACCCCTTCCATCATAAAGGCACCAAAAAATGCTTCAACCTTTCCTAAATTGACTCAAGAACCCCTATATACCTTCCATCTATTTCTCAACCTTTTCTAACTTCCCCTAAATGCTTGGAAGCTCATAAATCCCAATCCAACTCATCATTTGACTTGGTACTTGCACATTTTTTCCTATAAATTTATAAATTTTTTATTTAATATCCATTAAGAGGTTTATAAAGATCACCACCTTGATGAATATTAATTACATATTATTCCCATGTAAAAATATAGAAAAATAATAATAATATGCTTTTATATTAATATTTATCAAGTAATGTAAAATATATTACTTTACAAGTATTAATATAAAAGTAATAGTATTGCATTTCAAAAAGCATGAAAGCTTTTATTATCTCACAACTTCTAATCAAAAGGAAAACAAATAAAAAGTAAGGCAAAATACCTCCCATCGTGGCTACTAGTGTAAAATCAAACCCTAAATTGAAGCATTCTTTTATTTCTATTTCCTTATCTCTTTGTTTCACTCTTGGAATCGCCTATGAGGATTTGAAGGAGCTCTGCATTTATTCTATGAAGATTTGTGATAATTTTTTAGATATTTGAGGCTTATTTCTAAGAATCTCTGTGCATCTTGCAGTTCTAGAGGTAATTTGAGTTCCACTCACTCATTCTCACTGCTTGCTACTATTTGATGTAGACCACAGTTCTGTATATGCAAGGAAAATAATTTTTTTTCACTCCCAACCCTCTATTCCTGTGTGATTTCCTCTATTGCTCAAGGGTTTCATAAGAAAACAAAAAATTGAAAAGACTACACAATATTCTATTTATGAGTTTGCATACTTAGGCCGACCTCTTTTGGTTGCATGACCTTTTTTATTGTTACTTGATGTTTGAGGAAATTATTGCAAATAGCTATGGCTTCTCTTTGAATTTTGGGTTTTTTTTTGGAAATCTTAAACACGTATATTTTTAGAGATTCATGCTCTCTGTATAACTCCATGAAGAATGCTACTCATATGCATTTTATCTCTATCTTTAATAGGCTTGAATATGAGGGTTTTTTTTTTCTTGATTTACATGTTAAAAAATGCTATACCCTTTTCCATGTAGCTTTATATATTGGATCTTCTTTTTCCTATAAAAAGAATTAGTTGTTCACTCCTCAAAATTGCCCTTTAACAATGATTTGATGTTATTCCTTTAGTCCCATGTCATTATTATATGATTGTGTCCTCACTAGTTTGAGCTCATTGCTTGTTTATATTTATCTCATATTGATGAAGGGTTCTCCCCATAATACCAAAAACACATAACAGAAATAGAGAAACAATAACAATTTGCAAGAACAAAAAAGTGGGCTTCTTATTATCTCCACAAATGTGAAATTACAAATTTTAGAATTACAATATGCAAAGCCACATGGGCATTTTCCTTACAATATTCTGTAGGACAAAGCCTCAAATCATTACCCAGAACTACTACCCAGGACTGCCCTAAACAACACTACATACCTTCCTTATATAGGCAATTTTTTTACCGCCTGAGAAGGTTCCAGAAATTTAGCCATTAAGGCCGACTACTCCTAGAATTATTTTATTTTTCATAATTATTACATTAGGGTCGGCTCAAAATAATTACAAATTTTATTTTTAGGTAGCCCAACTTCTGGAGGCCATAAATTTTTAATTGTACCTCTGTTTGGCTATTATAGCCACTTTTCAAAAATGGCAGGACCCGATCTATAGTGCCTCACTCGCGTAAGCTACAATCAACTAGGGGTCAATCATGATCCCGAGCCTCTAAGGTCTTCAAAATTGAGCTCAAAGATTTCATATCCAAAAAGCTCAATAACTTCACCAATACAGATGATATGACAATGAAACTCAACTGGTAGGCTGATATGACTAAGATGAACCTCCACTTGTGAAATTAGAACATTCCAAGCTCATATGACCAACTTACTAAAAATAGTAAGTTTCCATAAATAGAAGCTCTGCACAAGATAGCCCTTATTGAAAAGAAACCAGAAATATTTTTGGGTGATGCAAGATTTCCCTTACACCCAAGATGCTCATGCATCAGACACCTAGGGTAATTTGAGAAGTGCCCCTATCATGTCTCAACTGTGCAAAGGAAAACCAAGATGGTTAACCTCCTCCCTAGTCAGCCATGATGTATCTTCTACATGTCGTCCTTTCTATTTTACTAGATATTCTTCATATGTTATGTTCCTTGTGCTTCTTCCAACATGACTATCCAGTATATCCTCAATCTCCTTGATAACTAAAGTAGTTGCTGAAATACTCCATCGTGCTTCTGTGATTCCATCTTCAATCCCCCCTTCATGATATTCTGTCATATCTAAAATGTTAAATACTGGTTAAATATTCATCTTAGTAGGCAATTCTACTTCATAGGCATTTCATGAATTATGCTTCTTCATTATCTTACATGGCCCAAACTTCTTCATTTTTAACTTGTTATATGTACCTACTGGAAATTGCTTCTTCCGCAAATGAACCATGACTTCATCCCCAACCTAAAATTCTTTATGCCTCATTTTCTCATCTACCTTAGCCTTATACTGCGTATTCATCTTGGTAATGTGCTTCCTCACCTCCTCATGGATGTTCTTCAAATATTCTACAAAATCATCAACTTCAACACTACTTATCTCTCCTTTGTCTATCTTCCTCAACTCGGAAGCATTTATAGGACTACTTCCATATAAAATCTAGAATGGTGATTTACCAATACTTCTGTTGACATAATTATTGTATGCAAATTCTACCTGTGGTAAACTCAAATCCCATCTCGTTGGCTTATCTCCAACCAAACACCTCAGAAAACTCCCCAAAATCCTATTTACCACCTCTGTTTATCCATCATTCTATGGATGATGTGATGAATTGGACTTCACATCTATTTTTAACTTCTTCCACAATGTGTGCCAAAAACCCAAAAAACTTAGTGTCTTGGTTTGAAACTATGCTCTTTGGTAAACCACGTAGTTTCACCACTTCTTTGAAAAACATTTTCGCCATATGAACAACATCATTAGTCTTCTTGTAGGGATTGAAATGTGCCATCTTTGAAAACATGTCAACCACCACAAAAATTGAATCATGTCCCCACTGAGTCCTTGGTAAACCAAGAACAAAGTCTATACTAATATCCTCCCATGGCTTCTCTGGTACAGGTAATGGCTGATACAACCTTGTATTCTGATTTCTCCTTTTACCATTTGACATAGTTTGCAACTCTGTACAAACTTCTTGACATCTTGTTGTAATTGTGGCTAGTAATAATTCTCACTAACCAGAGCAAGGGTTTTATCTCGACCAAAATGTACAACCAATCCTCCACTATGTTTCTCCTTGATGATATTCTCCCTCATAGAGCTTCATGGAATGGAAAAATGACTCCCTCTAAATAGCATACGATCATGGATGATGAAATCCAACCACTTCATTCCATCTAGGGTAATAGGTTTTGTACAAGCTTTCCAAGCTTCACCAAAATCAAGATCCTCTAGATACAAACTCTTGAGTTCCTAAAACCCAACCACCTCAATATATATCTTTGTCAAAAAAATTTGTCTTCTGCTAAGTGCATATGCAACCCTGTTAGACTTTCCACTCCTGTGTTTCAAAACAAATGTGTAACTCTTCAAAATATCAACCCATTTCAAATGCCTCTGATTCAACTTTCCTTGAATATTCAAATATTTCAAACCTTGATGATCAATATATAAAATAAACTCTTTAGGAAGAAGATAATGTCTCCACTTCTTCAATGCTTGAACTATAAAATAAAATTCCTGATCATAAGCAAAATATTTCCTCTTGGCATCATTTAACTTCTCATTGAAATAAGCAATAGGTTTACCTTCTTGGCTCAAAACAACTCCTATTGTAGTACCACTAGCATCACAATCTACTTGAAACACCTTATTAAAATCTAGAAGTGATAAAATAGGTTGTTTTGTAACTTTTTTTATTTAACAATTTAAAACTCTTATCTTCCCCTATAGTCCACTTAAACTCTTTCCTATCTCCTCTCATTGTTTCAGTCAAGGGTCCACAAATACTGCTAGAACTCCTGATAAATTTTTTGTAAAAGCTAGCCACACCATGAAAAGATTGATAACCTACAACTGATTAAATATCTTGATGAACTAAAGGAACAATGATTAGAGATCATTGAGCTATCAAAGTGATATGTAAGATGATTAAATCAATCAATAAGTTGTCATTGATGTCAACTAGTTTTGACTATACTTATCATGATAGTTACAAACATCTGGACATCTCTAGAAGGAATAAATGGTGAAGAAATTAGACATCTACATAAGGAAAAGATGGATATGATAGATAAGGATAAGGTATACATTGGGTAACTTATTGACGAGTCTATGACATTATATTGTTGACTTGAGCATGTTACATTATTCTATTATGAAGAAGAGATCATAATTGAACAAGTTAATGTGGTTGGTAATTGAAGATTTCTGTATACACCAAGTTAGTATTGTGTATACGAGTGATAAGTAATAATGAAATTAGTTATCACCAATGCATTCAGTATTAACTGAGTATGGATGAAAACATTAAATGTTATAACATCCGGCTGAAATTGATGAGATGGAAATTGCTTATGATTCTAAGGTAACATATGAAGATTGTTATAAGATCCATGATTGAAAAAATTCAGAGATGATCAAAGGGAAGAAAATGAAATGTGTTATTGACACATCTACCAAGGAAGTTTGAAGTGGCAAAATGGACAAAGAAGATTAAGAGGCAAAATATAATGGCTGAAATGAAAAAAGTTTACACGTCTATTTAAGAGACATGAGGTTCATTGTTGAACTACACTGGATGAATAGAGACTGCAGAAGATTTTGCGTGAAGACATTTTCATGCATTTCTAATCAAACTAGTTACAGACAGAACTGAGCTAAACTATAGGCATAACCAAGCATCAAAGATATATACACCAAGTGAAGTAAGTTGAAGGATATGATGAAGTGAATTGATTATTAATTAGATGAGTTTTTATGAGCTTAGCATAGATGTGAATTCTAACAAATTAAGTTGTATTTGAATCAGATCACTACTGTATCAGTTTAACCATTGTTACAGCAAAATCTCTTAACCGAGTGGACTTAACAGTCTTTTTTTTTTCCATATGATATTCAGGGAATGTTAATTGTTATCTTGTTGAACCCATAGTGAATGCTAGTCAAAAGTTAGTTGTTAGTGATAAATCCTTTAACCAGGTCATACCTGACAGTGTGCATTGTAACCTTTAATAGGGTTGGCTCCTAACTGAGCTCACTTCAGAAGAGTGAAATATTTTTGGGTTACCGGTCCCAGGTGGTTTTTCCCTTATCAGGGTTTCCACGTTAAATCATTATGTTATGTGTTATTTGTTATGATTGTTTTTCTATCATAGTTTACATGTTTCATATTTAATTAATCAGTAAAGATGGTTTGGATAATTACTGGTATTCGGTAAATGTTCAAAAAAATAGTTATTTTATCTTACCGAGCTATTTGATTTGTTGAATAAGTTTGAAAAAGTACATCTAAGAGTTTGGGACTATAGGATAACTAATTTAACTAATTCACCCCCTCTTAGTTATCTAAGAAAGATCTTACCTCAGTAGCACTCCTTAGATTAGGCCATTCGAGGATAGCCTTCACTTTCTCTAGGTCCATTTTTAGACCTTCTACTGAAACTACAAATCCCAGATACACTAACTCATTCTTCACAAAACTGCACTTCTTCAAATTAATCAACAATTTCTCTTCCCTTAACTTCTCCAGCACCCTACAGATATGCATTATATGTTCCTCCAATATCTTAATAAAGATCAAAATATCATATAGGTAAACAATGAAAAACTTACCCCAAAATTATTTCAAAATTTCTTTCATGAGGTGCATGAAAGTGCTTGGTGCATTGGTTAGCCCAAAAGGCATGACTAACACATTCAACAAATCTGCAACTTCTGCAAGTACACTGATACTAATACACCTTATTTGTTAATTGAATAACTAAGTACACAAATACATATACACCAGAAACAATAGAAAACTATATTGCTAGTGAATTGATAATGCCCCGCTTCTCACGCAAGAGCCATGCTTTATTTAAAGGAAAAAAATCTAACAGCTAACTAATCATGTCACAAAAATATGTGTAACTTTATTACAACACTATTAAAAAAAAATGAGAAAATCTATAAGACTGAAACATATTAGATCTAGAAAAGAGGAAAGAGCTGCTGCGACATAAAATCTAACTTCCCACTCTCTCCTAGATTTCCTCAGAGAATTCATCATGTTACCTTGGTCTTTGTTGGGTGACTGCCACCTTGATCATCTAGAAATCCTCTGCTAGTGTTTCATTAATGCTTCTCTGCTAGAGCTTGCTGAAAGACCGGGTCAAGGATTCAATAAATGAATATGCTTTACCTAGTCAAGACAACGGTTGCTATTTCAATGCACTGCACTTCAAAGGTTAGGATAAAAGACATTCATGGTAATAAACACCAAAATACGCATGATCATTTACATTCAAATAGATATTTTACTTATTAAAAACATAATCATAACTTCAAAGCAAGTAATATAGTAAATTTATCCAAGTGTAGCATATTAAGTATGGTTAAACCATGATAGCAGTCTAGTGACAGCATGCCATATAATAACATAACTGAATATCAAAGTCTTGGAGAAAATATAACATAACAAGGAAAAAGACCTAACAAAGGCTATCCTAGGGTGTCTACAGTATGACATTAATATGCCTCATCATTTCCCCCTATGGATACTAGTATCGGTCCTTAGGAACTAAAACATTTATGATCTTTGTAAGAACCCTGATGTCTCCTTCTTGAGTCTCTCCAATCATTGAACTGCCCACTCGCCAGTAGAAACCATTTGTTCGTTCCAACTTTATGTGCCTACTCATCTCCAATTGCTCGTCTATCTCATTATCCATGAAACTGTATAGTGGCCATAAAAGCAAAGGAGGCTGAAAGGTGAGGGTAACCACCTCTCTGGTCATGGTTGTCATCCCAACTATATGTACCATTGGACCTGTTGCATCAAAGCTTGAAAGTTAATGAGACTATGGGAATCTGTCTTCTTTAAGGCCATAGTTAACTTGACCCATCTTTGTTGTAACCCTTCTACTGCTCTGTGCCCTTCTTCTAATGATAGCCTTTCAAATTCTGCGAAGACCTATTCCCTTTTATCCAGTATTCTTCTTCTGTGTGTGGATTCATTGAATCCATAAACAATGTCTAGCCAATTACAATACAACCTTTTGGGTGAGCCAATCTCAGGATGAAGGGGAAGTGTAATGGATCATTCAATCTCCCTATATCTGTTCAACTACTCCCCATAGTTGACCCCATTTCTTACCCAAGATAGTAGAGAAGACAAGTGAATATCACCAACAAATAATAGAGGATTCTAGTCAGTGTTAGATGGAATGGCATAATTATGCATGTACAGTTCACACAAAAGATTCCTAATAAAATCCAGTGATGCCTCATATGTAGCCACAAAGTTTTGAGGTGTGCTTATGTCGGTGCTCAAATCCCTAAGAACCCTCATCAATTTAAACATTAACAATTGCTCCTTTAAACATAGGGCATAAACCCTAGGAGGTGGCCTACATTCAATTATCTTAGGAATTAATTATGTGACTGAATCCAACTTTCCTTGCAGAAGTTGAATTTCCTACTTTTGCATTCCTATTTCCTTTTTCAATTTATCTCTTTCCAACTCCCACATGGATTTTTCATATTGAATTTGTGTAAAGTAATCAATAGATAGGGAGTGTACTGTTACCTTTTCTTGATTTCTTAGTGGAACTGGGTGTACTGGTATTTCCTCTTGATTTTCTAGTGGAACTAGTGCTGATGCTGCCAAAATGTCATCCTTTCAAACATTTCCTAGATGAGAAGAAGATACATCAAAGATTTCTTTTTTCTTTGTTTCTTTTTGTTCTGTTGCCTGGCCCAAAATAGTGGCTGCATGATCTTCCTCCATCGTATCATGACACCCCATGAAAAAAATTCTTGCTTGTGGTTGTACTTCCATGGGTTCCTCAATAGTAACATCATGGGTAGAGCTAGTCATTGCATGAGAGTCCTTCTCCATTTCTTTTGTGTTCAGACGAACACTGCATCGTAGTGGTGTGTCGACTGATGCTGAATGGAATTTTTTTGGGATCTTTCTCTTTGTAGTAGACATGGCTATAGGATGAACAATGGCATCATCCATATCATATTCAACCATTTTTCCTTTTCCTTTCTCCTTATTTAGGGTATTCTATTTTACCTGCGAATTATGGGATTCTTCAGGAACCTCAGTTTTACTGCCCTCCAAGTTAGGGTTTGGATCATTTGTTGTCATATTTTATTTGTGAATTTATGAGGTAGAAGGGTTTTCTTGAGCCTTCTCTGGGATAGAAGGCTCCACATTCTTAGGAAGGACCTCGTTAGGAATATTTTCCTACTCTTCTTGATTTTCAGGTTGTGGCCCTTCAGGCTATGGATGATCACCATGTAATTACACATGAGGTGTTGCAATGAACTCATCTAAAGTTATGGGAGAGGTATCATGATGAGCTCATTCTACTAGGAGTTTTATTAGACCATGATGGGTGATGACATTTTGCCTTCCCTTCCTAACTTCTTCAGAACTAAAATAAAAAAATGAATACAGAACATTGGGGACATTTACCAAGTGGCCATGCCACAAATGAATCAGAAGCTTGAAATGAATGGTATGCATGAAAGAAAACCATCCTTCGCAGGTAATGTACCTTATGATGTGAACTGCTAGCTGAGGGTACTCACTAGGAAGATATGTTCATCTAGCACCTTGTTTTCTGTATTTCAATGCAGTGTCTTCTGGCAAAGAAAATTCTTCTCAGGTTGTGCGAGCATCATGGCTATGTGGAAAGGCTTTGCCTATGGCAGGAAGTATGAAAAATTCTACAATTCGCACCTTTGAAGCCTCTACTCTTAATCCTTTTATATAAGTGACCCCATTGCTATATGTCTGGAGGAATTCCAATGCTATAGCCTCATCATGACCACTCAACCATACAAAATATGTGAGCCATCCTACACGGTTAAACATATGAATGGTGGCTTGATCTTTCAATAAAGATGCATGATTAGCTGACTCATAACATATAGGCTATCCACCCATTCTGTTTGTTGAGAGCTTCTGCAACCTTAATTCCTTTAATTCCAATGGCTTCCCTAACAATTCCTCCTACTCTCTATGCTACCCAGTATTCAATTGAACTAGGGTTTGGTGATTATCTAGAAAATACTATCATAGCTCACTTAATGGGTAGTTCAAACAAAATGGCAGAGGAATTCAAAAAAATTGATTTGAAAAACTAAAGCTAGAATTTCAGATTTTAAAACTCAAGGCTACAGGGAATTTCGTATATAGAGGCTGTTAAATCAATGACTATGCAATACATCCTTGCAAGTTAATAATGGTGAATAATGGTGATCTTAAGCAAGGATATTTATTATATCACTTACTAAACTGACTGCCCCCTACGAAAAATAATGCAGGTGTCCTCACATGCATGGTTTAAAAGTATAATAGTACTTGGATAAATTACTAAATTAATTACATCGCTAGTTATAATAATGTCAAAGTAAGTAAAGATTAGATGAAATAATAGATGAATGCATACTTGGAATATAATAACCGTAAATATCAAAATCTAAAAAAGATTGAGTGACATGTGCCAAACAAAAAGTAACATTGCGTAATGATGATGTGATGGATGAATGTATATGGTAGGTAAAATTGATGAGATGTGATGTGATGGTTTCTTTATTATGGAATGAGATATTTTCATGGGAAACAAAAATTTTATTATGACTGCATACGTGTAGAGTCAAAGCAATGACCAAAGGGAGTTATTGGCTATAGGAGATTCTTCAGCTGGAGGAGGTCCATCGGCTGCAGGAAAGTCTTCAATTGGAGGAGGTCCATTGGTTGTAGGAGGTTCATCGACTGCAGGATCGTTATTGGCTACAGGGGGTTCAACTGCGATAGGAGAAATCTTGAACTGTCGTAGGAAGTTGACCTTTGTTTCTGGCTTATGGTACAGACGAAGTCTGTGACCATTTACCAACAACTTGAAATGTATGGGGTGAATTATTGATAATTGAACCACACCATTAGCATATACATGTTCAATTTCATAAGGACCAAGCCATCATGTTGTAAGATTACCTTGTGTCTCTTGATATTGAGAGTCATAAAAAAGGGCCCAATCACCAGGATTAAACCATTTATTGAGGATATGTGAGTCATGCCACTTTTTGTGTTGTATCTGGATCATTTTAGTCCATTGTAGGGCTACCTTTGTTGTTTCATCTTGATGGTTGAGCTGCATGATCCTATTGTGTTGCGCTATTGGAAGATCAATGTTTGGTTGTAATGTGGTTCGCATGGTCTTATGCTCAAATTCTATAGGCATTACAACATTATTTCCATAAACTAGTTCAAAAGGAGTGAAACCGGTTGTTGTCTTCCATGTCGTCCTATATGCCTAGACTAACTCTTGTAACCTTGTGCTCTAGTCCTTTTTATGTAACTACACCATTTTTGTGAGGATGGCTTCTATCTCCCTATTTGTGATTTCTACCTACCCATTTGCCTGTGGGTGATATGGACTTGATTTCCTATGGTGAATATTATATTCATTCATTAGGGAAATGATCAGTGTTGATATAAATTAGGTGCCCTGATCTATAACCAATTCTCTTGGTACACCATATCTTGTGAAGATTTCTTCATATAAGAACTCAACCACCTTGTTATCCCAAGCATGTTTCATAGCTCGTACCTCCACCCAATTTATTACATATTCTGTGCACACAAGAATATATGAATTATCCTTGGATGAAGGACTAATGGGTACAACAAAATATAGCCCCCATTTATCAAATGGAGTGACTACTACTTGAGGAAAGAGAGGCATTTCATCAGACTTTGTTGGTCACCCCATCTATTGGCATCGATCATATTTCCTTATGTAGTTGACTCCATCTTTATGGAGGGTTGGCCAGTGATATCCAATGTTCACTATCTTCATTATTATTCTCTTGGCTGCAAAATGCCCTCCACAAGGCTCATCCTGACAGACATGGAGGATGTCATAATTCTCATCCTCCCTGACACAACTCCTCAATATTTGATCAGGTCTAATGTATAATAGACAATACACAATCCATGAAAAGTTGAAAGTCTTTTCTATGAGGAGTCTCTTTTCTTTTGTGGAGAAATAGGGAGGTACCTTTTGAGAAACTAGGTAGTTAGCAATATCGGCATACCAGGGGGTTTTAGCTGAAATGGAGAACATGTGATCATCGGGGAAGAAATCATTAATGATGTGTGGTTCATCTGCATTCTACAATTGTGAGAGGAAGTCTCCAACCACATTTGACTTGCCTGGCTTATCCACTATTATGATGTCAAATCCCTGTAATAGTAGAATCCATCGGGCTAATCTTCCTATGATCACAGGTTTATTAGCGAGATACTTTATGGCTACATGATCACTATGCACAAATATTTGGTAGCCTGTGATGTAGTGGAAAAATTTGTTTAGAGAATATATAACAACCACAAGCTCCTTCTCTGTGACTATGTAATTCAATTTCTCTCCTTGCAGATTTTTGCTGATGAAATATATTGCATGTTCTATCATACCTTCTTTTTGTCTGAGTACAGCTCCTACTACATGATCTGAGACATCTGTATGAATGTTGAATGATAGTGCCTAGTTAGGACTTTGTAAAATAGGAGCCTAAGTAAGGACTGACTTCATCCGCATGAAGGCTTTATCACAATTTGGTGTCCATATAAATTCCAAATCCTTGGTGACTAGAGAATGCAGGGGACTAGTTATTTTATTGAAGTCTTTGATAAATCTTTTGTAATAACCAGTGTGTCCAAGAAAAATTTGGACATATTTTTTCTTGGTTGGTGTTGGAAGATTTCGAATGACTTCAATTTTGGCAGGGTCCACTTGGATTCCAACAATAGATATATAGTGACCTAGCACTATCCCTTCTTGCATCATCATGAAGTACTTCTCACTGTTCAAAGATAGGTTGTGTTCTTCACACCTTTTTAGAACTTTGTCTAGGTTCTTCATAGCTTCCTCATAAGTTTCTCCATATGTTGTAAAGTCATCCATATAGATCTCCATACAGTCATGAGAGATATCAACAAAAATGTTGATAACTTCTCTTTGGAATGTTACTGGTGCATTATAGAAACCAAAAGGAAAAACTGAATAGTCAAAATTTTCCCATGGGCAGGTGAATGTTGTCTTTTCTTGATCCTCATGAAAAAATCATATTTGATTGTATCCACTATACCCATCTAGGAAAGAGAAATACATTTTTCCTGCCAAGGAGTCTAACACCTGGTCAATGAATGGAAGAGGGAAGTGATCCTTTTTAGTTACATTGTTGAGTTCCCTATAGTCCACACACACTCTCCATTTACCTCTTTTTTTGGGAACTATTACTAATGGGGAAACCCACTAGCTATCTGATATTGGATATATGAATCCATCATTAAGAAGTTTTTGCAGTTCTATTTTTATTATTTCTCTTAATGTAGGGTTAACACATCTTTGAAACTGCCTAACAGGGGTTTTTTCATCTTTTAGGTATATTCAATGGGTACACAACTTTGGGTCTAGGCATTTCATGTCAACATAATCCCATGCAAATGCTGCAGTATGGTCCATCATCATTTTAGTCAACGATGTTTGTTGTTGAGGAGTTAGCTGGCTATTAATATTCAAGCAACAGCCAAGGGACACCTCTATTTTCTTAGTCAGTTCTATCATAGATGCATCTGTTAATGAGGGAACTTGTATCTCATGGGGAAGCAACTGGTGATAGAGTTGTGTGCCTGCAGGAGAATCCCATTGGTAATCAAGGTTTAAAACCTATAGAGAGCAGTTGTTATAGGAACATTCCAGAGAGTTTGGGTTTGATCCATACTAATTATTCATGATGTTGGTGATCACTTTGTCTTCTTCTTGGAGCTATGGGAAGGGATCTATTTTTAACATCATTAACTAGTACGCTGAGTTTATGACTTCATCTTCTTCTCCTATGTCAAGCCATATTGTTGAGGCTAATTCCATTTGAGGTTGGGTAGGTGGATACAAGACTAGAGTCTTGGTATGTTGACCATTAGAGATGGTCATATCCCCTAAGCGATATCTTATGTAAGCATACTCTGTTGCTAACCAAGCCCTACCAAGGATAATTGGGTACCAACGTAGTGTAGCTTTGGGTGATAGGATCATGAAATCAGTTAGGTAAGACCAAGATTCAAGGTCAACAACTATGTCCTCCACCATCCCATCAGGCTTTACAATGGAACTATTTGCGAGCTGTAGGAAATTGGGCGTAGTTCAGAGGTTGGTGATACCAAGTTGTTGCATTATATCCCTAGTCATTGTTAATATGATTTAGAACAATAGAGAGGGGGGGTGAATCAGTTGTTCTTAGGTCTAGATGTATAAAAAAAACTTTAAAACTCTTCAATAAATTAGATCGAATAACGAACAACTACTCGGTCATTACTAATTGCATAATAGAAACATATAACAGTGTAGTCCACTTATCCAATAGCATCTAACTTGTAAAACATAGAAATATTCAAACCAAAACATTCACACAAGTATCAACACTAGGATTTATACTGGAAACCCAATTAGGGAAAAACCACTTTGTAACATGTTACTATTATGTTCACTCTTCTGAAGTGAACTCGGTGAAAAGCTAACCTTGTCAAAGGTTACAAACACACTGTCAGGTGTGACCTGGTTAAAGGATTTAAACCACTCTATTAAAAGTGCACCTTGTTATAGGACTTACATACACTCCATTAGAATGCAACCTTGTTCAAAGGATTTATACCTATGACTGTTAGGTCAACCTCTGTTAAAAGGATTTTGACTGTTACAATGGTTAGAAAGTAGCAGTAATATTGATCTGAAAAACATACAACTCACTTTGCAAATATCAGATCTAATTCCGCACACATATGTTGGCTTACTGATTGTGAACCTTTATCATCTCCATCACTGATATGCTTAGAACTCTCTTCAAGCAATCACAACTTTTCTCCTTTATCCTTCTCTACTTAGACAGTCAATAACATCAACAATACTTCCAGCATTCACCTATCTCTTCAATCTCTAGCTTAGGTTTCCTTAATACTTCCTCTTTTAGGTCAATACATCTTTCTTCGCTTAATCTCCTTCATAGATCTTAGGGTTAGGTCAGATTCATTGAATCCATCCTACATTATGTTCTTCGGCTATCCTTCTAGAAATATCTCAAATCTCTTAATAGATTTACAATAAAACATTTTATAGTGCATTAAATGCTTTCATACAATCAATAAATAAAGTCAACACATTTTACATAATCCAAGAATTCAATGATGTCGGCTGGAAATCTAAATTCTTTCTTGAATGCAAAATAATGACGCTCGATCAATACTGTGTTCAACTTCTCTGTCTTCACTAGAAAGCTTGGTCACCTCATAAATTGTTTCCTCAGCTAATACTGTCTTCCTCGACAATTAACTGGTGTTCGGTCAACACTGAATTTACTCAGCATATACTAGCTTGGTCGACACTAACAACACTCAGCTTACACTAGATTTCTTCACTTTTGCTCAGTTAAGCCTACTAGTTAGTCTTCATTCTTACTTAGATAAACAATACATTGTCTTATCATTGTGCCACATAATCAAGTACTCATTGAAGTATCAAGATAAATCAACCTTTCCTTAGGTGCTATTGTTACCAACCTTGCCTTACCCCTTAGCAACAATCAAATAGATATAGTACTTTTTTAAATAGCAACAGTCTTACCAGTTAAGGTTTTACATCAATGACAATACAACAATTTCTTCAATTGTAGTTTCCAACAATCTCCCTCTTTGGCATTGATGGAAACACCATATGAATATCACATGAATTACCAACCAATCCAAAAAATTATCTATCCATCAGAAATATTAATAATATCCTTAGCTTCATTCTAATACAGAATCAATTAGCCATGCTTGACCATCCATTGAATTTCTCCCTCTGTCTTGATCTTCTCATTCTGTGTATTCATCTCATATCATCTCCCTCTTTGAAAAAAATGCCAAAGAAACAATAAAAACATACATCCTCCAGATGTAGATATCATCCTTTTAGTTTAGTAATAGTATTTCTCCCTCAGTCATCTTTTCTTATGACTGATTTTTGGCTTTGCTATGCTTTTCACAACTCTAGGCTACTCCTAAAGTGTGACCTTTCTCTGCATCAATTTGTTAGATATTCTTTGCAGCACATTTGATGCAGTGCTCCTAGCTTGACTAGGCAGCCTCAGTTAGGGGAAGGACCCCTAATTGACTTCTCAGGTATTCATGAGATTCTTTAGGTAAAGCCTTAGTGAATATGTCTACTAGTTGTTCCTTTGTATTCACATATTCCATGCGGACCTCTTTATCTTGTACCAATTCTCTTAAGTAATGATACTTGATGGAAATGTGTTTGGTCTTTGTGTGCATTACTAGATTTTTAGAGATGTTGATAGCACCTGTGTTGTCACAGAAAATGACAACTGGTTCAGTGATTTCTTCTTCATGCCTACCAACAATTGCTTTATCCATATCAAATTTGAACAGTTCACAACTGCAGCCACATACTCAGCTTCAATAGTAGATTGGGAAATGCAATTTTGTTTCTTGCTTGTCTAGGAAACTAATCTCAATCCAAGAAATAAAGCTCCACCACTAGTACTCTTTTTGTCATCTACATTTCCTGCCCAATCAGCATCTGTATACACTCTCAGTTAAAACATGTCATGCTTCTTGTAGTACAATCCATAGTCAGTAGTTCCCTTCAAATATCTCATGATTCTTTTAACCGCCATCATGTGAGTTTCCTTAGGATTTGGTAGAGAATCTTGCAATAATCCCAATAGCTAATGCAATATCTGGTTTGCTATGTACAACATACTGTAGCTTTCCAATCATAGATCTATACAAAGTCTGGTTAACTTCTACAACATCATCATTTTTAGATAACTTCTATCCAGTAGCCATGGGAGTACTTACTAGCCTTGAATCTTCCATACCAAAGGTTTTTAGTATCTCATGAACATATTTAGACTGGGTGATGAAAATTCCTTTCTCCATCTGATATACTTGTAAACCAACAAAAAATTTGATCTCCCCAAACATACTCATTTCAAATTCAGTTTGCATTTCATTTGAAAATTTCTTACATAAGGCATCTTGTCCACAAAATATAATATCATCTACAAAGATCTTAGCTAACAAGATTCCTTTACCTTCTTCATTTTTCATGTATAGATTGCTTGTGTCATTTGTCCTTGAGAATCCAATCTATATTAGGTAGTTGTGCAATCTCTCATACCATGCTCTGGGAGCTTGCTTCAGTCCATACAATGCTTTATTTAGTTTGCAAACCATGCGTCTTCTATTTGGATCAACAAATCCTTATGGCTGTTCAATATACACTTCTTCTTCTAATATACCATTTAAAAATGTAGACTTAACATCCATTTGGTATACCTTGAAATCTTTATAAGCAACATATGCAAACAGAGTTCTTACTCCTTCCAATCTAGCTACAGAGGCAAATGTCTCCCCATAATCTATTCCTTCTTCTTGTGTGTAGCCTTTGCATACTAGCCTAGCTTTGTTTCTTGTGATATGACCATGTTCATTCAGCTTATTACAAAATACCCACTTTGTCCCAATGACATTCTTATTTTTTGGTCTCGACGCCAGAGTCTAGGTATCATTCTTCTCTATCTGGTCTATCTCTTCATTCATTGCTTCTATCTAGTCTTCATTTTCTAATGCCTCCTTTGTTGTCTTAGGCTCAAATTCACATAGTAAACATGTTGGATCTCTTGCCTTGCTTCTGGTCTGAATTCCAGTATCTTTATCTCCAATAATCTGTTTAAGTTTGTGATGTCTCCTTACATATTGTGCTAGAACATGTTCTACTCTCCTTTCATTTTTATCATCAGGCTCACCAACAAGATTGTCAGATTCAGCTTCTGAATGCTCGACAACCTCATCCTGATACTTGATAGCTTCTTCCTATTGCTCGACACGTTCTTCTCTCTCAACATTATTATCTTGATGCTCGACATTTCCTACCTGAGACTCAACATCAGGTCCAGGTCTGTCACTTGCCTCTTCTTCCTCTATATACACAAAAGATTTGTAATCTTTTGGTTCTCTTTTACTATCAGCTTCATTTTTCTCTGCATACTTATCAACTTTGACATTCACACTTTCCACAATTTTTTTAGTGTTAGAGTTCAAACACTTATAAGCTTTACTTTTTGTGGAATAGCTTAGGAATATACCTTTATCACTTTTAGCATCAAATTTTCCATTTCTACTATCCTTTAATATGTAGCACTTACTTCCAAAAATTCTAAAGTACTTTACATTCAATGCACACCCATACCATTATTCACAAGGTGTCATATTTGTACCTTTTTTTATCTGTACTCGATTAAGAGTATAAACAGCTGTACTCACATCTTCTTTCCAATACTTTTGTGCAACATTCTTTTCAATCATTAATGTCCTTACACAATCCAAAATAGGTATGATCCTTCTCTCTGCTATACCGTTCTATGGAGGAGTTCTAGGTGTAGACATCTATCTTTTGATCCCTCTATCATTGCAAAATAGATTAAATTCATTGGATATAAATTCTCCACCTCAGTCAGATATCAGACACTTTAGGTTCCTACCTGTCTCTTTTTCAACCTTAGCCACATACAACTTAAAAAATTAAAAATAATCAGATTTTTCTTTTAAGAACATTACATGCATCATTCTGGTATAATCATCAACAAACATGATAAAATATCTAGCACCACAATAGCTTTGTACACCCATCGGTCCACAAAGGTCAGTATGAACCAAATCTAAGATATTCTTAGAAGTAAAATTTTTGCTCTTGAAACTAGACTTTGTCATCTTACCCAACTGACATTCTTTGCACATTACATTCTTAGGTTTCTTCAATCTAGGTAGACCTCTCACTTTCTTTCTCTTACTAATTTCTACTAGATTATCAAAGTTAACATGACATAGCCGCTTATGCCATAACCAAATATCATCAAGTTGTGCAATCATACATGTTTCTTCAGATAGGTCTAGATAGAAAAAAATACCTCTTGTCTGTTCTCCACTTCCAATCAGTTCATCAGTGGCATGAAATATTTTGGCCTTTCTGTGATGAAATTCCACTCGGTAGCCAGTGCTACTAAGCTATGCAACACTCAACAGATTATAGTTAAGACCCTAAACCCAATAAGAATTTTCACAAGTGATCTTATCAGTCAGCTTAATCAATCCTTTTCCTCTAACAGGACATGGTGCATCATTACCAAATTTCACACTCCTACCTTTATAATGATCTAAGGTATCAAACTTACTCTTATCTCCAGTCATATGATGTGAAAAACCACTGTCAATAATCCATTTATCATTTTTTTTCACATAAGATATCAAGATAACTCAACCTTTCCTTAGGTGTTATTGTTACCAACCTTTCCTTACCCCTTAGCAACAATCAAATAGATATAGTACTTTCTTAAATAGCAACAATCTTACCAGTTAAGGTTTGACATCAATTACAATACAAAAATTGCTCCAATTGTAGTTTCCAACAGTCATGATGTTTATAGAGGCTCCAAGATCTATCAATGCATTTTTAATGGTTGTCCCATTGATAATGACTTCGACAATAGGGCTTCCTCGGTCAAAATATTTTGGGATGGTAAGCTTTCCTAACATGATGTCAGCTAATTTTCCCAAAACATGGACAATCTAGGGATCCTTTTTCTTGCGGCCTAGCTTCTTAAAGAAAGATTCTTTTATGGATTTTACATAAGTAGGGACATGTTTGATTGCTTGAAATAAGGGTATTTGAACATTAATGTTTTTTAGTTGATCAAGGATGTTAAATACTGCTTCTTCAGTAGGGTTTGGGTTGCTATCTTGTAGTCTTTGTGGAAAAGGAGGTCCAATATGCTGGTTATTATCAGGTGTAGGCCAAGGAACTAGTGGAGTAGGAGTGTGTTCAGCTTGAATAGGCTCCTCATGGGGTACTTCAGTGATAATTGGGTGCTCAGGAGCAGGGAGAGTAGTTCCAGACCATACGTAAATATCATCAAGTGTGATAGAATAGGTAGGATATTGCATGGGGTACTACATTTGGTCAGTAGCATACACACTTTATTGAAGTTTAGGAGGTCTATTGTTTAGGTTTGGATATGGTTGTGCAGGTAGTTGTGTAGGCTTGGGAGGTGGATTATTGGTTGCCTGGTGGTGGAAAAAGTGTTTGCTGCTGTAGAGGCTGAGGAGGCGGCAACAAAAATCCTTGTGGCTGATTTGGCCATTGTTGACCACCTCACCATTGCAGGTTCTTTTGCCTATTTCCCTATGGTGGTTTCCATGCCCCAAGGGGTTTTTTCCAATTCCCTTGAGGGTTATACCATTGCAGACTGGATTAATTCTACCACTGATTCTAAAAATTATTCCAAGGAGGAGTTTGATAATTCATGGAAGGCTACCATTGATTATTATAAAATGGATTATTGAATGTAAGTGGGTCCTTAGACATACCTTGTCTTTGCACCCATGGTAATCAATGAGCGATGAAAAATAGTTGCTCATCTGCTGGTTCAATTGGTTTGTAGTTAGTTGGCATTTTTGTAGTCTCCATGTTAGCGACCAGTTTACACCGATAGTCTCTCTTTTTCTATCTACAATGGAGACGTAATTCAACCAGCATGGCCTATGCTTCCTCATGCTTCTTCTTAGCCTGCATGGTATCTAGATGTGTTTCCATGTTGTTAATGATGTCTTTCTTAAAATAAAAAAAGAGGTGTGTTGTCTCTATTCTGGAAGCACCTCCACTGTTTGTATTTCCCAAAGTGTACCTATATCCCATTCCTCTCTTACTGGCAGCTCTGGAGTACTTAAGGCATATATTTCTTATATCATCACATGTAGATTGGGTGATATCACCTCCAACCATCAAGTCCAGTGCCTTTGTACATCCATCATGTATGCCTCTTAGAAAGAGAAACTTTTGGGATTCTTCATTAAGCGCGTGCTATGCTTTTCTGTCAGCTGAACATGAACCGTTAGGCATAATCCTCAATACCCTCATCCTCTTTCTATGTCATCTTAAAGATTTCATCCCCTCACATATCAGTTCCTTGACATTACTCCTTATATTTGAGCAAGAACGTAGCCTTCATTTCTGTCCAATCATGGACAAAATCCTACCCTAAGCCCATGAACCAATACAATGCAGATTCCTTAAGAGTCGTAGGGAAGAGTTTGAGCCTATGGGCATTAGTGGTGTATTCATAGCTCCTACAAAGGATATCAAACTAAAAGAGAAAGGTATCCAGATCTTCTGTCACAAGACCATAGAATTCTGGAAGGGTAGAGAAAGGTATGTTCTTGAGGTTGTTATTATCATGCTGGTTGATGATGGGAAATGGAAATGTGGTGGGATTTTCCATCCTTGGTGAATTTATAGGATGAGGAGGAGGTGGATGATGAGGGTGATAGATGACCATTTGTAAAGAGTTTTCTTGTTCAAAAATATTTTCAGGGAAACGAGATCTTAGATGGGCGGAGGCTTCAACAAAAGCATTAATTTTAGGTTTCTCTTCAAAGGAACCAAGGTGTTCTTCTTCAAAAGATGAGGATGAGGATGTGGTTTCAAGAAGTTCAATAGTAGCATCAAAAAATGGGATTTCTTCTTCAAATGCATGATTGGATTGATTTGGCAAGTACTTTCCTCGAGCGTCTCTTTTTCTATTATGCATGCAACTAGTATGAAGTGATGCAAATTGTCATATTTCTCAAAATGAAATGTGTTCTACTCAAAGCGGGAAATGAAACCATAAATGAAAGAAAATTATAGGAATGGCTTAGTGAGGACTAGGTTTGGCACCATCCCTGGCAACAACACCAAAAATGATCAATTTTTATAAAGGCTCAGAAACTAGGTATAATTCAAAACTCAAGGATTGGACATCTGACCAAGTAGTTTATCGTCCATATAAAAAATCATTTAGTATATCAACCCAGGGACATGTTACTTGAAATGGGCCAGCAAGGTATATGCACCAAGTGTCACTCATCCATACATTCTATAGTTACTGCAGGAAAGAAATTCTGAAAGGAAACTAACTTATGATTGCGAGAAATAAATACTAGAATGGTACCTAAACTAGAGCTACATAAAAGTAAGTACTGGAATATAAATTACAGAAGTGAAGATGCTAAAAAAACATGAAGACTCTTGCAGACTATGCTATAATACTTTAGTTTTTCCACTGCTTTGGCTACAAGAAGCGTTAGCTAGCCCGTGGCTTTGGTTGCAGGAACAATTTAACGATTAACACTGAAATAACAGAAATGTAGGAAAGTAAGTTTAACAAGAATGAATCTAACTAACTATGGATTTCTCACCAAGTGGGCTCCCTTGGATGAGTATCCCAATCACAATTACACAAAGTTAAATCTCAACACCTCATTTGTTCATTGATTGAGTAACTGAGTACAAAGATACATATAAACTAGAAATAATAGAAAACTATATTGCCAGTAAACTAAAAATTCCCTCCTTCTCACGTAGGAGCGGGGCTTTAATTAAAGGAAAAATTCTAACAACTAACTAATCATGCCATAGAAATAGGTGGAACTTTATTACAACACTATTAACAAAAAAGGAGAAAAGCTATAAGACTGAAACATATTAGATCTAGAAAATAGGAAAGAGCTTCTGTGACAACAAATCTAACTTCCCACTCTCTCCTAGCTTTCCTTAGAGAATTCATTACATTGCCTCAGTCTTTGTTGGGTTACTACCACCTTGATCATCTAGAAATCCTCTACTGGTGCTGCGTTAATGCTTCTCCACTGGAGATTGCTAAAAGACCGAATCGAGGATTCAATAAATGAATACACTTTACCTGGTCAAGATAACGGTTTCTATTTTGATGCACTGCACTTCAAAGGTTAGGATAAAAGACATTCATGGTAATAAACACCAAAATACGCATGATCATTTACATTGAAATAGCTATTTTACTTATTAAAAACATAATCATAACTTCAAAGAAAGTAATATAGTAAATTTATCCAAGTGTAGCATATTAAGTATGTTTAAACCATGATAACAGTCTAGTGGTAGCATGCCATATAATAACATAACTGAGTATAAAAGTCTTGGATCAAATATAACATAACAAGTAAAAAGACCTAGCAAAGGCTATCCTAGGGTGTCTAGAGTATGGCATTAATATTCCTCATCATACAACATGCCTGTCAAACTGCCACGAGTTACCCAAAAACATATGACATGCATCCATAGGTATGATATCACATAGTACCTCATCATGGTATCTGCCAATCTTGAACTTCACTAGGCATTGTTCATTGACCATGACCTTTTGGTCATCCTACACCTAGGCGATTTGTTATGGGTGTGAGTATTTTTGCCTCTTGAGCTTTAACTTTGTGACCATCTCATTTGACACAAAATTGTCAGTGCTTCCACTATCAATAATCACATCACAACACTTATCTTCACACTTTCACCTAGTGTGAAACAAGCTCCTCCTTTGCTCAGGTTCATTCTCACCATTCAACAAGACTCTTCTGTTAATTAGTGTTTCTCCTCTTCCACATCTTTGGAATTGTATCATCTTAAAATGGAATCATTTCCATGTTAAGAGCATTTAGACCTCTGATTAAGTGGTCTGGGGTCATGTCAAGTGCCTTGATTAGGTCTTTGCATGGATCTGGCTTTTTCCCTCTGTTCTACTTCTCTCCCCACCTATTTCCAGCTTTTTCCTGGCACCTGGTCCTGAGAACTTAAGATCTAGGACCTCAGGGTCAAATTAGACCTCTTGGGTCAAGGTCAAACTTGACCCTAACCTAGGGCAGAGTCAACCTCGACCCTGACCCTAGGTCCAATTTTCAAGTTCTGGAGGTTTCAGGATATCAGGCTTCAAAAAGTTTTATTTTCCCGCTTGCGAGTCGGCTGTTTCAGATTTCAGAATGGTAAACTCTTAAATTGAATTTAATCTAGATCCATTTCTAGGGGTTAAGGTTAATTGGGATTTAATTCTCCAATGTCGGCCTCTCTAGAAATTTTTGCCCTAGATCACTATAAAAGGAAGCCTTCCTCTCTCATTTTCCACATCTCATCCATTGTTCATCAAGCACTCTCAAGGAGACATTGGTGATCAAGAAAGCATTTCATCAAGCAAGATCAAGCAAGCATTCAAGCCATTATCATCCATTGAAGTATTCAAGTTCTCCATTAAAGATCAAGGATTCAAGCATTCAAGCCTTTGAAGGGATTTGGTTCAAACATTCAAGATTCATCATTCAAACCCTAGATCTAGCCATCATGGTGGTGTGATCTTCCTTAAAGATCTTTTTGTTCATCTTCAAGATCTATTCATTCTTCCCTCAAGGTGGATTCCAAGCATACAATCATGGAGGTTTCGATTTACATCGGTTAATGTTATGTTCAAGCTTTCATATCAACATACTTGTTTACATTTGAAATACAATTGCATATCTATTGAATATCATAGCTTCATTGTTAGATCTACTTCTACTACTTGCTAGCATTTTCTATTTCAATTCCATTATTAAGGTTGATTCCAAACCGGGGTTTGACTAAGGTAAACCCCTCATCCAAACAACAAAACCATTTTTCTTGTAGGTACATGTATAGGACAATGAATTGTAGTTTAGATTTGGATACCCTTTTCGGCAAACTTATGGGATCCACGAACAAAATTTCCATCGAAGATGTTTTAGGTCAAGGTCGACCTTCAGTGAGGGGTAAGATTATGCCCTGGGGTAAGATTGTGCCCCACTATCTAGGTCAAAGTCGACCTGACCTCATAAAGACAAAATTTTTTTGGGTTTTTTTTGTCTCAGCATTTCCAGTTCGGTGTAGTTTGCAGAATCTCCTGAAACTGAACACAAACCTCAAAAAATAGTGATTTCTGCATCATCCTTCTTTCGAGATAAGTATTTATATTTTATTTAGTTTGTATGTCCACAACATATTCCATCACACACCTATTCAAAATTACACTCCTCGTATCTACTATTTAATCCTATTCATTTTGGTGAACCCGACGAGCTTACCCCCTATCTTTTTTGGAATTAGATGCCCTATTGTGTTTGTTGTATTATCTTATGTGTTCACCTTCACTATTCATTTTGGTGAACCTATGATAGAAAACTCTTTCTCTTTGGTGTTAGATTCTTTTCTTTCTTTCCTTAAGATTAGATTTATTTCATGCTCTTGCATTTTAATTCAAAAATACAAAAAAATCTATATAATTCAACAAAATCCAAAAATATTTCTTGCATTTCATTTACTATGAAGATTGTTAAGATCCTTTGGTGTGTAATTATGTTCTGTATTACTCTTCTTTTACCATCTCTTTACCATACCTATGATGTTTATGAGAGTATCATTCACTTCATTATGTTGATGATCCTTCATTTCGCACTTTTGTGATGATACTAGTCTTCCTACTTTCAAATTTCATTATAGATTTATGTAGTAGCCTTATTACTCTTTTGGATTATGTGAAGAATTTGGTAGATGATACACCATCTCCTCTTCCTAATCCTAACCCTATCATTCCTAATTTGATTCCTAACCTTCCTATTCCTAATCTGATGCCTAATTCTCCATGTATTAATCCTAGTCCTTCCCATACATATGATGGGATTCAAGCTATAGTTTAGGATGCAGATGTGCAAGACTTCTTTGATTTACCTTCTCCTTCGATTCATGATGATATTAATGAAAGGGTAAAGAAACTTCTTTAAAACCTATTATCCCACCTTATACAACCTTTACTCATGAGCATGATAAACAATCACCTCCTGTAGAAGCTTTGCATGATATATACACTACAGGATTCAATATGATGACTAAACAAGGTTATAGAGGTTTAGGGCTAGGAGTTAATGAGCATGGTATCAAGTATCCATTTCATATACCCCCTAAATAGGATATGTATGGTGTTGGTTGTTCACAATCGCAATTCAAGGTGGTTGATGTTGATCGTCATCCTCCTCTTCATCCTACACCTACCTTAAATAAACTTGATACTTGTCAAGATGTAGCTAAGAAGGTGTATGTTCAATTAATGAATTCCAAGAAAGAAATCTTTAAACCTATGACAAAAGATGCTTTATCCAAGTACAAATTCCCTTTTCATTATAGTAATACACATTTACTTGTTGATTGTAAACATTTCAAGATATATGTTAGGGAAAGAGCTACTTTAGGAATTATATCTCATTCTCGTGTAGTTTTACAATTCCTTCATAATTTTGATATAGGGTATATCCCTCATTCTAATATAATATAGATTTTTTCTCCTCTCGTCTCTAGACTGGGGGGCAAGAGGTGTATTTTCATCCAGTCTCCTAGGATGCATTAGGCTTTTAGCATGTATTGTATCTTGAGCATAATTGGTATTCTTTCTATCCTCTCTCTCTCTCTATGGTTTTGTATTATGTTCTTAATCATTCATAGATTCTATATTCAAGATAGATTTTCTAAAACATTTTTTTTTCAAAGGTATCCCTTTCTTTTCATCCCTAGGGGGAAAGGTTCTTCTTTCTTTCTCTTTGTCTAGGGATCTGCTTTCCTTAGCTTAGTGGCATTTGTTTATTTGACAACATTATTTCATTATACTAACCGATGTTTTGAATATAGATATCCTTTTTTTATGAGAGGTTGTTGTCCTAGGTCATCACCTCTTCTCTATTTTATAAATTATGTTCATTATAAACCCTTACCCTTGCTCTGGTGATTAGAGTTATTTCCCTCATTTCAAAGATTCCTCTTCCTCTTGATCGCAGGGGGCTTGATGATTGAATCTTTGTTCTCGCTTGATTTATCTTTGAAAGATGATATTTTATCTATAAGCGCTCCTCTATGGTGGGGGTCTTGTTGATAAGATCTCTTTCTTTGAGGATCCTTTTTCCATAAGTGACATATCCTTTTCACAATTATCTATACTCTTGGATGTAGGGATCAATACCCTTCGCTAAGAATGTAGTGTACATTGTTGTTAAGCAGGATATCTCCTTATATTGTGAAGTAGGTATCCTCTTCCTCTTCCTTATCATGTCTAGTAGACAACCATGATAAGGAGGGGGAAATATGTAGGGTCTCCCTTGTACTATAGTTTTTTATTTTTCAATATGCTAAATCCTCTAAAGGTAATGCACATAAGTTACTAAATCTTGAAGAGACACGCATTTTCAACTTTTTATATGCTAAATCCTTTGAAGGTAACACACATAAGTTGCCAAATCATGAAGAGACACACATTTTTAAATTTTAAATATGCTAAATCCTCTAAAGGTAATGCACATAAGTTGCTAAATCCTGAAGAGACACACATTTTTCAAATTTCAATATGCTAAATCTTTCGAAGGTAACACACATAAGTTGCTAAATCCTGAGGAGACACGCATTTTGTATTTAGAGTGATACAAGAAGGTGGATCTATGGATATTCCAGAAGCCATCAAAAGATGCATTACAATTAAAAAGCACAGTTTATGGGTGAACTATCAAGTTTGGCCACCTATTTGGCTCTCCCTCCTTGGTGCTTCATGGTAAGGTGGGCATCTTACTAGGCGAGGTAATCACTTTCTCTTTTCTTTCTTTTCGCTTTCATGCTAGTAGGACTGGATCATGAAGCTATGTTATTTATAGTGTTGTTCTTGTCTTTCTTATGTAATCATTTATGCTTTTATGATAGCTTTCCAAATATGATATTAGTATAGGAAATATTTCTTAGCAAGGTTTCCTCTACTAGTTGATTTGGGTTTGCTTTTGTACTAACCCCTCTTTTTATATTTTCGCACCCTCGTGTGTGTGTGTTGAGTTAGAATCTTTTAGCCTGGGGGCTTGTGTCCTTAAGCTAAGTGTTATTTTATCATGTTGTGAATCCACTTGGCTCTCTTCTTTTTTCTCCTTTACCAAGAGTTTGCATCAAGTCCATACTCTTGCTAAAGTGGGGGCTTAATGTATCATCTTAAAATGGAAGCACTTCCATGTTAAGAGCATTTATCCCTCCAAGTAAGTGGTTTGGGGTCATGTCAAGCACCTTGATTAGGTATTTGCATGGATCTAGCCTTTTTCCCCTGTTCTGCTTCTCTCCCCACCTATTTCCAGCTTTTTCCTGGCACCTGGTCCTAAGAAATTAAGATCTGGGACCTCGGGGTCAAATTAAACCTCTAGGGTCAAGGTTGACCTTGACCCTGACCTAGGTTAGAGTTGACCTCAACCTTGGGTCCAATTTTCAAGTTCCAGAGGTTTCAGGATATCGGGCTTCGAAAAGTTTTATTTTCCCACTTGTGGGTCCGTTGTTTTGAATTTCAGAATGGTAAACTCTTAAATTGCATTTAATCTAGGTCCATTTCTAGGGGTTAAGGTTAATTGGGATTTAATTCTCTAATTTCAGCCTCTCTAGAAGTTTGTGCCCTAGATCACTATAAAAGGAAGCCTTCCTCTCTCATTTTCCACATCTCATCCATTGTTCATCAAGCACTCTCAAGGAGACATTGGTGATCAAGCAAGCATTTTATCAAGAAAGATAAAGAAATCATTCAAGCCATTATCATCCATTCAAGCATTCAAGTTCTCCATTGAAGATCAAGGATTCAAGCATTCGAGCCTTTGAAGGGATTTGGTTCAAACATTCAAGATTCATCATTCAAACCCTAGATCTAGCCATCATGGTGGTGTGGTCTTCCTTCAAGATCTTTTTGTTCATCTTCAAGATCTATTCATTCTTCCCTCAAGATGGATTCCAAGCATACAATCATGGAGGTTTTGATTTACATTGGCTAATGTTATGTTCAAGCTTGCATATCAAAATACTTGTTTACATTTCAAATACAATTACATATCTATTGAATATCATAGCTTCATTGTTAGATCTAATTCTACTACTTGCTAGCATTATCTATTTCAATTCCATTATTAAGGTTGATTCCAAACTGAGGTTTGACTAAGGAAAACCCCTCATCCAAAAAAAAAAACCATTTTTCTTGTAGGTACAAGTACAGGATAGCAAATTGCAGTTCAGATTTGGATACCCTTTTCGGTGAATTTCCAGGATCTACGAACATAATTTCCGTCGAAGCTATTTTGGGTCAAGGTCAACCTTTAGTGAGGGGTAAGATTGTGCCACACTATTTGGGTCAAAGTCAACCTGACCTCAAAAAGACAAAATTTTTATGGGTTTTCTCTGTCTCGACATTTCCAGTCCGAAGCAGATTGTAGAATATCTCAAAACTGAACACAGACATCAAAAAATAGTGATTTCTGCATCAGCTTTCTTTCGAGATAAGTATTTTTGTTTTATTTAGTTTGTATGTCCATAAAATATTCCATCACACACCTATTCAAAATTACACTCCTCTTATCTACTATTTAATCCTATTCATTTTGGTGAACCCCCTTTACTTCTATTCAGGAATGTGATGATTTGGCATCTTCATCCGCATGTGAAACTCTATCCTAGCCTTTAGTTCTTATGTCTGTCCTTCCTTGGCATTGTGGACATTCATATGCCCTATGACCTTCTCCATAGGAAAAACATGTTCTATGAAAGCCTCCTCTTCTTGATCCTTATCCTCTTCCTCTTCCTCTCTGATCTCTATTATTCTAATCTTGGAACTGATTGAAATTGTTTCCTCTCTAATTTTGACTGCTACTAGCCTCATCCTTCTTTTTCTGATCTTCATTTCAACCTCCATAAGACCATCCACTGGATCTTCTACCATGACCTCTTCCGCTTTGTCTTCTCTCAAACTTCTTGTTCAAATTTTCCTCTACTCTTAGGGAAAACTAGTATGCCTCTTCAATACTATTCATTCGAACCAAATTCAACTTCTCTTGAATGCTTGGCCTCAACCCATTAAGGCAGCGAGAAAATTTCTCCTTATCAGCTTCTACATGGCCTGTTCTGATGAGGTTTCGATAGAAATCCTCCGTATACTCCTGAACAAATCTCCCTGCTTCCTTCAAACCTTGCATTTTCTTCAGTAGATCAAGCTCATAATCAATAGGAATGAACTATCGCTTCAATTTATCTACCATCTGATCCCATCTTGTGATTTTCTCCTTTCCTCTTCTATTTCACTCCAACTAAATCTCCTACCACTAGATCTTTGCATGACCCTTCAGTCTGGCCTTCGCAAACTTGACCCGATCAGGATCCTCGATATATTCATACTCAAAATATTCTTCTAATTCATTGATTCAGTTGATCAACTCCTCTGGGTTAAGATTTCTTGAAAATGTAGGAACCTCAATCTTAGGCCTTTTCACAATCTTGGAAATGGCCCGAAAAAATCTTTCTTCCTCTTGGTTCAAAATTTTTCCTTCTCCTTCCTGATCAAAATTTCCTTCTTCTTCGACTTCATCCTCACTTTCCTCTCTTACCAAAAGATTCATGCCTCTGTGAATCTCTTCCCACAATGCTCACACTTGTCTCTAGAGGGCTCTAACATCAGGTGAAATGCCACTAGCTCTTTCACCGCGTTCCCTTTATGGAGGCATTTTCGCACTTATCGTTGAAACCCTAAGCCACAGTTCTGGTACAAACTGCCTCATAGTCGGTGATCTATCTACACACTCAAGAACTCCCACTTTGATACCACTTGATGAAGGGTGATCCCCTTAATACCACAAACACAACAAAAATAGAGAAACAACAATGATTTGCAAGAACAAAAAAATGGGCTTCTTATTATCTCCACAAGTGTGGAATTACAAATTTTAGAATTACAATATGCAAAGAAACATGGGCATTTTCCTTACAATATTATGTAGGACAAAGCCTCAAATCACACTCATAACTACTACCTAGAACTTCCCTAGACAACACTACGAGCCTTCCTTATATAAGAAATTTTCCACCACTCGAGAAGGTTCCAAAAATTTAGCCATTAAGGCCGACAACCCCTAGAATTATTTTATTTTTCATAATTATTACATTAGGGTCGGCTCAAAATAATTACAAATTTTATTTTTAGGTAGCCCAACTTCAAGAGGCCATAACTTTTTAACCGTAGCTTCATTTGGCTATTATAACCACTTTTCAGAAATGGCAAGACCTGACCTACAGTGCCTAACTTGCGTAAGCTCTAGTTAGCCGAGGGGTCGATCATGATCTGGAACCTCTAAGGCCTTCAAAATTAAGCTCAAATATTTCATACCAAAAAATCTCAATAACTTAACCAATACCTATTATATGGCAATGAAACTCAACTGGTAGGTTGATATGACTAAGATATACCTCAGCCTATGAAATCAAAACATTTCGAGCTCATATGACCAACTTAGTAAAAATAATAAGTTTTCATAAATAGCATCTCTACACAAGATAACCCTTATTGAAAAGAAAACAAAAATATTTTTCGGTGATGCAAGATTTCCCTTACACCCAGGATGCTCCTGCATCACATATACACATGCTACTCCTTTTCTACAACCAGAGGTTTTGTAGCTTTGTGCTTTCATGCCTCAAGTTATTTCTTATCTCTGAATTTCCCAAATGCTCAGTGGATTTAATGTCTTCTTGAGAGGAATCTTACCCTAGAATAAGAATGCCAAAATTTTATAGAAAATACCTTAAAACTGATTTAACAATAATGCATTGACTAGAAGCCTTCTCCCTTGTTGTCCCATATTCTAGCAAAGAAGATAATATATATATTGCTTTCCAGATGATGCTATGAAACTATTGGGTGTTCTATAACTAGTCTTGGAAGAATTGGAGAATTCCTCATTCTCTTAGTATTTTTTGGGAAATTCTAAATCATCCATTGGTACTACAACTTTAAGACTTTTGAAATTGAGGGGAAGATCTAATCAATATCATAACATCTCTTCCCTGATAATATAGAAGAAATGCCTCCCTAGCTATGATTTTAAAATGTTCTTCTCATTACTGTGGAAACCATTTTGCATTATCTTTATGTTTGATCCTTTTTATCCGGACATGGAAAATTTAATAATCTCAAGTGACTCCATAGCATGATATAATTAATGATTCAACACTGTACATTGATAAATCATTTGCAATTCTTCTCCTTCCTATTAACAATACTTATTCCATCCAGGATGACATTCCTTGGACTTGATACCTTACCATTCTATAGCTTTGGCATGTTTATGATTTGAACTGCTGATGCATTGCTATGTTGTTCTCTTAACTAATTTAATTATTGTAGAAAATATTCCAACTTATGCTCTATTTCTATATACCCTACTGCTTAGTTAATAGCAGCCCATCTGCTCTAAATATACACATGTGACTTGTGTATGAGTGCTTTCTTTTATGTATAAAACATAATCTCTTGGATCACTGACATGCATAAAAATGCTCATTGTCTATAATTTTTTATGAGATTGGATGATCTCTATTGCATCCATGTAGTCACTATCTTAAATGGTCCTCTCACTATATCTTTGCAAGGCATTATTTTCTTGGATCTTAATATGGTCATAATCATGATTGCCATCATATAGATTACAAGTTGACATTCTCTCAAACTTGCTTCTTGTAGTAACTGTTGACTTTCAATAATGTATTGGGATAATACATTATTTGTGTTCCTTTTGAGACCACAAGATGTTCATCTTTTTTAATATGTTATTCTATACATGAAATCGTTATCAGTTGTTATGACTGACATTGCATCATGGCAACAACCTACTCCATTGTTTTATGATGATCATCAATTACTAAAGCTATTACAATAGCCCTCTTAATATGTTTGAAATGTATTTGTGATCGAAGAAAACCTAACCTCTTCAGAACAGGCATAGACATTCCAACATTAGTCAAACAATCTATTCTTAGCATATAGTAAAAGCAATTTGCAAAGACACTTAGATAGAGCTTCAATGAGAGCACCTACCACCGTTAGATTTTCTCTCAATTTAGGGATGTATGTGTGCTCTCAAAACACATGGAGCTTATTCCTAATTTAGATTAGGAAGGATTGTAATGAACTAGGAACCATGAGAACCCTATAGTGGCACAGAATCAGGTATAGAACACTTGATTTTCCCCTAGAGCCCCAAGGAGCTTAATGAAGCTGAAATGCATATTAAGCTACAAATGCTTATTCTAAGATTGATTTTAAGCCAAATTAAGTTGATGTGATGATAATGGTATGGAAAATAATGAAATAAACTATATTTAATCCATTATGCTAGGCTAAGATGTGTTATGAAAGCTTTGAAAGATAAATGAAATCTAACAATTAGGATTTATTATGCTAAGTCTAGATATAAATGAGCATGATAAAAATGCATGAATGATTTGAACTAAGATAATGATTTTCTCTTGGAAGGAGGAGTATTTATAGGATTTTCCTAAGGGCTTCAGTTAGGAAGGAGAGTTAGGGTTAGAGTTAAGGTTTGGGGTAGAGTCCGGGGTATGGTTAGGGGTAAGGTTAGATGGATGAGGGTTAAGGGTTGCTCACACATTTGTGAGAAACACTAGGGAAGTGTGCCTAGGGAACCAAGGTGAAAGAGGAGACATGGGCTTCATTATGAGGCTGTAAGAGCCTTAAATGAGTGTGTAAGAGGTCATTAATGAGTCTGTAAGTCTCATTAATGAGGAGTTTTGACCAAAAGTCAAAGGAGTGTGGTTTAGACTAAAAAGGGTAGGAATAAACTTCTAATCAGGTTTAGGAAATTTTAGGAGGGTTTAGGGTTCTCTAGAAGATTCTAGGGTTTTAGGCTTTAAATAAATATTTAATTTATTTAAGGTTGGTGGCATTATTTATCAAATAATGATTCAATAAATAGTGGGAAAATCATTTAAATTTGATTTAAATGCTTTTGGCTAGGGTTCTTTAATTAAATGTTTGTAATTAAAATAGGAGAGGAGATAATGACAATAAAAACTAATTAATTGATTAATTAACAAATGATGATGTCATCAGGGGTTTTTGCAAAATAAAATATTTTTTATTTAGAAAAGGCATTTTAGGTGTCTATAGTATTATTGTACTTGTAACAACAAGAAGGTCATTGTCATATGCTATCTCTCCTTGGTGATTAAGACTACTATGTGGTTTCTTAACTGTAATGGCACACTGCTACATTATCATTACACCTTGGATGTATTATTGGAATTTCTTGGCTACTACCACTGTTATGATTAAATCATGGGCTCCAATGTTCATACCTTTTCACATGAAGTTTTCATTACATGCCATTATATGTTCATTGCATTTTCTATTGTCTTTGTATCGTATTAGTTGTCCCATGCCTCTACCTCTATCATTAGTACCCGGGTCTTCACAATTATTCTATTATCTTTTAATCTTCAAAGAAAAAGTGTGTTGTCTCTTCATTCCCTATGAAAATGATAAGTCATTTCCTTGTAATTCATTTTCTTTCAAATTCTTTGATCCATATATTCTCTACATGATTTAGCTTCTGAATAACAATGTCATTTTGTACCCTCAATGCACTGTCCTCCTCATATTATTTGTGTCTCTCTATGGCATACTTGAATTAATGCAATATTATGTCTTTTTTTTTAAACATGAAAATGTATTTTCTCTTTCAAATCTAATGATTATGAAAGCCCTCTTGGGACTATATTATGAATAATCATATAATGCTCCATTCTTTCCTCAACTATTTCTCAGTTAACAAAACTATTTATTGTATCCTCACAATACTATTTTCCTTTGTTGTATGATTGAATTTTATACCAAAGATCATATTTACTACCCTATCATCCTTTACATCGTGCTCTTATTTTTGAGGTGTTTGATTCTTTTATTTTTTAATGTATACCATCTTGATGCTTTTATCCCATTATAATGTATTTACTATTCTTTAGCATGTTGAGCTCAACCCTCATCGAAGCCCATCTGACCCCACATGCCACAGGGTAGATACCTCTATCTACACATGAAATAAACTTGTCAGATAAAAATGAGCATATGAATCTGTGTGTTTCATAATTCTTATTTTCTCAGACATCTGTGACTAGCTAGCTTTTATCACGCATAAGAGGAAAAGATTATATGTTTATAGATGCATGTACACATAGTGTATGATGACTCAACATTGCTTAAATAATTGGTCTAATAACATTTTATCTCTCTGATGCAAGGATGTGGGGCAATAAGGAAGCAATAACTAGATGCAATAAAAGAGGGAGTACTAAAGATGACATGGTACAACTCAAGCCAAACTCATCATCTAGGCAATGACGAGTCACCCTTAACCATCTATTCCTTTATATTCTATAGCATCTTCAAATTTATAATGTTCTTTTCATTTGCATAGTAATGACTAGTCTCACAGCTTGTGTGAAACATTATTCATTTGCATCATTACTAAAGATTACTTCTTCAAAATTTCTTGCACTCTCTCCTATTGCATATGCATATGCATAATGCAATGTAACATTGTAATCTTCTATTCTTTTTCTTTATGTACATGAATGTGATATAGCAGAGTTAAAATGTACCTTTTACTTTTCATGTAAAACCATAAAAGCTCTACCTAATTGAGCTTAGTAGCAAAAAATGATAATAATAGTAATAAGCATCAATACATGACATCAATATTTTTCATTTGAAATAGTGTAATAAATGTTGCACAAATTTTAATTACTAGGAAAATTTTCAAGAAAAGTGTGAGACATAAGGAACTCTAAAGGATAGTCTATGGGATGAATATATATTTTAAAAGGTGAAGGATATATAATTTTAAGATATTTTTGATAAATTTTTTTGATTAAAAATAAAAAAACTAGGGTGTTGACCCTTACAAGACTACAACTAGAGGGTTGTTCAACCAAACAAGCTAGTACGGGGTCCCAAAAAACCTAGATAAACTAAAAAATCTTGAAACAAAAAAAAAACATGATTAATAGTTGATAAACAATAGATAACAAAGAATTCTCTTCAATAGCCGATCAACAATGCAAAATAACTAACAAGGCCAACTAGCCTAGGCTGTGTCCTGTGCTTGGCAGAGCCTAATAGTTTGAGTTAATCGTCACATAGAAAATATAGTAGTTATTAGTTGTCTTCTAATTCATTATCGCACAAGTCTTCATGAAGAAGACAAACTATTGGTTGTTGCATGTAATCACCTAAAATTGGTCTAGTATAACTTGAGCCCCCCCTCTTTCGATCAATTGCCTCAAATTAAATCTAAATCTCAAAGGCATACTTACCAATTGTGCATAGTAACTCTAAAAATCCCCTTTGCATAATTAAATAAAAAATCTTATATCAAGCTTATACTATGGTCTAATTTCTAGAGCTTTCATATTTATTTAATTGCTATAACCATTCTTTTAATATAAAGTTTCTACACTTTTATTAAAATAACACATTTACATGTGTGCACATACTTAATCTTGATTAATTAGCAATTAAATGAGATTTGTGCTTTTAAAATTTCTATTTTGTCGTATTCTACCTAACATCTTCCTTTTGCCTCTTAATCCTCACCACTCATCTCTACCTAACCTTGCATCTCCTTTTGCCTCTTCATCTCAATCACACATTCTTTTGCCTCTTAATCTCCACTCTTCATTCTTGAAGCAATTCCTTTAAAATGAATCTCTTCCTTGGATCAAGAGTTCCATCTTAGCTTTTGGTGAACTTAGCTTTCTTGCATTCTTACATTCTTATAGTACTTTTTCTAATTTGAATTCTTAGTTTCTCGTAGTTTAATTCATTTCTAGTTTAATCTTGCATGGTTTTAATCTAGTTTATTTTCTTGCATTGCTTTAATAGAATAGCTCTTGCATCTTCATTCTAGAATACTAGTTTCTTGCATTCATTTTAGCTTAATCTCTCATCCTTAGCTTGTTCTCTTTCATCTTAGCTTCATTCTTAGCTTTGAATCTGCCATTTTCGAGTAGTCAAGTCACTAATCTTTTATGCCAATTTGATGAGCATCACGATAAGGATTAGGCTAGCTTAAAATATGAAGCTATAGGCCGCTTATTGAGATTTATTCTTCCATAGATTCTCTCAAGTGTAATGGTTCATAAAAGTGTGTCACACTTTTGATCACACATCTTTGGTGCCTACTGTGTGGTTGGTTTCTAAAATTTAGCTCTATTTCTTGTATTTTTTACTTTTTGTTGTTGTAGGTTCGTCAATTTTGTTTTGTAGGCCAGAGAATCATACGACACTTCATACTATATCTGGGTGACATTCCAATATACTATCAAGAAACATTTCATACTTTCTGAAATATCGCCCTGCTTCTCTATGAAATATCACCTCCTTTACAGGGAAATATCATTTTGCTTCTCTATAGTCTATTGTCTAGACTTGAAATAACACCTGGCTTCTTTAAGGTATATCATACGATTTTCTAACAAACTGATTAAATGTCATCCAGATTTAATTTTTGTCATAGTTCGAGTCTTAGCTGAGATTGCTTGATTTATCTTGTATTTTCAGATTTTCTAGTTCCTTAACAACAACTAACAAGTGATTTTGCAGGGATATTGCTTTCATTTGCATACATTTTGTGCCCTAACTTATCATTTTGCAAGATTTTCTTTCCAAATAGATCAACATTTTCATGACTACTAATGCTTTGTGATGTAGGACGCTTGCCAAAGACTCAATCTTGAAACTACTAATTCTATTTGTCTTATAGGTTTCCTTGGAGGTACAAATCAGCATAGTGTTTTTTTACATTTGGTTTTCTAGGCACCTAGCTTAACTAGAAGGATTCTTGTCTTGCAATTAGTTGAGTAGTAGGAGAGTATGCTCTTTTCCTCTTGGAAAATTAGAAACCTTGACCTACTTAGTTGATCACTTGCAATTAGTCTTGGGTAAATGAACATGTGATTGATGTGTTTGGGAGACACTATGGAGTATGAGAGTATGTTCTTTTCCTTATGAAAAATTAGAAATCTAGACCTCCACTAGCTATCCATTTCTTTTCTTGCATCTACTTCTAATGCTTCTTCATGTGTAGGGCCTAGTTGCCTAAATCTTGATAAGCAAGACTACACTTGATTGGGTGCTTGTAGGACCTTCTTGGTCTAAATCTTGTGTACAAGACTACAAGGGGGGTACATTCACTTTGTATAGAGCCAAGAGGTATAAATATTTCTTGTGAGACTATGCATTTTGGGTTCTTGTAGGGATATAGGCCTTAATTTCACTTACAAAGCTACAAGGGATAGTCATGAACAAAGTTTCTTACTAAAGATCTTAGGAATTAGAGGCTATCTTTTTGGCTGTATGAATTCCTTTGTGAAATGATTGATCCAATTGGACTTTACCTAGATCACCTCAAGATACTCACCATATGTAATCCCTTGGATTCAAATCCATGACAAATCCAACATCACTTTGTTGGAGGAAAAGGGGTATCAAGTTTTGGGAAAAGGTTGAAACACTTCCCGCTTGACTTTAGGTAGTTTTTCTTGATGTTCTTTAATGTGCTAAGACCTGTGAAAACTTTTTTTGAACATACACTTGATAAACTTGACATATTGTTACACCTTGCAAGACCTCACATATTCTTGTATTCACAAGGTTGCTTTGTCCCTTGTTGTATTATTTGAAGACTATTGCTTGCTTACACTACTTGCTTTCAAAACAAACCTTGTCTAGGAAATGCTCCAAAATTGTCAATCAATCTTGCAATCCTTTGAAACAAAATCTTAGACTAAGCTCAAACATTTTCAACATTGTTTCTCTATTGTGATTATTATCTTATCTTGTTATTTGGACATTCTAGTAGGTTAGGAATTGCCTCTAGCTATAAAAGATTACTTTGATCTCTTGACTACATTCTTGGCTAGTAGAATGTTCACTTGTCCATCATCTCTAGTTTGATTATCACTCTTGGATTCTCTATCCTATCTTTGCTTGTTCACAAGTTTCATACATAGGGATCTACTTGCAACTTGGACATTTTGTGGCAACTTATCTTTTCTCTATCTCTTATACTTTCACACTTTGGACAAGTGAATATTTTTGCTTACCTAGCTTGAAGATAAAGTCATCCCAGGTCATCCTATTTGGATTTTGAAAATCTTCTCTCACTCCGGTCACAACTATATCTCATACCTACGAAGGAAAGAAACTCAAAGCTACCTTTGATAAATCATCTAAAGGAGATCCTATACCTTGGGGTTTTAAACCCTTCACTAATATCTCTAGTGAATCTACCTTATCCTCTCCTAGGTTGGCACATAGTGTTTCTTACACTCCAATCATAGAAGATAAAAAAAAGAGGATTGAGGAATTCCTAAAATAACTGGGTGAAAAGTATTTTGGACAAGAAAACCAAGAACATCACAACTCTAGACATGGATCACAACATACTAGACCTGGATCACATGGTTCACAAGGTGGTGATTCAGATAATGAGATGATTGAAGAAGACATCTTGCAATTTAAACAAGATGAACACTTGAAAAGACTTATGAAGTTGACCTTGAGTCAGAACAAATATCAATACTTCTTGCATTATGAAGTTTACCTTGAGCCAAAACTTGATAAAGAAAGAGGAACCATCTAAAATGGAAATCATGAATAAAAAGATGGAAGAAATGATGAAAAACATGCTATAGTTAGAAAAAGAAAAGGAACCACAAGCACATCTTTTTTTCTTGAGGCTATATGCTCATTTCCTTTTTACAAAGATCTATACATGCCTCCTTTTCCTTGCAAGGTTGAATTTCCTAAGTACAAAAAGTATGATGGTAGTAGAGATCCTCATGATCATATTACGGAATTTTGAACACTTAACATAGAATTATTGCATGAACCTACATATCTTATGAGATTCTTTCCTAGGAGTCTTAGTGGTCAATCTATGGAATGCTTCACTCAAATGTCTCCTCCTCTTAAATCATTTGACCAACTAGTGCAAAGATTTATCCTGCAATACTCCTATAATATCCAGCATGCTATCACTATGCTTGACCTTTGCAATATCAAACAACACCAAGCTGAATCCTTTGTGGTTTTCCTTCAACAATAGAAAAATCTTTACTCACATTATCCCTGACAGATTAATGAGACTAAAAATATTGATATATTCATCAATGCTTTGGTTCCTAAAATGAATTATGCATTGCAAATGCAAAATCATGCTTCATTGTATAAATTGGTTGAGTCTTCTATGCACATAGAGGATGTCCTTGTTTGTAAGGGTGATATCACTCTTCAATCTAAAGAGCATAAATCCTCTTCTAACAACCAACATAAAAAGGATAACAATAAATTGTAGAACAAGAATAAGGATGTCATCAATGATAGTATCGTGGGTACTAATTCAGTGTCTACCACTTCTAAGGCTAAAGAGCCAACTTTCAATCTATCTACTATTGCGAAAGCTAAAATTGATAAGCCTTGGGCCTCTAATCCTAAGAGAAGCTTAACTCCTCTCAGAGAATGAATTGAAAATTCCTTGAAGATGCTTTTGACTAATTAGAATATTACTTTTCCTGATAACTCACAACCCTATGATCTTGAGATAAAGCATAAATGGTGGAACAACAACCACTATTGTGATTATTGTCACAACAAAGGCTGCAAGAATAATGAATTCATGAAGCTTAAGAATCTCATCCAGGATCTAATTAATAATGAGACTATTGTGGTCGACCCACCACAAGAAAATAATGATCTAATTCTTTCAAGGAGCCTTTTCCTAAATTTGAAAAAGGGGACTCTTCTAAGGCAAAGGATACTAAGGTTTCCTACACCTACTCTAATAGTGTCAATGTGATCAACATGCTTGAATCCTCTGATCATACTAAGGGAAAAGATAAAGCTGAATCATCTAATGAAGTTACCTATTCTCAAGCGAAATTCACTCCTCCAGGAGAAGCTTCTTCTTCCTCCTTTTCTCCTAAGTGAGAAACAACCTCAACATCTAAACCATCTACCTTACTAGCTTCACAAAACTAAAATTTGGTTAACCAACTTTAGCATACCTCAGCTCAGATCTGTATACTCAAGTTACTGCAAATCTCTCCTACTCAAAAGGAGATCCTTGATCAAGCCATTCTTTTGGTTAATGTACCTAAGGACCTAGACATTGATAAGTTCCAGTCCATGGTTGGTCATCTCACTTCACCTCACTATCTAACTTTCTTTGAAACATATGACAAATCTATTAGCCATCCTCATAATCAACCCCTCCATAGTGAATTCACCATGCATAAGTATACAGTTATGTGTGTTTTGATAGATGGAGGCATAGGTTTGAACATATGTACTTTCATCTTGGTTAAAGCTCTCAATTTATCAGAGCATGCTATTGATCCCCGACGCAAAATAATGAGCAAAGCATATGATGAAGATAAACAATATTCTAAAGGCATGATAGTCTTACCTATTTGAGTAGGTCTTATTCAGAAGGATGTCATTTGTCAAGTCCTAGATATTCCATTGGCATACAACATACTTTTGGGTCATCCTTGGATCCATACAGTGCGAGCAGTTCCTTCTACACACCATCACTATATTAAATTCCCTCATGACGGAATTGAGGTTAATATTCCTTTAGACGTAGCATACATCTATAGAAATCCTAAACAAGAATACCAAATGGTTCCTCATTATAAAGAAGGGTCACATCCTCAAACAAAAATACCTCTATTAGACTATGGGAAACAAATACTTGTCAGATCTACTAGTATGCGAGAATATCAAGTGGACACTTTTCCAATCTCTTTAAAATCTTATGGAAAATCATCTCTCTCATCTATTCCTACAACTACAATAACACCTATTATACATGAAGGTAGTGGAAGGATTAAAGATAAAATATCCCTAGATCTAGAAATGGAAGAAAGTGCTATTTCACAAAGACTCTACAAGAGAGAAGAATCTGAGAAGAAACTAAAACATGTTGAAATCTCACTTGAAGAATATGGTATAGGTTACCAACTTATGAAAAAGATTGGATATGATGGAAAAAATCCTCTTGGAAAAGGAAAAGGTCTTCTTGAACCGCTACATGCTGAATTCATAAATCCTAAAGACAAGACTAGTGTTGACTATCATGAACATAAGTTTGAAAAACCTAGTTACATCACTCACCCCTATGAGGACTTAGATGATGAGGAAGAAGAAAAAATACAACCCATGACATATGAAAGGCTCTTACATATTCAAAAATCTAATAAATACTATCAATTAGAGCCTTATATGCCATTACAAGCTCCTTAAGAAAATGAACCGATAGATCCAACAAAGCATGGCCCTAACCAAGAATATCTCACTTAGTCTCATGAGAAAACTCCTACTCCTATTGATGGTATTACCACTACTACTCCTACTATTGTTGAATATATCACTGACTCTAATCATGTGCATCTTGATTGGGGGAAACTAGTTGACGTCTCCCACATCTTGGATGTGCCTATCCTTGACTACTCTGCTACTACTTCTACTGAACAAGGTCTCATTGTTGAAAATATAGCTCCTGAAATAAAAGAAAGTGATGATGAAGATCTACCTCCTACCATTACTCTTTCTGATTACATCAAACAATATCACAAAAATGAAAGAAACTCACATGAATATGAGTGGGACTCATTATCACATACTACAATGGACATACAAGTTGATGTCATACACAGATATGCTACTACTAAAAAGTTTGAAAGAGGAGAAAGCTCCAATTCTCATGATCAAGATGATGATGAAGATCCTTTTCATCTTTATGTGGAAATCATTCCTATGGCTCCTAGGACATCTTCTTATAATCAAAATAATGTTTCAACCAATCAAGAAAATCATGGTTACATAAGACGTCATCCTATGAAAACTTCATGGAATTTAGGAAGGTCTAGCATTGAGTTGGTTCCTATTCGCACACTTCTTCCACAAGAAAAGGGATTTAGTCCTCAGGATAGGCAATCCAGGTTAGATTGATGTCATACTCCTCTAAACTCCTTTGGCTCTTCTAGGAAAACTTGTGATCGACAATACTCTATGGAGGATAACTTTATTGATCTCTCACATTCATTCATGAATGATGAGGCTGATACCAATGTCTTTTCACTTGAACCTATTGAGCCTTTATCCTCCATCCTTCCCGAGTTAAGTGGCTGGAGCAGTTCCCATCCATTCCTCCATCTAAACCCATCATATTAGCTTCATTCATCCATAATTCCTGAGTCTTCTAGAAGCCATTTGGATGTCCAACATAAAAATACAAAATACAAGAATCCACTTACATATGAAGATCATCATGTCCTATCTAATTGACATGTGACTACAAAAGAAAAATAAATATTCAAGAGACCACAAGTGTTCTCCAAAAATAAAAGAAGAAAATCAAAGAAAATATAGATTCCAAAATCCATCATAAAAAAATTATGATTAAAAGCATCTCAAAGAAAAGAACGATAAAAGGCTATGTGGATTGCCAAGTCTCTCCTAAGGATTTGGATATAAAATCAAAATCAATGTTGGCACTCCAGCTTCCATCTCCTTCCTATGACTCACTTCACCCCAAAATTCTCTACACCATCATTACCTCTCGTACCTCCTACTATTCTCAAATCTATCATAACCTTCCAAGAAGTGCATCCTGGTATCTATTCATCACTAGTGACTTGTCTAAGAGAAGCCTAGATGGTACTCACCTTAGGCATATATAATATGAGGAATCTAAAAAAGTGTTAAGAGAGGTCTATGCATGTATTTGTAGATCTTACTCGAACGATCTTTCCTTGGCTATGAAACTCTTGACAGTTGGACACTACTAGCTGGATTCTTCTATCACTACTACATTATCTGGTTCTGAAACTTATCAGCAGGCTACCAAAAATGGTGATGTTCACAAAGAGCCTCTCAATGCTCTTCACTTGTAGAGACTCTAAAATTAGATATTTTTCTTCCCTGTACAACAACTTATGATCCTTAAAAATTCTTTAAAAAAACATATACGATCTTGAAAAAATCCTAAAAATGATAAAAAGTCCTAAAAAAATGTTCATCCTGGTGAAAACCTAGAAACAGGCACCTTGATGTATCCTACAAAAAAAAAATCAAAAAATACAAAAAAAAAGAAAAAAAAATGAAAAGAACCAAAAAAACAAAAAAACAAAAAATCGCACCTTGGTGAAAACCTGGAAATAGGAGCCTTGGTAGAAAAAATAGAAATACTTCCAAGTGGTGAAAACCTGGAAAAAAGGCATCACTTATAATTAATGCTCCGTCTATCAACATGTGGCTAAGCTCTTGTCTCCTTCCATCCTTGTCACTCTATGTTTGCTTGTGTTGTCATGGGCTGAAACTTTTCTTAGTCTTGTCCTCGGTACTTGTCTGCCACTTGGGGGCAATCGTACGTCTATTTAAGTTGTCATTGCTTTATCACTTGGTTGATCCTTGAGCTTAACTTGAGTTAGTTTATTAGTTCTTCCCAATGGACAATTTATCACCGGCACTACTCGGTGTTTCTCAACACCCCAATCCTTCAGTGTTTCTTAACACTAGCAATTTAGACATCACTGTGTTTCTTAATGCATATCATATCTTGCACTATTCACTGCACACTTGCACTTTGACACTAGCACAAAGGTTTTCCTTAACACCCAACACCAACCTACATCCTAGAAAATTGAAAACGTCTGAGATATGTTGAACTATTTTCTTGAGTGATGTTTGTTATTATTGATTTTCGCTTGCTATGTCTTCTAAGGTTCCTAGACGATATCTACTTGACTAGAGATAGATGACTCGGGACATAATAATATTTTCTTTTATTTCTGCTTGTGGTGTGATTTAAATGATCCTAAGATATCTAATAAACTGGGTGTCTATGGTAAGAGCCTCCATCATGATTGGAACATCACACATACCTCGACCCTCTTTATTCAGACACTTGGATGAGGTTGGAATTATCTCCTTGTCTGTTGCTTGTGTGTAACACGTACAAAGAAATTCCTAGTTATCTTGGTAGTGTGTTCCTCAATACAAGTGTTTTCTTACCAACATTAACTTGGAAACCATGTTCAGGTCATCTCGGCTCTTATGCCTTGATTCTTACATGTGTTTCCTACTTCTTATCTCCATGGTCGCTCTGACACCGGTGAAGGTTGTACTGACCTCTGCTGTCCCAAACTCTCAAATGCTGAAAACTAATGGCTACAAGATCGGTGACTTGACTAATCTTGTGTCTTAGGCTGCATTTCATTTTAGGGCTACATTTAGCTTTTCATTTTAAAGTCCCTTGATCTATTCTTTCTTTTCATCCTTCCTTCCTCTCTACTGAGGTATTTGATTGCAAATCCTTATTTTTTTAATCCTATTTTCAGGATCAAAATCAAAATTCCAAATCTTCTAATGCACTTGACTACTGACTCTATCGCTTATCGCTCATTTCCATCTTCCTTTCTTGGATTCTCTGAGGCTAATCTTCACCCCTTGTACCTCATTTCCATTTCAATCATGAGGGGGCGTAGCAATATAGAAAATCTTTGTGTCAATAAAATCTCCTAATATGCAAATCTAGTAATTGAACCTAATCTTAAATCGATCAAGTCAATTAGGACTAAACATCATCACTCGAGGCATCTCAACTTCATCGCTTCATATCAAGTTGAGATTATCCACATCTCCTTTCTGAAAAAGTGTTCTCATCACTTCATATCAGTTCACTCGGACATGCATCTTTTCGATCTCTTGGGGCATATTAGGTTCATCAAGACTCGTATCAATCTAGTATTGCCTCTTAGATGATTAGTTATCTCAATCTCCTTGGATAGATATTTAGTCTCATCGCTTCATATCAGGCTGAATACTCTTGTCGTGCTTATCAATATTCCTAATTCAATCAAGTTCAGAGTCATATCTCTATCAGCTACCTTGATATCATCATTATTTGACTTTATGTGTTCCTGGATCACTCACACATTAGTCAAAGATGGGAAAATGTAATCATCTAAAATTGGTCTAGTATAACTTGAACCCCCCTCTTTTGATTAGTTTCCTCAAATTAAATCCTAAATCTCAAAGGCATACTTACCAATTGTGCATAGTAACTCTAAAAATCCCCTTTGCATAACAAAATAAAAAATCTTTTATCAAGCTTATACTATGGTCTAATTTCTAGAGCTTGTATATTTATTTAATTTCTATAACCTTTCTTTTAATATAAAGTTTCTACACTTTTATTAAAAGAAAATATTCACATATGTGTACATACTTAATCTTGATTAATTAGCAATTAAACGAGATTTTTGCTTTTAAAATTTCTATTTTGTCTTATTCTACCTAACATCTCCCTTTTGCCTCTTGATCCTCACCACTCATCTCTACCTAACCTTGCATCTCCTTGCATCTCCTTTTGCCTCTTAATCTCCACTCTTCATTCTTGAAGTAATTCCTTTAAAAGGAAGTTATTCCTTGGCTCAAGAGTTCCATCTTAGCTTTTGGTGAATTTAGCTTTCTTGCATTCTTACAATCTTAGAGTACTTTTTCTAATTTGAGTTCTTAGTTGCTCATAGTTTACTTCATTTCTAGTTTAATCTTGCATGGTTAATCTAGTTTCTTTTCTTGCATTGCTTCAATAGAATAACTCTTGCATCTTCATTATTTAATACTAGTTATTTGCATTCATTTTAGCTTAATCTCTCATCCTTAGCTTGCACTCTCACATCTTAGCTTCATTCTTAGCTTTGAATCTTCCATTTTGGAGTAGTCAAGTCACTAATCCTCTATGCCAATTTGATGAGCATCATGAGAAGGATTAAACTTGCTTAAACTAGGAAGCTATGAGCCGCTTCTTGAGATGTATTCTTCTATAGATTCTCTCAAGTGTAATGGTTCATAGAAGTGTGTCACACTTTTGATCACACACTGCATACATAACTCGATTCCTAATCTTTACAATATTTATTACCTCTTAGTTCACTTCTGGGAAGCGATTCATTAGATATTCAACTTTCTCCTTGAGTACTTTATTTTAGTATCCATCTTCCCAAGGCGCTCCACCTTTTCTTTTAGAATTTGAACTTTCTCCTCTATCTTTAGACAAACCATAAACCCATTGAAAGATGAAGTCACATCATCACCCTCTTTTTATTTATCCATTTGAATCTCATATCTATCTAGTATGTAGGAATCTAGGTCTACCAAATCCATAGAGTGAATATCTTCCTCTAGAATGTCAACCCATTTGACATTCTTTGGTTGTGCATTGACAACCCAAATAGGGATCGAAGTCATTGTTGTTTCCCTTCGAATTTTCAGCCCTCTCATATGGGGTTGGGTAGTACTTTTTCCCTCTCTCCTTGACCCAAATAGAAAAATAAAGCTTCATCCCACTCACACACTTCCTATGAAGTAGCTCAAACTACTAATTAGAATCCCCTTACCCTTATCTGTCGATGTGGGATTTCCACCATGGAGAACAAAAAGATATTTCTTGGCCTCTCCCTAGGACCCAAAAACCTTGTTACAATCTTGCACAATATTCATTTACAAAATGTCAAAAGGCCTTCTATTGCTAGTTGTAGTGTCATTGCTCTTCTTTCATTGATAAACAAGATGGAAGGTCTCCATAATGTGACTGTTAGCCTGCCTCTTTTGAATGTTAATTTGAATCTTATTTTGGGTGGCATTCCAGCCATTTGAAATGTAATAAAAATCACCAATATGATAGGTGGGTTACATAGTGTCATTCAAATTCATAGGTCCCTTTATTATTACAACATCCCATATTTGATCCCCGTAGGCCAAAAACTTTGTAAGTTCTATAGGTATTAATTTTTTATTTTTCCTTCCTCTTTCACCATATTCCCAATGTGATGAATATTATCAATTTCATGCCAACACGTTAGACCATCAATGTCAAGACCTAACACAACCATTTCATCTACAATTCCATTCCCTTCCCTATAGGAGTGTTTAATAACAAATTCTTCCATTCATATGAGAACCCCCTTGATTTACATTATTATTCTTTTTGTTGACCAACTTGATTTAAATTCTCCTTTCACAACTTTACTAATATATTATAAATCACCTTTGATTCCCAAATTTTTAATTCACATAGTTAATGCAAGTTTAATTCCTCAAATTAGAGCCATATTATAATGCCCCTTGTGGGAACCCTTGGATAACAAGGATAAAATATGCACTAAATATATTTTTTTTAAAAGTTACATAACATCAACATTAAGTAACCAAGTGCAACTCATTAAAATTTAAGCATAAAACATAACTCAAGGAACATGGCCTACTTCACATATTCACATACACAAGCGAAGTCTTACTAACACATCTGGAAATATTCCCAAGTCACTAAACATATACTTAGAATGAAGAACACACTTTCCTGTGATTACTCTTCATAGATCCAAATAGAATCCAAAAATCGTAAGGGGCTAAGGCAATCGATATTCATGACTAAAAAGGAGGTGAAACAATATCTTTATCAGACCCAAATAAGATATTCTTTTAAAGCCCAAATAGAAGTTCCTACAATGATTATCCATACAAGTTCATTTACCTGTCTACCCATATACAGAGCATTAAACTAATAAAAAACCATAAACATGCATTAATAAGGCTCACAAGGCAATAAAGATCCATTGGGAGTCTAACTCATAAGCGATTTCAAAGTACCCATCTCCCTAACCCTTCCATATATTATAGTTTATTACTTCAAATCTCATACTCTTTCTTCTTAAAGGTTGTCATCCTGAATCACCTCAAGCGGTCAAGCTTAAAAAAAAGGACTTAGCTCTGATACCAATTATTAGAAAAAAGACAACACATAATTGAGAGGGAGAGGGGTGAATCAATTGTGTCCAATAATCTCAAAACTTCATCCAAAACATAAAACTTAAATCTAAATGATGAAGATTAAAGCACTAAACCAAAAAATATAAGAACACATAACACCATAATTTTTGCGTAGAAACTTGGTTAAGGGAAAAACCATAGTGGGGATCAAAACCACAAGATGTTGTACTAGCATAATAAACCTATTAAAGGTACAAAGGATAATACACATGCATTCAAGCTTACAACCTAAAGCTCACTACTCAAATACACCAAAGGGAAACAACCCTAAGAATACAACAAGGGCTACAATTCTAAATGGAATACAATCCACTATGGACAACAATCCAATGATTTATGAACTAAATGATAACATATTTTATATGCCAATATAGCTCTGATGAAGTAAAACAAATCTTTGTCTCAATTATATATTCCACTCATACATCTTCACAAGCGTACATCCACTCACTCACACTGCTATTACAATTGATTACATCTTTATATACATATCATTAACCTTGAAAGCATAGATAAGGGCGACATCAACCTTAACACCTCAATTAAAAATATTTAATTAATTACATTACAAAAATTAATGTGATCCAAGACATGTTATAAAAGACATAGATATGACCCAAATATTAATCCAAGAACACACTTCAAATCCACAAATCACGCCACGATCCTTCGCAACACGTTATACCACCAAGTCAACCAAGAAAAATAAAAATATCAACACACCACAATAAAATCACTTAATCCAATCACATAACCCAATGTAAACCAGAAACATGAATAGGACATGATCTAGAAACATCAACAAGCAATGTAAAATGCCGCATAAATAACATGAACAACTTTGTCTCATAATTCATTACCATCTTTGCACTGTTCATCAAGAACACCAAACATCAACCAATATCACTCAAGAAGAATATCTTTCCAGCCTCCATATCATGAACCATTCGAGCTAATACACATCTATGTCCTAAACTCACCACTAGGTTAGTAACCAAAAATATTGCATAACCGATCCACACCAATCCAAAAATTGCAACATTGTCACTTCCTGAACAACTAGTCTCTGATAAATCACCTAAAACCCACTCAAATCAAAATGTGAACCTCTGTAAGTTGACATATGAAAAATAGAGACATCCCTTTAATCATCTGTAACTTTACAACATCTAATCTATAATACAATAGTTGTACCAATCAAAACTCTTCACTGAAAAAACTAGGAACACTGTTAGAAATAAAGAAATATATTGACATCAATGAAAAAACATGAATGTCAACACATATAGACATGATATCTCAGAAATATCCAACAAGATTTCCATGAAACCCAAGATGCTCCAACATCAGACACCTGAGGTTATTGAAAAGTGATCCTTTCACTTTGCCAGGGCTAGATGAAAACCAAAATTATCAACCTTAGCCTGAGAAATACATGAAGAATATTCCATTGGTCTGTCCTTCCACTTGACAATATATTGTTTATATTTCTTACCTCTTGTACTTATACTAATTCTTCTATCCAAAATCTCTTCTATCTCCGGCATCTTCTTCTTAGGATATTATTGCTCCACATTTGATCCATATGGTTCACTAAAATCCACCTCACGATACTCATAAAAATCTACAACTTTGAATAACAGTAATATATCCACGTCATTCAAAAAATCCACCTCATAAGCATTTCTTGAATCAAATCTCGTCAAGGTCTTACATGGTCCAAAATTCCTCATGTTCAACTTGTTATATCTTACAATAGGAAATCTACCCTTCTTCAAATATACCATCACTTCATCCCCTACTAAAAATTCCTTGTCTTATCTTTTCATTTTCTCTCTCCTTATACTTCTAATTCATTTCCTCAAATGTTGTCTGACTTCATCATGCAATGACTTCATAACCTTTATAAATTCCTTTTCGCCTACACTTCTCTTAACCTCAAGACCGATATCCCTCAACTATGATACTCCCTTAGGATTCAAACCAGTCAAAATCTCAAATGGTGTCTTCCTTCTACTCCTATTCATCAAATTTTTATATGCAAACTCTTCTTGAGCTAGGACTAAATCCCAATTTCTAGACTTTTCTCCAATCAAACACCTTAACAAGTTCCCCAAACTCCTATTTACTAACTCTATTTTTACATCTATTTGTTTACTACTCCAAAAGTAACCAACTAATTTACTATCTCTTTTTGAAACTATGCTCCTAGGTAACCCATGCAATTTCACAACTTCTCTAAAAAACAAGTCTACTACATGCACATCTAGAGTCTTCCTACAAGGTATGAAATGTAACATCTTTGGAAATCTATCCACTACCACAATTATAGAATCATTACCTCTCGATATCTTAGGAAAACCAAGTACAAAATTCATTCTAATGTATTCCCAAGGTCTACTTAGTACTGTCAAAGGTGTATTCAATCTAATATTCTGACGAATTCCTTTCTCTGTAAAAGGGATTAGGGCCCTTTCAAAATTCCTGCTAACCTAATAAAAAACATGTGTTTTTTAGCCTCTTAAATTGTGAAGTTTGCAAAATGGATTCAAACTACTAGTTGTGGAAGAATATTATTATTTTCAGCTAAGTGACAAGGCTTGAATTCAAGTTTGATTTCCTTACATCTTTATGAATCTGAGGTTATAATTACTTCTCACTTACCAAATCCATTGTCTTATCAATACCAAAATATCTTGCTAATCCTCCACAATGATTTTCCTTAATCAGGTTATCCCTCATTGAACTTATAGGTATACACAACTAAGATCCACTGAATAATATACCCTCTTGAATGAAATAGTTCAACCATTTTCTTTGGTCTACTACAATAGGTTCTCTACAAGCTTTCATTTTTTTTGCAAAATTAGGGTCATCCTCGTACAAGTTCTTCAACTCATCAAATAGAAGAACTTCAACTCTCACATTGGTCAATAGATTCCTTCTACTTAAAGCATCAACAACCTTATTTAAATTTCCACTCCTATGCTTCAACACAAATGTATAACTCTGCAAGAACTCAAATCATCTCATGTGGCTTTGATTCAACTTATCTTGACTATTCAAATATTGTAATGCTTGATGATCAGTATACAACACAAACTCCTTAGGCAACAACTAATGTATCCACTTCTTCAAGGCTTGAACTATGTCATAAAATTCCTGATCATAAATTGGATAGCTTCTTTTTGCATCATTCAACTTTTCAGTAAAATAAGCAACATGTCTACCTTGTTGTGTTAATTGCTCCAATTGCACTTCCACTTGCATCACAATCCACTTCAAATACTTTATTAAAATCAAGTAAATATAACAAAGTTTGTTCAATTACCTTTTGTTTTAGAAATTCAAAAATCTTTTGTGATCCATGAGTCCACTTTAAATCGTTCATATCCCTCTCATTGTCGTAGTCATAGGTCTACAAACCAAACTAAAATTCCTAATGAATTTTTAGTAGAAAATTGCCAATACATGAAATGATCTTACCTCTCCAACATTCTTAGGTGTAGGCCTTTCAAAAATTACTTTCACCTTCTCACGATTCATTTTTAATCCCTCTACAAATATCACAAATCCCAAGTACACTATCTCCCTTTTCATGAAAGAACACTTCTTGATATTTATCAACAGCTCTTCCCTTAATCTCCACAATACTTCTCTTGGATGCAACAAATGATCCTCCTTCCTCTTACTGAAAATCAAAATGTCATCAGGATAAACAATCACAAACTTACCCAATAATTTCTTTAATACCTAATTCATTAGCCTCATGAAAGTACTAGGAGTGTTGCTTAGTCCAAAAGGTATCACTAACCACTCATAAAAACCTTCATTTGTCTTGAATGCAGTCTTTCACTCATCTCCTCCTCTAATCATGATATGATGATATCCACTCTTCAAGTCAATATTTGTGAAATACTTCGCTCCACTTAAATAATCCATTATATCATCCATCCTAGGAAAAGGAAACCTATACTTCATTATGATCCTATTAATATCTCTTCAATTAGTGCACATCCTCCATTCTCCATTCTTCTTAGGTGCTAACACTACAGGAACTGTACAAGGAATCAAACTCTCTGATCAAACCTTTCCTCAATAATTCTTGCACTTGTCTATTCAACTCCTCATTCTATGCAAGTGTAATTCGATGCACTATTTTATTTAGAAAACTTGTTCTTCTTAAGTTGCTCTTCTTCTGGCTCCCAATCATATTTCTTAGGGATCAAAGTATAACACATCCTATCACTTTGCAAACCATCTAATAATTTCCTTCCTTCAACCAAAAAAAATCTAACACTAGTACAAATCTCATTAGATTAAGATTCTCCATCAAAAGAAACAACACTTGCTTCATTCTATTTGCAATAATACTATACCTATTCTTCCTTCTATCATGCAAATATTTTCTATCATACTGCTTTGGTCTACCCAACAAGATATGGAAAACATCAATAGACATAATATCACAAAGAAATTCATTATGATACTTTCCAATCTTTAATTTCACTAGGCATTTCTTACTTACTAATACCTTATGATCATCCTTTATCCATACAATATGATATGGTTTCATATGCTTCAATCAATGCAACCTCAACTTGTTTACGAATTCCTCAGAGGCTAGATTATCAGAACTACCAATGTCAATGATCACTTTACAACATTTTACTTCAACTTTACATCTTGTCTTGAACAAACTCTTCCTTAGCAACTATTCATGATCCACATCCTCATGACATAGGGATCTTCTTACCATAAGGGCTTCTCCATCTTCTATCTAGCTCAAAGATTCAGGAGGCTCCTCTTCCACATAAGAAATTCTTCCCTTATTCCCTATCCTCCTACTTGAAATTCCTTGAGTGCATTCAAAAGCTTGGTGTCCTTCTCCTCCACATTTGAAACATGATCCTCTAAACATTCTTCTATCATCTCTCCTATAGATATTTGATCCACTACCTCTATAAAAATTTTAGCCATCCCTTTGGTATGTACTCTCTTCCTTGTATTTGGCCTTCCCTTTGTTCTGGTTTACAAAAGTTCTTCCTCCACCAACAATTTTTCTTCCTCCCCAAAATCTTCCACCTCTTCCTCTTTGCCTTTGTTCATATATTGTGTTCAATTTTTCTTCATCTTTTAGGGCATACTGATAAATTTATACTACACTCTATAATTTAACCAAACCATTATCCTCTTGAATATATGTCCTCAAACTATTAAGAAACCTCACAAACCTTTCAACATCATTATTTGCATGACCAAATCCGATATCCAACCTATATAATTCTTTGGTATAGTCCTGCACACTAAGATCTTTTTCTTTCAGATCTTGCAATTTCCTAAACAAACTTACTTGGTAATCAACTGGTAAGAACTTAGCCCTCAATTTGTTTATCATCCTATCCCATGACTTGATTTTATCCTTACCTCTTCTTTTCCTATCAATTTGAAAATGATCCCACTATAAGGATGTATGACCGTTCAACTTTGTGCAAGCGTATTTTACCTTCTTATCTTCACTTGTACCTTCAAATTCAAAATATTTTTCCATGTCTGTGATCGAATCAATAAAATCATCTGAATCAAACTTTCCATCATAATCGGGTGGAATAAAATAGGTATTTGCATTCACTCTACTTATGGCTCTTAGGATTCTTTCACCACCATGATCAAATTATGGTGCTTCTTCTTCCTCAACTTCTTCCTCATCCTCACTCACATCATCAATATGACGACCTCTCCTCTGGGTTATTTTCATAGCTTCTAACCTACCTGTGATTTGTCTCAACATATTGATTACAACTAGATTTGTATCTCTCCTTCCATGAACCATCTTGCACAAGTCCTCTACAATTGCAGGTCAGATCCTTTCTCGGCCACCCCATAATAATAAATCCACAGATTCATAACTTCTAGACTAGAGATCAACTTCCTCAAGGAATAAAAACTTTCTCTAATACCACTTGATGCAGCCAAGGAAAGGAGGGACCTCAATGATTTCATTCCAATCCTTGTAGCAAGAGTAAAACAATGGAAACAAAAAAGAGCAATTGAGAGAAATGCCAGATCAACCTTCACATTAATAGAAACTCATTTATAATGAACCTGCAACATGTTGTCTTACATGCTAGGCATACATGCTTGATTATACAAAGAAAATCTTCACTTCTAACCTTCAAGAGGTTATCTTCTTATCTAGAACTACTAAGATCCCCCTAAGGATCAATTAAAACAGGTTATAAAGCCTTCACAAGAATCAAGTCAACCTGAGAAAGATTAAATTATCTAAGAATAGGAAAATGTATTACAAATACAGGTCAGGGCCCAAATAATAAGGATCTCCTACAAATAGATGAAACACGGTGTGCTATCCTAAAGATGAGTCAGCCACAAGTGTAGAAACATCATGAAATGAGCCATGAAGCTTCAATTGTTGAGAAAGTCCTTTGCAAGATTGAAAAACTCCAACTAGTCATTAGAACATGAAGAACAATGAAAACCCAAAAAGAATCCACAAGATTTTAACTATGAGGTAATGGATCAAGGTGCGAACCTAGGAAAAGGTAAAACATGATGCTAGGAACACTCCATGAGGTGCGCAATAGCAAAATATCCAAACTAAAGGAACACATCAAGAAATTTAGAGGCTGTACAAACTTGAAAATAATTTTTTTTGGTTGATGAAAGATTTCCATGAAATCCAATATTCTCCTAGATCACTTCTTATGAACATGCTTATGAGAGAATCCATTATTGAGCATAAAGTCTTGATAGATATGAGTGCAATGGATTTATAAATCTATTTTAATGCATGTGTATTTTAGATTAGATATTTTGTTTTGCATGTGTGTGTGTTTGGAAGATACTCTATTACTAGATGTTGGAGCAAATTTGAATCTCTAATTTAGAAAATATATTTACCTTATCGACAGTAACTATAAAAGATAGTAACCCTACTAAAATTTGTTGTTATTGAAAAATATACAATATTTTTTGGTGATGCAAGATTTCTCTTACACCCTAGATGCTCCTACATCAGACACTCGAGAGGTAATTTGAGAAGTGACCTTGTCACATCTCATGCATTTCAAGGGAAACCAAGATGGTCAATATTCACCTTAGATAGTCATGATAAATATTCAATAGGTTTTCCTTTCCATTTACCTAGATACTCTTCATATTACCTCTTTATTGTGCTTCTACCCATATGACTACCTCGTATGTCTTCTATTTCCTCCTTTTGTGAAGTGAGTGCTAAAATATTTTTCTATGCTTCTACAAAAATGGAAACCCTACCAAAAATCAGCCCTTATTGAGAAAATAAACAATATTTTTGGGTGATGTAAGATTTATCTTACACATTAAATTCTCTTGCATCATCATGTTAGTATCTTGATCTTTTAAATGAATGAATATGTACATCATTTGGATTAAGATTATATGGAGAAAATTTGGCTTAAATATCAATCTCATGGGAAGAAAAAGAGTGTGATTAGGTAACCAAGTATATAAACTTCCAAATGAATTTGATTATGGTGAAGTGAAAGGAGACAAATAACATGTTATGATAAACTAAGGATATGAGGATCAAATTTTCAATATTAGGAGAACTAGAAATGTATAGGTATGAAAGAAAAAAATTCAGCCCATAAAAAGATTAGCACAAGAATAGAACCAGAAGTAGTGTTTGAAGGATTTGATCTTACCACAAAAGGTACATGAAGGGGGGTAAAGTGAGGAATTTAAGTTGAGGTCCAACTGAGAGATTCACATGAAGGAGATTAACTTTGGAATTCTAAATTTGGAGGTTGATTTTGTTCCATCTAGTTCATTTTAGTTTGTTTCTCTAGATAGAGTTGAGTTGATGAGAAATGGGAAAGATAGGCATAAACTATTTAAAGAGAAATTTGAGATAAAAATTTCACACCAATGTTTCTAAGCACACTTCATGATTTATCATCATGATAATAGAGATCTAGGGAGAAGAAACTTTGTGATCCATCATCATGTAAGAATCATGTTAATAAAGAACTAAAGGAGAGGAAACTTTGTAATCCATTGTCAAGATAATACAGAATTAAATTTTTGTGAACTATTTTTTCCTTCTAACTCTTTATTATCTTGATGATGGATCATAAATTGTGATCCGAAATATTGATAGAAAATTTGTAACACAATCGAATCCAAAACAATACTACAAGACATTAAGAACTATAGAAACTTGATACCATTAACATATGTTGTTTGCATGGAGAAGATTACTCATTAAGAACCATAAATGAAACCTAAAATGAAAACAAAATCTATAGAAATAGGCTAGATTGAGGTTACCTAAGTGACCAACAATTACATCTAAGGTGGAGTTCATTCCATAAATTGCATAAACACGATGCAAGTGGCACACCATCCCATATGCTATTATGAGAATATCATGACCCTTCAACTTTTATTAGGTGTTAACGAGAAAATAAAAAAGTAGAGAATGTGCTCTCCAAAAAGCTAACCAAATTTTAATGTTTGGATAAGAGGGAAAATTCTTGAATTAAAATGTTTGAAGAGTAGTGGACCCCTCATGTACCTAGAAGCATAAATTTTGATCATAAGAATCTAAAATTTCAACTAAACTATGATTTTGGTTGATGTTAATGGTGTGGTCCTTGAAATGTTCTCTTATTAAGAAAATAGGTGTATAAGATTCTATAACTAGTGTGTGTACTCGGTTGTACTTGATATACATTTCTATGACCATTATCACCTTAAACATTCTCTTTTATAAACATTTTTTTTCTATTTATAACCACTAGAGTCAAGTTTGAGTTTGACTTACTATTTTACAAAAAGGGGTTTGAGGGATAAAAAATTTCAATTTAGAGGATACCAATTTACATGGTCTTATCTAAAAGAATAGTAATGTAGAGCACACTTTTCCACTATATAATTAAAATTTTGATAATAGATATGAAATATTGGGAAAGGAGGTGAACTTGATGTGAAGTGTGCAATGTTGACTTAGCAAAAATTATGTCCAAAAACAATAAAAAATACATCTCACATTAATAAGTGAAGATACTAAACTAAATACAAAATGAAAAAATGTAAGATGTAGATTTTTCAACTTTACAATTAGCAAGTAAAAATCATTAATCTTTTTTTTAATAAATAATATAAATATATCTTTTTAAAATAATTAGAAAGGAGGAGAATACAAAAATATCATGTACTATTTTTTTAAACAAATAATATGAAATTCTCAAAATTAAAGAGTTCAAAATTACATATATCCACTAAAAAACGATAACAAAACCATATATACAATAACAAACATTTTTAAAAAATAAACATCTTATATTACTTTACATATGTAATGCCATCAAAATATGTTAAAAATAAAATCAAAATAACCACAATGTGAACACTATTTTATTTTTGCTTGTATGCATACAAAAGTTTGTGCCTCACAAAAAAGACATCACATGAAATGCAACACAATTGAATTTCATTTTCATTATTTTTCAAGCCATCTTTTCACAAAAGTTTGTCCCTCACAAAGAAGACATCACATGAAATGCAACACAATTGAACTTCTTTTTTATTATTTTTCAAGCCATGTTTTCACAATCCTACCAAGTATTAATTTTTCAATAAAATAGATTATACATAAAATATGAAATATGCATTTCCTAAATCAAATTTTTATCTAATATATCAATAAGTTTTAGGAAAAGTTTGGTCACCGTGAGATGGAGGCACGTGAGTTGGGATTTTGATGTTATAAGTTAAATATAATATATTGTTGGGAGTTTTAGTAACGACGAATGTTCTGGCCAATAATTGCATGCATTTATTGTCATTGTTTTTAATTTTCGTAAAAGTGAAAGCTCTGAGATTTCTAGCGAGCTTGAGATAGAAGGACATATTCAAATTGATAGTGTTGGTTCTCTTGTAATTAAGTCATCTACTTGGCTTACAAATTTTCTTGTTGGGAGATTCTACAACAATTATTTCAACATTGATACTATCAAAATATGGACACTTCAATAATGGACACTAAGAGGCTAGGTTGAGGTAGTCGTTATGTTGAATTTTTTTTTCTTTTAAATATTTTCAATCTAGATTATTGTTTAATGATTCTTCTTGATGGACCACGGTTTCTAGGGAATAATGGTCATTGTTTTAAAAACTGGTCTATGGGTTTTGACCCAATGAGTGATACCATCTTTACGTTTCATGTTTCAAGTTGACTACCAAGACTCTTGTTGGAATATCAGGTTGAATTTTTTTATGATTTTTGGTAGTTCTTTTGGGCAATATTGTGCTACTAATCCAATCACAAGAAGCTTTTGTTGTTCACTAGATTTTGTATATTTTTGTGAACAAGAATAGGGTAGTCCCTACTTCGATTAACTTATCTTCAAAATATAAGAACTAGATACAACAAATTAAATATGAAGACTCTTCTATTATTTGTCATTCTTATGCTAAAAAGAATCATGCTATTGCTATTATTACTTATTTGAACTACAAAACTCCTATTTTGTTTGAAGGAAAAACCAGCAAATGCCTATTACTATTGAAGGAAGAGAATAAATAGAAACTATAAATTGCTCAAGGAGGATAATAGTGAGAAACTCCTACAAAATGTACTCTAATGGAAGCTACCTACTTTATATAATGTGAAGTTCCAATCTTCACAATAATATTAAAAAAATATCAGCTTTACTAGATTCTTGTTAGGAGAAGAAAAGACATGGATGTTTACAAGGGAACAAATTCTTGGAAAAATGGAGGAAAAAAAAGGTGACCCACGTATTCAGATTTGTAGTCTCGTCATGCCTGAATGATGATGAGAGGGGAAGCTTCAAGCGCAATTCACAGCCATGCATTGAAAGCGGAGTGGATCCTACCATTCCCACTACTTAAAGGCAAGCTCAATAATTGTTCACGTGAATCGTGATATTCTCGTACTGTCATCCTTAACGTTATCACATCTGTACCTAGAGTCCTTTTAACTTTTTAATGAAATGGGATTTTATATCAAATAGTCTATTCAGGGAAAAAAACCGTATAAAACCAAGAGCACAAAACATGACAAGAACGAAGGCCATTCTATCCTATCATGGGGTTTTTTAATCAATATAATGGAGATGGTATGTTGAATTGGGTGCCAATGCCACTCTATCCACTCCTAGAGAATGATAATGTTGTCATGGATAGAAATACTATTGTTGAAAATAGTTTGGGTTATTTATAATCAATATAATGAAGATGGTATGTTGAATTGAGTGTCACTGCCACACTATCCACTCCTAGAGAATGATATGGTGTCAAGAATAGAAGTACTCTTAATGAAAATAGTTTTCCTAGGATGCACCAAAGGGAGCATACAAGTATGAAAAAGTAGGGAGAGATTTTTGTTTGAGTGGGGAACCTTTATGGTGGAATTGTATGGTTTACACATTGAAACAAAGAAAAAGATGATATATTTTTCTAAATTTTATAATGTGTGTTGTTGTTTGTGTATGACATATACATATGATGCAAAGTAAAGTCAAGGTGATCCTAATTTGTCATATGTAGATTGACGATAGTAAGTTGAAGGGTTTTTGCAAAAGATCTAGAGAGAAGTCATTCGAAGGACTACGCAGATAAAGGGTCAAAAATCAAGCTTTTAATGGTGTTAGGCGACAAAGGGTTTTGCAGATTCAAACTAGAGGACAAGAATAAGAGTTTTTTGTACAACACTACAAAAATGACATGGAGGAGCTAAGCATGCCCTAATGGTGCTTTGTGAGTAGAACGATGAACCAAGCCCTTATTTTTCTATGTTAAAGCCTTATTTCAAGTTGGTTTAGGATGAGGGTTTGAAGTGTGAATCTCCATAGAATGAGGGCTTTGCTAGTGGTTGTTTGGCGTCAAGGGTAAGAGTGATTTCGTATTAGAGAACACCTTTGTAGGGTTTCTAGGTGGGTTGTTTCCTCAGTTGCCCTAATAAGGTTAACATCAATGAGGATCAAGGAGGAAGCCAGAAAAGGAGGGGGATATAAAACTTTCAAGTTTGTTGAAGCCCCTGCTATGGTGGAAAATGAGGGCATGACTGGTGCAGGAGGAAAGGGCTTAGACTCTTCTGAAGGTAGTGCATCAAAACATGTTGAGCCTAAACAAAAAAGAAGACCATACTAGTGAGATGATGGAGGACATGAACAAGATTATAGGTAAAATCAAAGGGAATTTACACTTATCAATGATGTTTGTGATTGCATAGTTGAGTTTCGACATACATATGTGATTCTATTTTTTCCTTAGAGGAATTCCATCTGAAGTTGATTTTTATTAATGGGATAAAGAAAATTAGGAGACTAAGTGTTGGGATATTGAAACCTCAAGGGGGCTAGGGAAAGCATATGTGGCTTGTACCTTTAGATATGAAGACTAGGCTCAAGTTTTCCTCTAATATGGCACCTGAGTTAGTTGTGGTCAGATTTTCTATTTGCAGGCATGGACCCTTGATTTTCACCTGGAAGGCCCTTCAAGATCTGAATATCTAATGTGGGTTGAGTTGCATTTCTTAAACTTGGTCTTTCATCCTTTTTTAAGAGAAATAGTTTCATATCTTGGAAGGGTTTTGTGGTGTAAGAACAATGCTGACAAATTTTCCAATCTAAGGGTTCATTCTAGGGCATGCGTGGAGATGGACCTTACTAATCATTTTTCTAATAACATCAAATTAATAGGTCTAGGAATTGAGTTTTTGCAACCACTTATATACTTAAACAAGCCTAATCCATGTTTCTCTTGTCAACATGAAGGCATTTAATCAAAGACTATCCTATAAGAAGAAATAGATATTCTTAGGCCCAACTGACTATTACTACCAAGATGCCATATGTGCAAAATAATTCTCGGTCTTCTATTACACCTACATTATCTTAGGTGAAACAAGTCATTACACATGGTAACTTGGATAATATTGACAAATCCCCCTCTATAGGGATGCCATTATGACTGATAGTTGGAGAATGACCAAGAAAAGAAAAGAACCTTCAAGGTCCTTTAAATCTCATAATGATCAGATCTTTGTTCCAACTCCCCCCCTTTCTTCTTCACACACTATTACAGGAAATCAGAATTCTAATGACCAAACACCTCATTTGAAGCGTATTTCTCCTTCTCCTTCTCCTAGTTAGAGAATCTCTCATTCTTCTAAAAGACAAAGATCAAGATATACTTCTACAACAAAGGAGCTTAGTGCCTCTAAAAATGTTATTCCAACTACCAATTGTTTTATTTTTTTTTCCACAAGATGAAGATTTACCCAATTTTGTCTCACCATGAAACATATAATTTTTTCTTGGAATGTGAGAGGGATCTCTCACCCTCATCGCAAATATGAGGTTAAGGAGGCTATTGTGAAATAGAAACCAAACATTGCTTTTTTGTAAGAATTAAAATTGAAAGGGCCTCAACTTCACTTTTCCCTATCTAACATTTATAAAAATGCAAATTTTTTCATATGTCATGTAGAGAAGGAAGGGGAGGGGTTATTATTGATTTAGCTCCCTGGGAAAGAAAGTTGTTATTGATAAAGGAGATGATCCTTCACATATTTTTGTGTGGGTTTTGTCCTTTATTAATGGTTGAGCATATGCTTATGGGAATGGATAGCTACCAATTTACCTCATGTTCATTGGATTATTGTTTTTGTTTAGTATATGCCCCCAACATTTCCAAAAAGAGATGTGCCTTATGGGAATGGATGGCTACCAATTTACCTCATGTTCATCGGATTATTGGAGGAGATTTTAATATGGTTGAGCATCACATGGATCATAGTAGGTTTGATTTTTTTAAGTTGAGCAATGAAGAATATGACAAGTGGTTTCTATGCAAGAATTCCTTGGGAGTTTTAGACCCTATTCACAAAAACTTTTCTAGCCATAATAAAAATTGGTTTACTTGGTCTAATTGTAGATTGGGAGTGGATAGGAAACCTGGTAGGCTTGATAGCTTTTATATATCTCCTAATCTACAATTATCCCAAGTAGTTGATAAAATAAATTACAAATTTCCCTTAAAAGTTAATAATTCTCATTTGAAGATTCATTCTTGTGTGGCTGCATTGGTTGGCCTTTTGAATTCGTTATCCAGACCAAAGGAAGGTGAATCCTATAGAGAATGGTGGTGTGATGCTATTTCTCAATGTGCTTTAATTTTACATTCCTTAGGAAAAAGATTGGCTTGGCAAAGAAAAGGTAAAGAGAAATATCTCAAGGGGAAGCTTAAATTCAAGATAAATCTACAAATGACTGATCCTTGTGACTTATCTATCCAAACTTCTATAGTTGTCATTGAAACTCAACTTTGTAAACTTGAAATGTATAGAGGGCAAGAGGCTAAAATTAGAGCTAGATTGCACTAGATTAAGGAAGGAAACAAAGGCACCAAACATTTCTTCAATTATCAAAATTATAAATACAAGAAGGAATTTATTGGAGCAATACAAGATAATTATGGACATATTTTCACTAATCCAGATTATATTAATGCTCTATTTTATAATTTTTATGAAAATCCCTTTAAAGAGGATTCACATTGGCAAGAAGTTCAGTTAAGTTTGGAAGACATCATCAAGGATATTAATCCTAGAAAAGTGGATGTTGAATATAGTAAATTTCTTGATATGGATCTCTTTCTTGAGGATTTGGAACATGTTTTTTTTTCAATGAATCCTAAAAAAACTCTTGGGATAGATGGGTTATCTGTTAAATTATATCAAACTATGTGGTAGAATATCAAATAAGACTTCTACCTTGTGTGTTTGGAAGCCTTGCAACATGGATCCTCAGGTCATGATATAACCAAAGGTTTAATCAATATTACTCCCAAAGCCAAAAATGAGGATTGTCTCTAGATGAGGTCCAAACACCTTATTGAATACATCTTATAGAATCATTGCCAAAGCTCTATCTTTGAGAATTAAACTAGTGGCTAAAGGGATTGTTGGATGTGAACAAACTGGTCTCCTTGGTGGATGACTCATTCTTGATAACTTAATTCTTTCCTAGGAAACTTGTGAGTGGGCTAAAAAAATAGTAAAAAATTCCTTACTCATGAAGCTCGACTTTGATAAGGCCTATAAAAAAATGAGGAGGAGATTTATCCTTAAAATACTACAATGAATAGATTTTGGCCCCAAAATTTGCAAACATGTTCAAATGTTATTCCAATATGCTAATGCACATATAGTAATAAAAAATTCTCTTACAAATGCATTTCCCTTACAACATTCCATTAGGCAGGGATGTACATTATCACCATTTCTCAATGTGCTCGTTGTTTATGCACTAGGATATTTACTATAGAAATATCATCAAATGAAATTAATTAGGGGTATTCACATTTCAAACAATTTAGTTTTTCTTAATTCCCATTTTGCTAATGATACCTTACTTTTTGTTCAAAATTTAGAAACAAAAATTAATAATGTATTAGAAGTTCTAAATTGATATTGCACAATTTCAGGATCAAAACTAGTCTATCACAAAATTGAATTTCTCATGATTAAGTATAGTTCATCCCCTTACTAGATACCTAAAGAATGGAAATAAATTAAACATGGTTAGATCACTAGATATTTGGGCATTCCTTTTGGCTTGGGGTCCCTCTTTCTTAGATGTGGAATTGGTTCTTGGTTAAGTTGAAGAACAATATTTTCAGTCGGGGAAACAAATTCCTATCTCTTTCTAGAAAAATATAGGTGTTCAATCATATATTTTTGGCTTCTGATGTATACTACTCATCTTTTTGGATGCCTTATAAACAAGGATATGATGATCTAACAAAATAGTTCAACAATTCTTGTGGTCTAATTGGGATGGGAGGTCAGGTTTCAAAGCCTCCTCTTGGTTACATTGTATGCAACCTAAGGAAAGAGGTGGGATGGGGTTGTTGAATCCCAAAACAAAAGGGGATTTCTTATAAGTGAAATGGATTATTAGAGTTGTGAATGTGGAGGAACCTTGGAAAATATTGGTCCACCACCGTATTTCTTGTGTTTTTATTAAAGATAAATGGAAAGATATTAGATGGACTAATAATATTTTGATGACACCCTTATTTTACCTAAAGGCTTCCTTTCCTTTATAGTCCTTTTGGAAGTCTTGGCAACATGTTTGTGGTTTTGTAACCTCAAAAGAATCTCTTCAACATGGGTTTTTCTTTTCTTCTTATTCCATTTTGTGGAATAATAAGATTCAATATCATGGGTGGTTGCATGTGATCATCTTTCCCAAAGAGGATTTTTACTTTTTTAGGAAAGGAGTGCACCAGTTTAGGAATATTTGGGATTTTATCTCACTAGATTGGGTTGATTGGCTTTTCATCGAAAACAACTTTAGTCTAAAAAAAAGTGCAAAAGGGTTTTTTAGCTTTTTAAATTCCTTGGTTTTTGTAGATCTACTCTTGAAATTATGCATTCCTCTTCATTGTACTACATTCCAAGATTGGGTATGGCTTGGGAAAGAACCCTTTTACTATTTCCTTTTGAAGAAAATGTATTTGAAACTTTTTCCAACATTAAGTTAGACCCCAGACTTAACATGAAATGGGGTTGCAAATTGATAAAGAAAAATGGATTTTAAGAAAGAAAATATGGAGGATGAGAGTTGAGGCCAATGCTCAAATCCTAGCATGGAAGATCCTACACTGTAAACTACCTATTGGAAAGAAGCTAAAATATTTAAAGATTCAGTCAATTAAGTGTCCTTTTTGTCAGCATGTTGGAAATATAAAACATACTTTGTGGGGTTGCTTTTGGGTTAAAATGAAATGGAGGTAAATATTTGATCAGTTCCCTACTATATTTTATCATGTTTTACATTATAAAGAAGTTATCTTGGGTTTTGGATTGCATAAAAAATTGATTATTGATACTATGACACAAATCATTTTGTTGCATATTTGGAAAAGTAGACGTTTAGCTATATTTTATAAACACAATTTGCATTAGGAAATTGGAATGCTATAATCTTACAGTGACATGATGTTACAATTTGCCTCTTTATGTTTTCAGTTGAAGAAGCATGTTGCCGACACCAAGAGTTTGGATGAGATTAAGTACCATCTTCTACTTTTGCATGAAGGTCATCTTACAACTAGCGGTTGGTATTGCACCGAAAGATCAATGTGTCAATGCTCGATACAACTACTAGACATATATGTGAGGCCTCACCCCATACCATCATTTCATAGAAGACTATTTCCACCTTATGATTATCTTGATGATACATTATTTTTTTATGTTGGACTATTTGGACATGGATTTTATATTTTTGATACTATGTGATGACCTCTGATTATGTGGATGATGATTTAGGACTTATTTCCATGCTTTGATTATTAGGTCTTGATGTTATGGTATTTGATGAATTATTTAATTTAGAATATTATGCCTTAATTTCATGCTTATGAAAGAAAATTTTATGTGATGCGATCATGGTTAATGAATTAGGTTAATTGATATATTTATTTGTTCTTGAATGAACTTGATTTGAAATTAAGAAATGTATTCTTGAGATTATGTGAATTTCTTGTGATGTAGTGTGGATGCATTTGGATTATATAATGTATTCGTGTGTGATTATTTATGATGTATTTTAAATTTATATGTCATTTGATCTTTCATGAGCTACTGATATTTTTATCTAGTGTGTAGGAAATTGACCATGGATTAAATAAGGGGAAATTAAAGATGGATGCACGTGAAAATCTTGTAAAGCCAAGGTTAACTCCAAAGGGAGAAACAACCTCGTTATTATGTAATAATGATGTAAAGTAATATTTGAATGTATTATTTAAATTATATTTATTTTTATTTTATATTTATGTCTACTTGGCATGCCATGTGTTTAGTTATGTGTTGTAACTTTATGTGGTGTCAATTGACACATGTGTATGTGAGATGACATGGCCAAGTAAATTGTTTATTGGTTGTCTTCCACCTTTGAGTCACCTTGTAGAATCCCAAGGTTAGGTATCTTGGTTGTTGTGCCTTGGAAGGGAATCTTATTTCAAATTTCCATGGGTCAACTCTTAGTGGACTTTTGAGAGGTTAAATGTAGCCCTAGGGGTTAGTGAGGGTTAAAATGAGATAACCCCATAGGTGCACTTTGGGTTGGGGGTTAGATTTTGACCAATAGGATGTTTTTGGCCTATTTTTGCCTCTTCTAAAAATACCTTTTTACAATGTGACAAAATTGGGAAGTGTGCCATGTCTTCCTCTCTTGCAATTTTGATATTACCTCTTGTTAGAGAGAGAACTCTTGGGTAGTGTTTCCAATCACCTTTGAGGTTAGGTAGGTTGTGAGGTAGGGTTTTCCTTTTAGTGGGATGGAGAGGAATTTAATAGGTTGATTGCTCACTCTTCAATTTTGGAGACATCTAGTGGACTTAGCATATTTTTTGGTGGATTTAGCAAAGGAAGGCTTGTAGGAAGGGAGTCCTTCTCAACTTTCATTTCCATAGCTTGGAGAAAGGTTGGTGCCCTTTCATGGAAGAATTATTTTCTTTACTTGTATGTTTATGCAGATTTTTGTGTGATGTTGTATATTATTTTTGTGAAGCTTTATGTTTGCCTTTCATGGATTCTTGCTTAAGTTTATTTGTTGGTTTTGTCTTTGTGTTCTTTTTTTGTTGGGGTGTGCAAGGTTAAACTCACCCATTGCATGGAAGAGAGCCTCGAGGGAGAAGGGCTTTAGTTGGGAATGCTCATTTAGTGTAGAGTCCTTCCTCATGGAGGAAGGGGATGATGCATAGATGTATGGGCTCCATGTTGCCATTGTTTGTTATCTACATATTTGGGGGTCATAAGGGTTGTTACTTGTGTATGAAAATGGAAGGAATGGGGTTTTTGTGATAGCCTTGTGTGTAATACCCCAAAAATGGGCTATAGAACCATTGACCTCCTACATCAATAGATCAATCAAAATCGACATAAAAGTCCTAACCTAAGGCACATCGACACATCAAATCATCAAAACCCTAATTGATTCTATCCTAATTCTGCATCGGGGAATATTCATAAATATTCCTAATTTATCCTAATTATCTTTAATTAAATATTATTTGGCGATAAATGACATTATTTATCCTAAAGTTAATCAATTGAATATGTCAAATATTTGTTAATTAAATTTAATTCTGCCACTTAAATATTTAATTATATTTAATTACATTTATTCCTTATTAATATTATTTTATCTGACGATAAATCAAAATTCTGAAAATAATCAATTGAACATTTATTTAATTGATTAAATCAAGTTGTCAAATTTAATGATATAGTTTTGGGATAAAGTTTGATTAAATAATTGATTATCCCATAAATCAGTTATTTTTATTCAAATATCAGTTAAGTTGAGAATAAATCACTTGGAATATTAAATAAATTTATAATTATCCATGGACATTTAGAAAAAGCAATTAACTTTAAATCAACTAATCAATTTAGTTTGTTAACTTTTCGAACTCAACATGTGATTGTGAGTTGAAAAAGTGATCTGAACTCTTGATTTGAGTTAAAAAGTTATTTTGCATGATTTTATGAATTAATTCTTTTTGATTTTCTGATAACTCAACAATCAATCTGAGTTGATCAGGGAGATATTTTTGGCTTTTTCCATGCATTCTCAAACCCTGGATTTCTATATAAATGAGGTTTAGTCCCTCACAATTTTACAACCTGTGAATTTGGAGAATCTGGCTTGTGCGATCTGGTGATTGGTGATATTGTTCTATTTCTTGGATTCTTGTTTTCATTCATTTTTCATAGCAATTTCATATCATTGATAGATTATATTGCACTCATTTCAGTTCAGTTTAGATCAAATTCTCACATAGTTTTTCATACATATTGCATAAGAAAATAAAATAAATAGATTAATCTGTATTCATCTTTCATCCATTTTTCATCATTAAATCCTTCGTTTAAGTATTGCATTGTCATTGATCTCGGTCTAACTCTAAGAATACCATACTTGCACTTACTAGAAGGCAGTAAATCATTTGGTTAGCAATAGTTGTTTATTTGCAGATTTTTGGATTTGTTAACCTCTAATGTTTTACTGAAGTGTTGTGTCTCTTGCTAGGTACAATTTTCACACACACATTTTTGGTGCCCATCATGGGCCCTGCAATGGGTTTCCATTTTGATTTTACAATTTTTCTGACATTTATATCTCAAAGCTTTGATTTTTATTTTCTGTTTCATACAATTTCGTACGACAATCTGCAGATTGTAGTATCAGGATACCCTGTCTGTCATACGACAAACGACAATCTGAAGTGTCATGCCGGTTGTATGGGAATTTTTGTATGAGAGCTAAAGTGTCATGTGTGCAGGAACCCACTATCGTATTTTTTTGTATTGTTATATGGGAAGTAGTATATTCTCGTACGAGTTTTGATTCTAGTTTTGCATTGTCGTATCAAAATTTTGGGCAGTCTTTCAGATTTGGATTTTAGATTTTGATTGATAGCTAACCCTAACAATTGATGCTTGTTGGTTTCTGATTATTTTCACAGCTTAACGCATTTGTGTAGGATGAGAGATGAAGACTGAACATAAACACACATCCTTTTGACCTCTTCTTGTCTTGACTTCTAAGCCCATCTTTTGCAGATAACCTTATTTTTCAGAAAACGCTGGTCAAAGATAGTTCAATCAACCAAATTTCTGACAGGTGGTTTTGCAGGTTTCCTAAATCATCTACGAAAAAATATTCTATTTTCTTAAATTTCATTTCATAGGCACTTAGCTAAATAGGTACGTGTGTTTATTTCTATTGAGGAAAACACCGAGGGGATTATGTTCTTCTCCTTCTTAGGAGAATCAAAAACCCAGAAGGTGTCTTCCTTGGTACCAATTTGTGTAGTGTCTCTAGATTAATCTTCTTGGCATGTCTTGGATAGGGAAAAGGACAAGGTTAGGGGATTATGCTCTTCTCTTTCAGAGAATGAGAAACCTAGATCATGTGGTCCCCAACCTCACATTTACTTTAAACCTTTAGAGGGCCTGTCAGAGAGGTAAAAAGCTCCCGGGAACGACCCAAGTGGGGAAAAGTCTTACGCCGACTCTTCCACCCCACTATAAAATTTGATGATTCCTTGAGGTTAAAGCCTTAGAAGACATAGTTGTGTTTGTTCCTTGGCCTTGTGCCATGAACACGCTTTGATTTTGTGTAGAGCGGAGCCGCTTAAATCTTGCTTGTGAGACTATACTTGTCAGAGTGCTCATAGGGTTAACAACCTTAATCTTTCTTGTGGGACTATAGGAGATAGTTGAGAATGAATGCCTTGATTAAAATCCTAAGCTAGTTTTGCCACTGATCTACCCCCAAAGGATTTGTAGTGCTTTTGCGAGGTGAATAGTAATCACCAAGAAACTCATCATATCGAGCCCTCTTCGACGCTTGAACTTGGCTAATATGGGCTTCAACATCCATTGCGTGTTGTTGGACCTACATATTCTGAGGAGTCCATGAGTGTGTTCCTAAGTCAATGAGCAAGTAATACATCTCTTCTCCTAGCTAGGGTAAGATAGGTGTGATTGATTCATTGATCCAGTTCCCTCTATTTTCTGTGATTGTGAGCCTATTGCTAGGTTAAACAATCTCAAATAATCTAATACATAGATTTTAAAAACCAAGAACAGAGAAACTTGCAAACAATCTCAGAACGAAAACATCAAACAACTGAAAACTTGCAAAAATCTGAGAGAAAATCATTTTCTAGTATAAACTGTCATCTTGGAAATCCAACTATCATATGATTTTTTCCTTGAATTACAATGGTCGTATCAAAACCCCCAGAAACTCGTATGAGAACCAGTACTCTGACAACTGATTTGGAATTTGATTGAAGAATCTGTGATTAAAGATCATTGAGGAGTTGCTGATTAGATATGTAATATGATTAAATCAGTATTATGTTGTCATTGATGTCAACTAGTCTGAAGGCACTTATCTTGTAAGTTACTATACCGAGACATTTGAAGAAAGGTGAAAGAGATGAAGAACAGCGAAATCTACATGGGAAAGATGTACATGACAGACGAGGAGAAGGAACACATTGAGTAACTTTTTGATGAGTCTATGACTTGATGATATTGACTTTATTATGTTGCATTCATCTATGATGAAGTATAGAGCTAATAGACACAAAGCAGTGTTGTCGATAAATGAAGCATTTCTAGTATACACCGACGGAGTGTAGTGTATACTGATCATAGTATTAACCGAGCAATGTTCATTGATGCATTTCTTTATTTACCGAGCGGAACAGAATGAATTAAATGATCAGTTTAGCCGATAAGATTGATGAGCTGGCAAGAGTATAACATCGAGGTAATAGATAATGTTTGTTACACAGATCGATGACTGATGAAATTCAAGGAAGATCTAACAGAGAAGATTGAAATGTGTTATTGACACAAGTACTGAGAAATTTTGAAGTGGCAAAATCTATGAATGTGGTTAAGCGGCAAAATCTGATGGTGGAGAAGAAAATGATTTACTCGTCTATATAAGAGAACAAAATTTCTTTATGAAGGAGGCTGAAAAAAAGAAGAAATTGCAAGAATATTGCGTGAACAAGGTTTTCATGCATTCTGATCATACTGGTTAGTAAGAACCGAGCTGTAGAACAATTACCGAGCTACAGAGAGAAATTACCGATGGATAGTAAGTTGATACAATATTGAATATGAAGTGAAATATTGATTAGAAGGATTTGTATGGACTAAATATTGATCTGTAATATGCAATTGAAGCTGTATTAAGGAAGGTCATTTACTGTTACATATTTAACCATTGTATACAGTCAAAATATCTTAACCGAGTGGACTCTGAAAGTCTTATGATGTATCATTCATAAAATGAACATTGTTATCCTGTTAACCCCATAGTGAATGCTAGTTGGATGATAACTTCTAGTCTAAAATCCTCTAACAAGGTCACACCTGACTGTGTGTTTGTAAACCTTTAATAGGGTTGGGTCTTAACCGACCTCACTTCAGAAGAGTGAACAATTTTGGGTTGCTGGTCCTAGGTGGTTTTTCCCTTTACAAGGTTTCCCTGTTAAATCTCTTGTGTTATGTGTTGATTGTGATATTTTTTTTTTATCATTCTTTACATGTTACATGTTAGATTTGATCGGTAAACTGTTATAGTATTAGACTGGTAATCAGTAAAAGCACAGACAGTGAAAGTATTTATTATTTACCGACGAGCAAAAATTGAAGAAATAGTTTTGAATTATACATTTTGTTTTGGGACATTGGATAACTGATTCACCCCCTCTTAGTTATTCTAACAATTGGTATCAGAGCACTAGTTACTTGGAATAGAGTTTTAAGGACTTAAGCATAAAGGTCTCAAGATGTATAAGAGGGAAGTACTAAAACTGAACAAAGAGAACTTCGTAGTATGGCAAATTAGAATGAAGCTGCACATATCTGGAATTGGGAACTCTGCACTAGAGCTGATGGAGAATGGCTACATGCAACCACGCACTGGTCCCTTAACTCTTGATCAATTGAAGGAAAAACATGAGCACAATGTTACTATGATGGAACTTGCTGCTACCTGTACTAACACTAAATTTGAAGATATCAAGACATGCATGACTGCCAAAGGAATGTCAGATAAATTAGCACAAATATACAGTGGAGATCTGAATGTCAAAAGAGCCCGAGCTGAAAGTCTAAGAGGTAGATTTGATGATATGAGAATGAAAGAAGGTGAGAACATTGTCCAATATTCAAATAGACTCAAAGAAGTGGTACATGCTATTAGAGCATCTGATGGAGTAATTGATGATGAAATAGTGATATGCAAGATTCTCAGAACTTTGCTACCAGTTTATGCAATCAGGATTTCTGCAATTCATGAAACAAAAGCTACATCCAACCTTACTCTTGACACTCTGATTGGTAAACTTACAACCTTTGAATTAAACAACTTTGATAACAGTGTTGTTCCTTCTGTTGAGTCTGCTTTCATGTCTTCTTTGAAGATTGGAAAGTCTAGCAGGAATAGTAAGAATTGTGATAGTGATGACAATACCAATGATGAACTTGATGAGCTTGAAGCACTTATGGCCAAAAGATTTCCCAAAGGAAAAGGAAGGTATAGAGGTAAGCTACCTTTAGCATGCTTTAACTATAAAGAAGTTAGTCACATCGCTGCTAGATGTCCACAGAAGAAAGATGATGATAGATCCAAAGACCGATCTAAAGGAAGCTATGGGAGAAGAGTCAACAGAGGCTACCAACACTACAATAGAGACAACTGAGATGAAAAAGGAAAAAAGGTATGTTACATAGCCGAAGATATTGAAACTAAATTTGATTCTGATGATGATATAGTAGTTGTATTTGTTGCTATGAAAGATGACTCGGAAGAAGAAGAGAAACATGAAGAGACAACACTAATCTCTAAAGTAAGCAGAAATGATACATGGATCATAGACAGTGGTTGTACACATCATATGACCGGTGATGTAGAGAAGTTTAATCATCTTGTTGAATATAATGGAGGATCTGTGAGAATGGGAAATGATGCACCTTGTATGGTAAGAGGTAAAAGATCACCGTTGATCAATGACAGACTACAATGTGAAAATGTATACTGGGTAGATGGATTGAACTATAATTTGTTAAGTGTGGCTCAGCTAAACAATTCAGGCCACCGACTAACTTTTGAGAGCAAAAAGGTGAAGATCTATGATGATGGGGGAAGACTTGTCAGAATTGGTACACAATCCAGAGGTAATCTATTCTATCTTGATATAGATCAGTCTTCTTGTTTGTTAATAAAGGATGAAAATGCTTGGTTGTGGCACAGAAGGTTATGCCATGTGAGCTTTGACAACATGAACAAGATTAGTAGAAAGAAAAGAGTTAGAGGATTGCCTAACTTGACAAAACCTGATCATGCCATGTACCATGAATGTTAGAAAGGTAAGATGACTAATTCCAGTTTTAAAAGCAAAGACTACTCAACAAAGAAGATACTTGAGTTGGTTCATACTGACCTATGTGGTCCTATGAGAACTCAGAGCTATTCTAGTGATAGATATTTTATTCTTTTTGTTGATGATTATACTAGACTGATGACTGTTATGTTCCTAAAAGAGAAATTTAAAGCTTTCAAAATGTTTACGTGGTATAAAGCTAAGGTAGAGAAAGAAACCAGAAAGGAAATAAAATGTTTAAGATCTAATAGAGGAGGTGAATTTATCTCTGATGAATTTACTAATTTTTGTAATGAGCATTGAATCAAAAGACAGGTATCTACACCAAGGACACCTTAGCAAAATGGCATTGCTGGAAGGAGGAACAAGTCTATAATTGACTATGCTAGAACATTGATGATACAAAAAAATGTTGCTCAGACATATTGGAGGGAAGATGTCAATACAAGTGTGTATGTTCTTAACCGAGTACAACTAAAGGACTCCAACTGAATGCCTTATAAACTATGGTTTGGACACAAACCTACTGTAAGTTATTTTAGAATTTTTGGAAGTAAATGCTTTATTTTGAAAGATGAGAGAAATGGAAAATTTGATTCTAAAGGAGATGAAGGAATATTTTTGGGATATTCCACTACAAGTAAAGCATATAAATGTCTGAATAAGGTTACAAATAAGATAGTTGAAAGTACTAATGTTCATGTTGATGAGTTTGATAACAAGTACACAAAGGAAAGTATAAAGGAACCGAAAGACTATAGTAGATTCACTTACATCGAACATCCAGAGTATCTACCGACACCGCAAACTATGACAACTGGTCAGCAGGGAAACAATGTAGGACAACAGACAACACAAACTGAGGAACAAGAGGGAGCTACCGAGCAAGAAAATGACCCTAAGCAGGATGAGAAAGAAAGGAGAAATCATGTTTTGGCTAGCTTTGTCAGAATAAATCAACCTGAAACACAAATCATTGGAGACAGACATGCTGGAATGCAAACTAGAAGCAAAATAAGACAAGGTACATGTTTAATTTGTGAATTTGAACCTAAAACTGTGAAATTTGCATTAGAGAATGAAGAATGGGTTAATGCAATGAAGGAAGATATAGAGAAAATAGAGAAGAACAAAACTTGGTCCTTAGTACCCCGACCAAAAGATAAAAATGTTATTGGTACTAAGTGGATATACAAGAATAAATTGAATGAAAATGGTGAAGTCACAAGAAATAAAGCTAGATTGGTATGCAAGGGATATGCATAGGAAGAAGGCATTGACTATGGTGAAACATTTGCACCTGTTGCTAGATTAGAAAGAGTTAGAATGCTACTTGCATATGCAGCACCCAAGAAATTCAAAGTCTATCAAATGGATGTGAAGTCAGCATTTTTAAATGGTATACTTGAAGAAGAGGTCTACATTGAACAACCTGAAGGATTTGTTGATCCCGACAATAAAGACATGGTATGTAGACTACATAAAGCTTTATATGGTTTGAAGCAAGCACCAAGAGCATGGTATGAAAGATTGCATACTTACTTGTTAAGTATTAGATTTGTTAGAACAAGTGAAAACAACAATCTGTATGTGAAAGGTGATACTGATGATACTATTATCATTGCTGAAATATTTGTTGATGATATCATCTTCAGAGGCTCAGATCTTGTCTGCAAGGCATTTGCTGATGAAAAGGAAAAGGAATTTGAAATGTCTATGTTCGCAGAGATTAAGTTATTTCTTGGACTACAAGTGATTCAGCAGAGTGATGGAATATTCATCACACAATCTAAATACATAAAGGAAGTACTAAAGACATTTGGCATGGAATATTCTAAACCTGTGGGAACACTGATGGCTACTAGATGCAAATTGACAAAGGAGGATGAAACTACAAAGGTAAACCAGACACTCTACCGATCCATGATTGGTAAGTTAATGTATGTAGTTCACAGTAGATCAGATATAGCACATGTTGTGGGAATTGTTGCAAGATTTTCTGCTAATCCTAGAGAATCACACATGATAGCTACAAAAAGAATCTTAAGATACTTGAAGAAAATAGAGAATTTTGGATTATGGTATCCTAAGGAAGGGAAGTTTGAACTAAAAGTTTACACCGATGCTAATTGGGCTAGAAATGTGGATGATAGAAAAAGCACCACCGGAGGAGCATTTTTCTTTGGTGAAAGACTTGTAACCTGGACAAGTAAAAAGCAAGTTTGTATTTCTTAGTCTACAGCTAAAGTAGAATATGTTGCTACTACTACTAATTGTTCAAACATTGCATATATCAAACAAGTGTAAGAAGGAATGAATGAGGTAATCACTGACCCGATGATTATATATTGTGACAACACTAGTGCTATTAATATTTCAAAGAATCCTGTGATGCACTCTAAGCATATATCTATTAAGTATCATTACTTAAGAGAAAAATTGCAAGAGAAGCAAGTGACTTTAGAATTTGTCATCTAAAGAACAACTTGTAGATATTTTTACAAAACCCCTACCGAAGGACACATTTGAATACTTGAGGACTAGACTTGGGGTTTGTCCCCTGTCTATCGGTCACTAAGGTGATTTGGTTGTTGCATCAGCCTACTTATATCAGAAAATCACTCATGTTGATGCAGCATAGTTCACACTTTGAATCATGTTCAAGGTTGTGATTAAGTTTGAGAACTTGAACCGATTGGAATATCAATATTCAGAGATACAGAGGAAGATAAAATTATTTGTTTATTTGTTTCTTTGGAATTTCTGTCAAAGGGAGAGATAAACAATATGAAATGAAAAGGGGAGAGATAAACAAGATATGAAAGGGAACAAGCACCGATGAGAATTATCTAAGGGAGAGACAATCTGAATGAGACAGAGTATTGAAGATCAGTTACAAAGAACAGGAACTGAAAAGATCACAACTATAGAATGGTAAAGCTATACTATTTAATGTTGTTTAGTAACGTAGTGATTAAACATATTAAGTCTATTTGACTTACAACATTTTGTTCACTAAGTTGTAGAATATATGTTTGGTATGTGTATGGTACATTTCATATTACTTGAGTTGCCATCAATGCCAAAGGGAGAGATTGTTGAACTACAACTAATTTGGAATCTGATTGAAGAATTTGTGATTAAAGATCATTGAGGAGTTGCTAATTAGATATGTAATATGATTAAATCAGTATTATGTTGTCATTAATGTCAACTAGTTTGACATCACTTATCTTGTAAGTTACTATACCGAGACATCTGAAGAAAGGTGAAAGAGATGAAGAACAGAGCAATCTACATGGAGAAAGATGTACATGACAGATGAGGATAAGGAACACATTGAGTAACTTTTTGATGAGTCTATGACTTGATGATATTGACTTTATTATGTTGCATTCATCTATGATGAAGTATAGAGCTGAAAGACACAAAGTAGTGTTGTCGGTAAATGAAGCATTTCTAGTATACACCGATGGAGTGTAGTGTATACCGATCATAGTATTAACTGAGCAGTGTTCACTGATGCATTTCTTTGTTTACCGAGTGGAACAAAATGAATTAAATGATTAGTTTAGCTGATAAGATTGATGAGCTGGCAAGAGTATAACATTGAGGTAACAGATGATGTTTGTTACACAGATCGACGACTGACAAAATTCAAGGAAGATCTAACAGAGAAGATTGACACATTTTATTGACATGAGTACCGAGAAAGTTTGAAGCAACAAAATCTATGAATGTGGTTAAGTGGCAAAATCTGATGGTGGAGAAGAAAATGATTTACTCGTCTATATAAGAGAACAAAATTTCTTTATGAAGGAGGCTGAAAAAAAGAAGAAACTGTAGGAATATCGCGTGAACGAGGTTTTCATGCATTCTGATCATACTAGTTCGTAAGAACCGAGCTGCAGAACAATTACCAAGCTACAAAGAGCAATTACCGACGGACAGTAAGTTGATACAGTATTGAATTTGAAGTGAAACATTGATCAGAAGGATTTGTATGGACTAAATATTGATCTGTAATTTGCAATTGAAGCTGTATTAAGGAAGGTCATTTACTGTTACATATTTAACCATTGTATACAGTCAAAATCTCTTAACCGAGTGGACTCTGAAAGTCTTATGATGTATCATTCATGGAATGAACATTGTTATCCTGTTAACCCCATAGTGAATGTTGGTTGGATGATAACTTCTAGTCTAAAATCCTCTAACAAGGTCACACCTGACAGTGTGTTTGTAAACCTTTAACAGGGTTGGGTCTTAACTGACCTCACTTCAAAAGAGTGAACAATTTTGGGTTGCCGGTCCCAGGTGGTTTTTCCTTTTATAGGGTTTCCATGTTAAATCTCTTGTGTTATGTGTTGATTGTGATATTTTTTTTTATCATTCTTTACATGTTACATGTTAGATTTGATCGGTAAACTATTATAGTATTAGACTAGTAATCGGTAAAAGCACAGACAGTGAAAGTATTTATTGTTTACCGACAAGAAGAAATTGAAGAAATGGTTTTGAATTATACATTTTGTTTTGGGACACTGGATAACTGATTCACCCCCCTCTGAGTTATTCTAACACTCTGTCGTAGGAGTCTTGTCAGAAAATCAAAGCAAAAATATATCCTGGAGTCATTTGTCAAACGAGTCTTTGCAATTGTCATGCCAGCCCTATTTTTGTGTTTTACGAGCCTGGATAAAGTCGTACAAGCATTGATCAAAAGTTATCATAAAATTCTTGTTTTGTTAGAAAATCAACCATTTGTCGTCATCATTCAGATTCTGTCAAAAAATTCCCTATGTGAAGAACAAAATAGAGCCAACAAAGAATCCAACTCATTTTTCCCAAAGTGATCCTTCTAGCTTGATTTTGTCTTCCTATTCTTGATCTGAATCCCGTCTCATCTTGTGTCAAAACCTTGTTAAAATAATCTTGAAATTTATCCTCAAAATAGCTAAGTATTTTGAGCTTGTGTTCATCATCTCTTACGCATCTACCCATACACCTCAGACACATTATCCTACACTTACATCCAATCAGTATTCTTACCAAATCTTGACAGGGTTGCGTCAGTTGATTTTTCCTAAATCAGATCATCTATCAGTTGTCTTATCTTTCTCTTTTGATTCACCCAAGGTTAATGGTGGAAACTAGAGCTTCTTCACACAGAAAATCAAGAGAAGAACCTAAAATGTTAGCATCATCTTCTTTGATTGTTTAGACCATTCATCAACCTTACAATACCACTCATTACAAAGAAGACACCTTGGCCAATCTACATCTGAGACAAGGTTTCTCTAATCCTCCTCATTCAATCCTAGAGGAATATAAAAACTCCAATATGTCTCAAGGCCACCAATCCAATCATGGTGTAGAACAAGAAGCCACACCATCAAAAATTGCATGATTTTGTGATGATGACCTCTTTAGAAGAATGATGAAACATTTCTTACAAAAAGACAAAGAGATGTACTTCCTCAAATTGGCAATACAAGGAGCAAAACTTCCTCCCAACTTCAATGTTGATGATATCGTCACACAAGAGGCAGAAACTCCCATAACAACTATGATGAAACAAATGCATGCCGTGCAAATCAAACTTAACAAGCTGGAAAAGGAGAAAGAACCTAAATAATTATCTATGGAAGCCTTATATCCATTTCCATTTGATTGTAATTTGTACATGCCACCCTTCCCAAAAAGAGTGGAACTCCCCAAATATGACAAATATGATGGAAATTATGATCCCCAAGATCATGTCAAAGAATTTTGTACTCTATCCATGGAGTTTATGCATGAACCTACATAGTTAATGTGTCTCTTCCCTTGATCCTTGGGAGGGGCAGCCATCAACCGGTTCTCTCAAATGCCACCAACTATCAAAGCCTTTGAAGAGCTAATCAAATTGTTTTATCAAAAATACTCCTACAATATCCAACATTCAGTCACCATGATCGATATCTATAATCTGAAACAAAACTTAGGAGAACCCTTCCCAACTTTCCTCAAACGCTGGAGGAAGAAATTTTCATTCTATGCTCGACCAATTCTGGAAAATGAGAAACTAGAAATCTTTATCAACAATTTGATTCTAGAACTTAATTATCATCTGCAAATGCAAAATCATTCATCCTTTGATAAAATGATAGAGAATGCCATAAAGATAGAAAAATGTTCTTGTTCATAAGGGAGATGTATCACTTCATAAAGAAAACAAGTATGAATCAGGATCTAGTTCCAACAAAGACAGAGGCAAAATCTAGAATAAGAAAAAAAACATCATCACAGATAGTGTTGTTGATCATATTAGTGCTCCATCTAAAGCACCAGCATTCAATCTCACCATTGGCACCCAAGCCATAAAAGCTTCCAAGATGAAAGCAACTGAACTAGCTAAAAATTTAATTGATTACAAACCTTGGGTTACAAAACCAAAGCATGAGTTCACTCCTCTAGGTGAGGCCTTGGAATCTACCATGAAAACTCTCTTGGAAAATAATATCATCACGTTACTTGAGATAAAACTATATGACCCCGAAGTCAAACCTAAATGGTGGAAAGAGACTGATATCTGTGATTTCCATTGAAACAAGGGTCATAAAACAGATAACTACATGAGTCTGAAACATCTCATTCAAGACAAAATTTATGATGGATAAATTGTAATTGACAACCATAAATCCAATAATGATCATACGACATTCACAGAACCTTTTCCAAAGCATAATCAAGGAGATTCATCTTCTAAACCTAATGTGGGTTCCAAAGTCAATTACAATTACTCTGGTAGCAATGATGTTATCAACATGGTAGAACCATGCCTATTTGAACACTGCAATGTCATCACTATTATCAGAAAGGATAGAGATAACCAAACAACTAATGCAGTTACTCAATCTCAAGCTCAGGCAAATCTCCAAGGACAAAACTCAGGTTCATCAAATGCCTCGAAGGTCCCATTTAATCTAGCTTCTACATCTAAACAAAGGACTAATTCCAAATCTTCCAATTCTAAAGATTCCAAAGAGATATCATACAGTATTATCCAGAAACAACAACATACAAATTCTAAAATCTCTATATTCGAGTTTCTTTGCATCTCTCCTTCTCATCGTGCAATTCTAGACAAAGCTCTGGTTGGCTCTAATGTTCTTGAAGATCTTGATCTTGACAGATTCCAAACAATGGTGAGTCACTTGACATCCCCACAGTACATATCCTTTTCAGAAGAAGATGACAACTCGCTAAGTCACCCACATAACCATCCCTTACATATTGAAGTCTTAATCCAAAACCATCATGTCAAACATGTGTTGATAGATGGAGGTGCTGGTCTAAATATATGTTCCTACAAATTGGTTACACAACTGGTATTGTTAGAAGATGCTATTGATCCTAATTTGAAGATAACCATAAAATCATACGGCGAACAAGAAACAAATTCCAAAGGAGTCATTGTGTTACCTATCAAAACGGGACCTGTCATTAGAGATATTACCTATCAAGTACTGGATCTTCCCCTGATTTATAACATTCTTCTAGGAAGACCTTGGATACATGAGATGAAAGCTATTACATCAACTTACCATCAATGTCTGAAATTTCCCTATGATGGAGTAGAGGTCACCATACCAGCAAACACATCAGCATCTTGTAACACATTGAAGGAAAGTGTTGATAAACTTGTTCCACACAACAAAGAGTCTCCTACTAAACAAATAGACATAGCTTCTACATCTAAAATGGAAGACCTATCAAAAGGAGTCAAGACCAAAGACACTGACATGGGAGAATACACAATGAAACTAGTCCTATCCCTCACGTCTCTCCCACTTTCACCCAAATCTTATGGACAACCTTTAGAAAAGGTGAAAATGATATCTAAAGAATCCAAGATCATATTTGATGGGAGTTTTGTCACAGAACAAGTATCAAAAAAGGAATCTGATGAGGAAGAAGCTATACTAGCATGGTTCTACAAAGATGAATCTCAATCACAGACAGCTCAAAAATGTGACTCTAAAACACCAAAGATTCTTATGAAGTCATATGGACCAGGTCACAAGCTAATGCCTAAAATGGGATATTTAGGGAAACGACCTCTAGGAACAAGAGACAAAGGCATCATAAAACCCATTGAACACTATGGGAGAACAACCAAGGATACTACAGGACTGGGGTATCATAAGAAGTCTTTTCATCTCAGTGGGAGTTCCACACATGTCCTAAAACAAATAGAACCAGATATTCAACAAAAGGAAGAACCTAAACACTTAGATAGTGATGATTCAGATACAACCGATGTTTTTCCTTATGAACACATACCTCAACATATATTAGACCTTCTTGAAAATGAAAAAGAACCTAAAACCTTTCATTCTTGATAGTAATTATGCTCCTATCTTAGTCTGCCCTGCCTCTATCTGTGACCATTCCCCTATCCAGACTTGTGTCAAGATCATCTATAGCCTTATCCCTGATGGAGATAGTGATAGACCCAATACCTTTAAACTTAGTACCTCTTTCTTGGAGGATCAAGATAATATAGAGGATATTGAAATGGTCATTGAAGTGGTTAAGCTCTGTAATCCTCATGCTGATAGTATTATGCTTTGGGAGTTATTGGTAGATGCATGGAAGAGTATCTTTCAAGTGATTGGTAAGAAATTGGCCATGGATAGGAATAGAGAAGAATCCTTTTGGCAAAGCAGTTTGAACACTGTTGAAAAAGAACTTCAAAGAAAAGGTAATAGTCCTATATTAGAGGCTCAGCTTGCTAATACTAAACACAATCTAAGACTCATCTAGAGGTATAAGATTCAGGGGTAGAGAATTAGGGCCAGAATGAATTGGATCAGAGAGGGTGATAAAGGTTCCAGATACTTTTTCAACATAATCCAAGCCAAGCAGAGAAGGGAATTGATCAATGAAATCCAACTTGAAGGTAGGTAGACTAATAATCTAGAAGATATAAACTATGATTTCCACTAGTTCTATAGTGACTTATTTACATTAGAAGTATCCAGTGACAGCAATGAAGCTTTGAAAACTTGTGCCAAGTTTATTCCTTGCAAAATCTCTGACCATGACCAATTCAACCTCAACAAACCAATCTCTCTTGGTAAGATCCTAGCTACTATTGAATCCTTTTCCAATGGGAAATCCCCAGGGCTTGATGGTCTTCCTGTAGAATTTTATAAGAGGAATAAAAGTTGGGTAGGGCTTGAACTTCTAAAAGTTTATGAGGAGGCTTTCTTGAAAGGATCTTTAGGTGTGTCCATCAATAGAGGAGTTATTAAACTTCTTCCTAAAGCAAGGGATAAAACCCTAGTTAAAAATTGGAGGCCCATTACATTGCTAAACTTATCGTATAAAATTTTGGCCAAAGTTCTTGCTAGAAAGATTGCTCCCCTTTTGAATAAATTTGTTTCTTCTACTCAAACAGGCTTTATTCAAGGGAGATATATATTAGAAAACCTTGTAACCATTTGGGAAGCTATGCACTGGGCTAAATTAGATGGGCAGGAGGTGGCAATGGTGCTTCTTGATTTTGAAAAAGCATATGACAGGATTGAATGGAACTTTGCTCTAGGAATGTTGAAAGATTTTGGTTTCCCATCAACATACTGCAAGTGGATATAATTGCTATTCAAAGATGCCTCTATAGTAGTGGATGTCAATGGATCCCCATCTGAACCGATTAGACTTCAGAGGTCTATTAGACAAGGGTGTCCAATAGCCCCTTCCTTATTTGTTATTGCTGCAGATGCTATGTTTTACATTCTAAGAGCTCAATCTTTGGGACTCCCAGTTAAAGGCATTTCTCTCCCTAATAGTGAAGAATTAATTAATGTACAGTTTGTGGATGACACTTCTTTGTTCCTTGTACTTTTTGAAGACAATTTTGATAATGCCATGAATAGAATTAATATTTTTTGCAAGGCTTCGGGATCTAGAATATCACCAAGAAAATCCACTATTTTGGGAAGGTCTAATGATCCACCTAACTGGTTAAGTAATAAAGGATGGAAGTGGGCTGGCCCTAATATCATTGTCAGATACCTCAGTATCCCCTTTTCTATATAACCCAATCTTGGTTGCATGTGGGACTGGATATATGAAAATATTAGCAGAAAACATTTAAAATGGTAGACTCAAACATTGTCTATTGCTGGGAGGTTGCAAGTGGTTCAGAAAGTCCTCTCAGCTCATCATATTTACTATGCCTCGACATGGTTGTTTGCAAATTCATAGGTGAACATGTTGGAAAGAATTTTTAGGGACTTCCTATGGTCTGATGGTAAAGGAAATAAAAAAATACATTGTGTAAAGTGGGAATGGTGTTGTCAAGAAAAGAGTCAAGGAGGTTTGGGGCTAAAAGACATTAAAGTCCATGGCTCTGTTCTTGCAGCTAAGTGGTTCCTCAAAGCATTATGGGGTAATGAACCTTGGAAAATTTTGATTAGAAATAATATTGATAGGTCAATCATTAAGAAAGGGAAACATTGGAAAAATGTTCCTACCTGTGATATAGTTCTAGGAGATTTTATAATGAAATTGTTTGGTTCAAAAAAATTTCAAACCTTCTAAAAGGCTTGGATCCAAGTGAGGCAGCTGATTACAGATAGGGGAGCTACGGGCGGCCCTCCATATTTTTCTATTGGGGATAGATCTATTTGGTGGGGCTTGAATCTTAATGGAAAACCATTGGCCCTCACTCAGAGTTGTTCAACAAAATTTTGGAATTGGAAAGAGATATCGGTGATTCAGGACCTCTTAGAGGATGGGAAATTAGGGTCATGGGATTTTCTTAAATCTAAATTTGATATCCCTGGTTCTCAAAAAAAAACATATACTCTTATTAATAAAGCAGTTAATGGAGAGATTAAAGGAGGCATTATCAACACGACCACATTTCTTAATAAGAGTAAATGGATAGATGGGACTTTGCTATCTGAGACCACTACTAAGAAATTGTATCATAGTTTGAAGAAATATTCCTCTCTCATCACCCAAGTGACTCAGTGTTGGGGGAAAATTAACCTATTTTCTAATTGGATGTTTTTCTTTGAATACTTTTGGAAAGGCAAAGTTGAACCTAAAAATCTTTGTTTTAAATGGCTACTCCTTATCAAAAAGCTTGCTATTGGCCCTGTTTTGTCTTATGTTGGTCTTGACCCTATTTTATGTAGTATTTGTAATTCTATTGAAACTTTTGAACATTTATTCTTTGAATGTCTTTATGCTCGTAAGATTTGGTCTATCTTTCTTGGCTCACTCTGCTTAAGGACTATCAATGTTGTAATTTCTTGGAGTGAAATCCTTGCTGGTTATGTTGATTTGTTTGATTCTAGATTAAATAATTTATGTTTTACTTTGACTATTGAAGTTCTGTGGACTCTTTGGAAGGATAGGAATAGAGAAGTTTTTCAGATGGAGAAAAGGAAGCCTACTGAGTTTAATCTTAAACTCACCCACTTTAATATAATGTCACAGGTTTCTTTGCTACTTAATATCATGAAGAGTGAGTTCATGAAGCTGGTTCAGGAGGGCTGCATTTTAGTTAGCAAAGAAAAAGTGCATGCAACACACTATGTTGTGGATTATCAGAGCTTCCTTGCCCCTATTGAGGTGGAGGACTTAAAAAAGCTTCTTCAAAACTTCCATGTTGACCCTAGAGCCCAAGAGGAAAAAGTTGCTACCTCCCCTTTGCAGGAAAGTCCATCAGGATGGGTCACAAACATCAATTCTGAATAGGATTATAATCAGTATAATCCAAGTGGATCTATAGGGATTCCTAGTGTCATAGCCAGTCATTTTGATGGCAAGGAATAAGCATCTCATAAAAGTTTTAACTCCTCTCTTTTTTAAACTTGGATGAACATGTATGTTAAGTGCTAGATAGCTTATAAGCTGGTATTTTCACTCCCCCAATTTTGTAACTATATATGTTATGGGGGTTTTGAGTGATAGTCTCTCTTTCAAACTCTGAACCATGATGTTATACTCCTAAATTTTGATTAACTATCTTAATAGAAAAAAAAAGAACCTAAAAGAATCAACGTAGTAGACACACAAGAACCTACTAATGAACAAGAGATAGTCACAACACAAGAACCAACTGATCCTAAAAAAAAACAAGAAGAAGAAGTGAACCTATCACAATAGCTGAACATCTGGGACACAATAGTGATTCTGAGATGGATTCCCATGAATATGAATTCCTCTCAGACTCTGAAGGTAATCCTACTTGGGGAATCCATCCTAACTTCACACATATTCTTAACTTTCCTAGAGATCCAGATGAAGAATCAAATGACTGTGAATGGGGAATCATTCCAGAAGAAGATGATCTTACAACAGAAAAACACATAGATGTCATTCACTGATATGCACCTACTTCCATAATGAGTCTAGAATGAAATGACTGACCTTGTGAGTCTGATTCACTTATTACTAACACAGGATCCAATGATGACATTAAGACACTTAACGAACTGAACATTTTGGGTAGTAATATCATCCTTGAAATTGAGATTTGAATCAGAGCCAATGATGACAACATTGTATGTGTAAACATGATTAATCCATCCTTTCCCACACTTACCATCCAACACCCTGGGCTTATTGACCAAACATCTATTGATCCAAGCCAAGAAATCCATACCTTCCAATCAGACTATGCTTGCGCTTGCTACCTAAATGCAGTAGAACCCATGACAACTTCTATCAGTGAACCTAGCATTAGCATGACAGAGTCAGCTATCAAATATCTCAATCAAAAAAATAAAAATAAAAAGAACAAAAGTTTTGAGGATGAAAATCACTATGTGGCACTCTCAGAACCTAAAATAGTAAAAACAAAAGATGCATCTAAAGGTGAAAACCTCTTTGAGGCACCTAAGGATGAGATATTTGGTGTCCTTCTAAGTCATTTACATGATAGATCTCTAGTATTCATAGAGCCAACTTAGTCTATCAATTTGGGTACCACAGAAGAACTGCAGTTGATTCATGTAGCACAATCTCTGTCAAATGAAGAAGAGAAAGCATTTACAAAATTCCTAACATAGAAGAAGATCAATTTTGTATGGAAATATTCAAATATGCTTGGATTAGATCCTGATCTCATAATGCATCATCTCTCCATGGCTTCACGAGACAAACCAGTCAACCAAAAGTTGCAAAAAATGCATCCTCGTGTGGCACTCCTTGTCAAAGCTGAACTAGAGAAAATACTAAAGGCCGTATTTATCTGAGTTATAGATTATGCTGAGTGGATCTCCAACATAGTTCCAGTTTCAAAACTAGAAAAATCTTAAAGAGTATGCACAGACTTCATAGATGTTAACAAAGCATGCCCTACGGATGAATTTACGCTACCAAACATCGATATGATTGTGGACATGATTGTGGGATTTGAGATGTACTCTTTAATGGATGGTTTATCTAGATATAACCCAATTAAGATCGCTCCAGAAGATCAAGAGAAGATAGCTTTCACCTACGCATGGGGTACCCTTTTCTGGAATGTCATGCCATTTGGTCTTAAGAATGCTGGTGCTACATATCAAAGAGCTATGACATCAATTTTTCATGATATGATGCATCATACTATGGAAGATTATGTTGATGACACCCTAGCTAATTCAATGATGAGATTTGAACATCTAGTTGACTTGAGAAAAATACTAGATAGAATGGAAAAATTTAGTCTCCGAATAAATCCTAAGAAATGTTCTTTTGGTGTCACTTCTGGGAAGCTTCTAGGGTACATTGTTTCAAAAAAAAGGAATTAAAGTAGATCCAGAAAAGGTCAAAGCAATCATGGAGATGAAACCTCCTAAAAACATCAGTCAAATAAGGACCTTACAAGGAAGAGTACAATCAATCAATCATTTCATATCTTAGCTAGCGGACATATCACAACCTTTCACAAAGACATTACATAAAGGTGTGACCTTCACATGGAACGAGGAATGTGGAAAGAACTTCAATCACATCAAGCAATATTTGGTGAATCCACCTATTCTCATGCCCCCTATACAAGGGAATCCATTAATATTGTATGTCTTAGCTACATATACTTCACTGGGGGCATTGCTAGCGCATCATGATGAAAACAAGAAGGAGAGGGCTATCTACTACATCAGCATAACACTAGTAGCTTACGAGAAAAACTATTCCATGATAGAAAAAGAATGTCTCACTATCATCTTTGCATCACAAAAGCTATGCCACTATATGTTAGCTGATACTACACATTTGCTAGCTAAAATTGATCCATTGAAGTACTTATTGAGTAAAGCTTCCCTCACAGGTAGACTAGCTAAATGGGTCATGCTATCGAGTGAATTTGACATAGAATATGTTGAAAGAAAAGCTATCAAAGGACAAGTGATTGTAGACCAGTTAGTTGATGCTCCAATGTTTGACAATCAACCAATGCAAATGGAATTTCTAGATTCTTCTATCATGCACCTATCATGTAGAATGTGGAAATTATTCTTTGATGGATCCTACACACAAAATGGATCTGGAGTGGGCATATTGTTCATCACACCACAAGGTTACTCTATTCTGAAGGCATTCAGAATCAAATTCCCTTGTACCAACAACATAGAGTAGTATGAAGCTTTACTAAATGGTATGAAAATAACACTCAAATGGAGAGTAACATAACTACATATTCATGGAGACTCACAACTGGTCATACACCAAGTCAATGATGTGTATCAAACAAAAGATTAGAAACTTGTTCCATACAAACGCATGGTAGATGACCTAAAGAAGATATCTATCACATTTGAATAGATTCCCAAAATGGATAACAAGGCTACTGATGCCATGGCACCACTATCATCTTTACTACAGTAGCCCAAACATGAGCTACACTACGAGTTGCTGGTGGAAGCACTGTCATTCCCTACCTATGATTGTCCAAAAGCCTGAATGATCTGCAATGTTATTGGTCATGATTCCTCCTGCTACAAAAACATATACTCCTACCTTTGAGACCAAATCATTCTTGATACCTTTAACCATCATGAAAAATGTTACCTAATCCAAAACACATCGTGATATGTCATCATTGGTAATGATTTGTACAAACAAAGTCCAGATGGTACACTTGTTAGGTGTTTAGAACATGAGGAGTCACAATGCACATTAGAGGAAGTCCACGAAGGTATTTGTGGATCACATTCCAACGGTTTGACACTAGCTCAAAAAATTATTAGGGTTGGGTACTATTGGCAAGATATGGAAAAAGAGGTTGTCAAATATGCTAAGAATTGTAAAACATGTCAAGTCCATGGAAACTTGATTCATGCGCTAGGAAGAGATCTGATTCCCTTTTAAACACAATGGCCTTTCCAACAGTGGGTGTTTGATCTCATTGGTGCTATCTATCCTCATTTTTCTAATGGTCATACCCATATCATAACAACTACAGACTATTTCACAAAGTGGGTAGAAGCAGTTTCTCTAACACAGGCCACGAGCAAACATATATCAATGTTCATACTAAATTACATAATTTGTAGATATGGTATACCACACTCCATTATCACAGACAATGGAGGCCAATTCAAGAACAAGAACCTAGATTCCTTATGCTCTAAATTCAAAATCACTCAATATTGGTTGTCTATTTACTATCCTCAAAGGAATGGACAAGCTGAAGCATCCAATAAGAACTTATTAAAAATCTTGCATCGAACAGTAAACAAGATAGGAAGAGACTGGCACCTAATGATCAATCTAGCTCTTTGGGCTTATAGAACAAGTATCAAAATTCCCACTGGGGCTACTCCTTTTGCTTTAGTTTATCGGTCTGAAGAGGGACTTCCTATTGAGGTTGAAAGCCCAACCCTGAGAATCAGAATGCATGGTTTAGTAACTAATGATGATTACAGAGTATCTAGGTTGCAATAATTTGAACTACTAAATGAGTGCAGGAAAGCCACGTATGATCATCTCAGAGTATATCAGAAATGAATGTCTAGAGGCTACAACAAGAAAGTCAGACACAAAGAATTTCAGGTTGGTGATCTAGTCTTGAGAGAAAATACTAAAAATCAATCCCATCAAGAGCACAAGGGGAAGTTTGAACCCAAATGGCTAGTCCCTTTGTCATCACTACTACTTTTGGCTCTAGAGCCTATCAACTCTCAATGACTCAAGGAGAACAGCTCCGAGAACCAATCAATGTTCTCCATCTGAAGAAATTGTATGCCTAAGGCATTCAGTCTATGAAAATGTCCTAAAAAAATCATAAAAATAAAAAAAGTCTTTAAAAAAATGATCATCCTCGTGAAAACCTAGCAATAGGCACCTTGATGAATCACAAAAAAATTTAAAAAATGGAAAAATACAAAAAAATTGTAAAGATAAAAACACACAAAAAAAGAAGAAAACAAAAAAAAGTGCCTTGGTGAAAACCTGGTAAATAGATGCCCTGGTAGAAAAAATAGAATCTCTGCCAAGATGGTGAAAACCCAGAAAACAGGTGCCACTTGTATCAAAATGCTCCATCTATCAGCACAATCTTGGTCTTTCCCAGCTTTCAGTCTGCTTTAGTTTGTACATATCTCCTTGTTTTCTTTTTCATCCCTTTTTTAATAAAGTCAGTTAGTATACCAAGCTCAACAGTGTCTGCATCCCATCAATGTTTCAAACTTGGGGGCAATCAATGTCATATCCTATGGTCTCCAATATTATACCTTAGATGATTCATATCCAGTCAAAGTCCTTCCAAGCTAAATCTAAGTCATTTTATTTATCTCCCTACCAAAAAAGGATTTTGCACATCAAACAACAACAAACAAAAAAAACAATCTTGGCACAAACCCTTTTATCTCCTTGTATGCTAACTGATTCACATTGAGATTTTTGCATGATATGTCTCTTCGAGCTCCTCGATGATGTCCCTTACATGATTTAGAGAATGATGACTGGGGGCATTATCTTTTCTTTGTCTTCTATTTGTATGTGAAAATCTAACAACTTTGGAAATTCTAGATTGAATTGGTGTCCACTATAAGTGCCTCCATCATGTACTGGATGGCCATGTGTACCTCAACCATCAATGCCTAGATGCTTCAAGGAAGTCTGATCTAACTATTATCTTTTTGAGTGATTTCTTACTCCTACTATGAAACACAATTCTACCCAAGGATGTGAACGATAAAGGATCACTGCGGGTTATTCACATTGGAATCTAAATGACCTCCCAATTGTTTGGTGTGTTTGTACACAAGGTGTATTTAGGTCATCACAACTTTTATGTTCGGATGCTTATACAAATAACAAAATCAAAATAGACATGATATTCAGGTCATCCTCGCTTTTTGTGCCTTGGTGCTTATATCTGTATCATCTTAAAATGGAAGCATTTCCATGTTAAGAGCATTTAGCCCTCCAAGTAAGTGGTTTGGGGTCATGTTGAATGCCTTGAATTGATCTTTTCTTGGATCTGGCTTTCTCCCCACTTTCCACTTCTTTTTTGCACTTGATTCCTTCATTCTAGGTGAAATTAGGGTTAGGATCTCGACGATTCTCCTTAATTTCCCTCTTCCATGGCTCTCTTTTCTAGGTAGGAATTAGAATTAGGTCCTCCTAGCATTCATCATAGTCATCATAAGATTTTATGCCTCTCCCTGGCATTCTATTCCATTCTGACATCATTTTCAGGTCTCCAGGCATACCTAGGACCTCCTGTCCTAATTCTGGTTGGATCTGGGCCCACAGGGTTAGAATTGAGGTTGATCCTAACTAGGTCAGAATCGAGCTCGATCCTAACTAAGTCAGGATCGAGGTTTTCTTTGACCTCCTCTAGAATCTGTGCCCCTTTCTCAAATTTGGTCCCGACGGGCCCCGAAATCAATATTGGACCCTCAAATCCGAGTGCGAAAAGGTTTTAATTTGAATTTCATTTAATTGTTTTCCCTCCTTAGTTGGTTATTGTGATTGGACCATAATTCAATGTGAAATTTTAATTATGGGCCCATTTCTATGGGTTAAGGTTAATTGGGATTTAATTCCTCAATGTCGGCCTTCTCTAGAGGTTTGTGCCCTATATCACTATAAAAGGAGGCCTTCCTCTCTCATTTTATCATCCAACATTCATATCTTCTTTTCTCTCAAGCTCTCAAGGTGATCAAGCAAGCATCCATTCAAGCAAGCATTCAAGTCTTCTTCTCCATCCAAGTTCTCCATTGAAGATCAAGGATTCAAGCATTCAAGCCATTAAAGGGATTTGGTTCAAGCATGCAAGATTCATCACTCAAACCCTAGATCTAGCCATCATGATAGTGTGATCTTCCTTCAAGATCCTTTTGTTCATCTTCAAGATCCATTCACCCTTCCCTCAAAGTGGATTCCAAGCATACAATCATGGAGGTTTGATTTACATTTATTGATGTTATGTTCAAGCTTTCATATCAACATACTTGAATACATTTCAAATACAATTGCATATTTATTGAATGTCATAGCTTCATTGTTAGATCTACTTCTACTACTTGCTAGCATTCTCCATTTCAATTTCAATATTAAGGTTGATTCCAAACTGGGGTTTGACCAAAGCAAACCCCCCAAACAAACAACAAAACTCTCTTTTTCTTGTAGGTACAGGTGTGGAATTTCAGATCTGAGAGTAGATTTAGATACCCTTTTCGGTGAACTTCCAGGATCTACGAACAAAATCAGAATCGACCTTCAAATAAAGAATCTATTCTTTGACCTTTTATGAGGGTCAAAGTCGACCTGATCTCATCTGGGAAAAAGATGTCTGGGTTTTCTTCATCTCGGCAGTTCCAGTCCAAAATAGGTTGCAAATTTTCTTGAAAGTACACATAGACATCAGAAATTGGCATTTTCCAGGTTTTCCCTAATTTGAGGTTAGTACTTACATTTCAATTATTTCAAATTCTAAACACTTCAATTCTACCATAGGGAAATATAGGGTTTCTCTCTCTCTTTCACATTCTTCATAGATTGATTCGATTATGCATTAGCCTTTTGGTTGATCAAATTGGATCTCTCCTTTGGGAATTTGGATTTGGGAATAGATCTCATATTTACCCCATATACACACACACACTCATACACATTTGAATAGGTGTGATGCCATTTTACCACTTTTCAATTTGGTGACCATTGTTCTAGGACCCCATCCACATTTTATCCTTTACATTTTGGTGAACCTACGATCGACAACTCTTTCTTTTTGGTGTTAGATCATTTGTTTTCTTGCCTTAAGATTAGATTTATTTTATTCTCTTCCATTTACATTTCAAAAATCCAAAAAAATTGCAAAATTTCTTTAAAAATACAAAAATATTTACATTTTCATGCTTTTAGTATTCAACATGTATGATTCTTGTTTTGAGTACTTTGATGAGGATTTTGTTGTTCAAGAGGATAGATCCCTTAATGAGGTACATGGAAGTGAGGATGAAATTTTTTTTAATGAGATCTCCATTGATCCTATTCCTATTTCACCCTCCTCCACAACCTCTTCAATTGACCTTTACAAAGATGAGTTAGGGATTGATGTGAATTCTTCTCCTAATATATATCTTTTCTATGAGCCTACTTTAGAATACAATTTACCTTCTTTCCCCTTTAGGGATCAAGCTTTAATGACTTATGACACTCCTACAATGTGCTTTATTGATAGGGATGATAATCCTCCTATTTGGGTTGAACCTTTGAATTTGGATGTTGATTACTCCCTTCCTAATGAAACCATTATGGATAATCCTCTTATTTGGGATGAACCTTTGAATTTGGATGTTGATTACTCTCTTCCTCCTATTTTGGATGAACCTTTGAATTTGGATGTTGATTACTCTCTTCCTCCTATTTGGGATGAACCTTTGGATTTTGATTTGGATGTTGATTACTCTCTTCCTCATGAAGCCATTGTGGATAATATTTTGGGATGAACCCTTGGATAAATACATTGATTTATCCTCTCCTTGTGAAGAATTTTTAATACAAGCAAATGTCATACTCTCTAAAACACATTTCCCTTATGTGAAAGAAGATGACATTAGAAATCCTTCACCTCAATTTAGGATTCCTTCTAGTGACAAGGCATTAGCGGAGAAAGATATGAATTCCCTTAATACTCTTCCTCTTAGTGGTGATCTTATGGAAAATCAAGATCCTACCTCACAACATTCTTACCATAATATTACTTATATCTATTCAAACCCTTTTCCAATTGTGGTTCCAAATGTTCCTCCAGTTGTGTCTTCCATTCATATCACTTCCTACACTTTTACCAGTGTTCCTAATTTTCCTAACCCTAATCCTATCTTTCCTAATCTAATTCCTAATTCTCCATTTGCTATTCCTAGTTCTTACCACACTTATGTTGAGGTTCAAAATGTTAGGAATAAGGTGTCTCAACCTTGGATAATTCCTATTCTTATTATTTGTTTTGTAAAATGTATTTCTTGCAAATAATTTAATTAAGTGTGAGTGTACATGTCTAGTTGGCATGTTGATGTGTCACTCCACTTGATGTGTCGGCATCTTGAATTGTGTGTAAGGAGATCATGGCTGAAATGGTTATGATGGTTTCCTATGACACATAAGAGCTATGTCTGGAAGTTTCAATGATAGGTGAAGACATGTGGCAACTGATAAAGTTGAGTACTGTACACTCTTCCCTAATCATGGGGTTCCTATTTTCTTGGAGAATGGTAAAACCCTAATATGAATATCTTTGGAAGTTTCCCTAAAAAGGGAAGTGCATGATATAAGCATTTTTTAGGGTTGCAAAGATAGTAGAAGTAAGTGTATTGTTGGAACATTTTATTCTGCCATGATTTGTCTTCAAGAGTTGGAAAATCTTCTGAAAGAACTTGCATTGCAAGTGTATTGTAAATTGTAATAGTTTTGATTAATACACTATGCAAGTTTTGGAGTGCTAAGGTTTTTACCGAAAGGTTTCCCCAGGGTAAATCTTTGTGTCATTCTCTATTTTCTGTATGCATGGTATATGGCTGCAATATCTTTGTTAAAGTAGTTAACAAATTTGAAATTGTAAGGATTTAAAAGAATTTGCACAATACTTTCCTTTAGAGATTGGTGTAGGAAGCTATTTTCGCACCTGAGTTTCCTTACAAGTGGTATCAGAGCCTGATCAACTTTTGATCCTAGTTTTTTGGGTAGGGTTTTTTGAGCTAATCTCAAGTTGAGTGGGAGTTTTGTGCAGAGAATTCTAAATCTTATTTGCAGATTAAAATGGCAAGTTCCTCATACAGTAGTATGGAGGTGGAGAAATTTAATGGCACTAATTTCGAGTTGTGGAAACTCAAGATGGAAGACATGCTTGAAGATCGTGATCTATGGGATGCTACTTCACTTGATGTGAAACCTGCAGTGATATCTCAAGTGGATTGGGAGATCAAGGATCAGAAGGCTAAGGGTCTCATCAAACTCTATCTAGCAGATGTCATTCTTCTGAATGTTCTTGATGAGACTACTACAAATTCTTTGTGGAAATGGCTTGGGTCTGTGTATTAGGCCAAATCTCTAGTGAATAAGTTGTTCCTAAGAAATAAGTTGTATTTTTTAAGAATGGAGGAAGGTGGATCTATAACTGATCATCTCAATGCATTCAATTTATTGATTGCACAGTTGGCATCATCCAGTGCCAAGATCAAGGAGGAGGATCATTGTATGACCCTGCTTTGTTCCTTGCTAGATTCATGGGACCATCTTGTGATGGCTCTCAGAAGTACTATAGTCACATTCTGTATGGATGATGTGGTGTCTTTGCTGCTATCTGAGGAGATGCAAAGAAAGACTTCGAATTCATCTAAGGAAGCCCTTGCTATTCATGGGAGATCGAATGACAGAGGAAAGAAGAATGACAACAAGTCAAAGAAGGGTAGATCCAAATCCCATGGGAGTTCTAAGAATCCTGGAAATTCCAAGGTGAAATGTTGGAACTGTGATAAAACTGGGCACTTCCAAAGGGACTGCAAAGAATCGAAGAAGAAGAAGAAAGGCTCAGATTCAGCTTCTGAAAAATCTCAAGAAGATGGAGATGTTTTTATTGCAGCTTTGGTAGCCCATGCATCTGATGATGTGTGGTTGGTAGACTTGGGTGCTTCTTTTCACATGACCTTTCATTGAAACTAGTTCTCAAAATATGAAGAGTTCGATGGTGGAAAGGTGTACTTGGGTGATGACTCTCACCTAAAGATAGTTGGACGCAGAAGGGTCACTATTAGATTTCTTGATGGACGAGTAAAAGGAATCAATGAATTTATGCATATTCTGAGTTTGGCATGAAACCTATTATCTGTAAGTATGTTGAATGATGTAGGTGTGCAAGTTGTCTTTTCGAAAGAAGGATGCAAGATGATGAGAGGATCGATAGTTCTTGCAAGGGGTGCTAGGAGAGGTACCTTATTTCAGCTAGATGCATGTATTCCTCTATGTAATAGTTCTTCATCCTCACCATCTAAATGAGTAGAGAAGAAGTCTATGGTTATTGGTTCTGATGGAAGTGCAAACACTTTGGAAGGTAAGCTTCCTACAGAAAAGACAATGTTGTGGCATATGAGATTTAGCCACATTGGTGAAAAGGGTCTCAGAACCTTGAAAAATAGAAACCTCATTGAGGGGTTAAATGATTGCAATCTTGAGTTCAACTTCTATGAACACTATGTCTATGGTAAACAAAATCATGTTCAGTTTTACTCTAGTTCTCACAAATCTTCTGATGTTTTGGATCTTATTCATTCTAATGTATTTGGTCCTGTAAAAGTTCCTTCTATCTCCAGTTTTGTATATTTCATATCTTTTATAGATGATTACAATAGAAGGACTTGGATTTATTTCCTTAAAAGTAAGACACAAGTCTTAAGTCAGTTCAAAGAATTTAAAGCTCTTGTAGAGAATCAGACTAGTAAGAATATTAAGTGTGTGAGAACTGACAATGGTGGTGAGTTTTACTCAACAGAGTTTGAATAGTTCTGTAAAGAATGAGGTATCAAGAGGCATAAGACAACTCCTTATACCCTACAACAAAATGGAGTTGTAGAGAGAATGAACAGGACACTGATGGAGAAGGCTAGGGGTATGCTTAGTGGAGCTAGTTTAGAACAAAGATTTTGGGCCGAAGCTGTGGCCACTGCTTGCTATCTGGTTAACAAATCTCCTACATCAGCTCTTTTTGGTAAGACACCCATGGAGGCATGGTCTAGTAAGAAGCCTTCAATTAGACATCTTCGTGTTTTTGGTTGTGAAGCTTATGCACATGTTCCAATGGAGAAAAGATCTAAGTTGGAAAACAAAGCTGTCAAATGTATTTTCATTGGATATAGTGTTGGTGTGAAAGGATACAAGCTTTGGGATCCTGTGACTATTAAGGTGTTGTATAGTAAAAATTTTATTTTCAGAGAGCTAACATGCTCTCCTATTGTGCTACAACTAGTTAAAAAAGAAAAGGAAAAAGATGGTGTTTAGTTGCCTCCTACCCCTGAGAAGACTGAACAGAGAGACCATGTTGGGTCTAATGATGAGGAGAGCTCTAGCAACTCTGATAGTTCGGAAGAAGAGGAATAAAAACCTCAACCTCAGCCCTTGAGGAGATCCACAAGAGAAAGAAAGCAACCAGAAAGGTTTGGTTATTCTATGTTAGATTCTAGTTGTGCCTTTGCTTTGATTGCTAACACTAATGAGCCTAGATCTGTGAAAGAGGCTTTGGGCATGGAAGATGCAGGTTCCTGGATTGAGGCTATGGATGATGAGATGGCTTCATTGGAGAAAAACAAAACTTGGGACCTTGTACCTTTTCCTAAAGGGAGAAAATCTATTGGTTGTAAATGGGTGTTCAAGAAGAAATTTTGTGCAGATGGCAGTGTTGAAAGGTACAAAGCTAGATTGGTTGCAAAGGGATATTCACAGGTAGAGGGAATAGATTATGGTGAAATATTCTCTCCTGTTGAAAAGTTGACATCCATTAGATTTATGTTATCTCTTGTTGCATCATATGATTTAGAGATAGAACAGATGGATGTGAAGACATCTTTCCTTCATGGTGATTTGGAGGAAGAGATTTATATGTCACAGCTTTAGCACTACATTATTAAAGGTAAAGAATCCTTAGTTTGCAGATTAAAGAAATCTCTATATGGTTTGAAGCAATCTCCTAGGATGTGGTACCTTAAGTTTGATGCCTTTTTGTTGTCAATTAGATTTGTAAGATCGAAATCGGATCATTGTGTTTATTTCAGAGTTGAAAATGATCGTCTTCTTATTGTTGCATTATATGTTGATGATATGTTGTTGTTTGGGAAGGGTAAGGGTATGATTTTTGATTTTAAATCTTAGTTGTCAGCATAGTTTGAGATGAAAGATCTTGGGGCAGCAAGGTACATCTTGGGTATGGAAATCAGTAGAGACAGGTCTAATAGAAAACTTTGGTTGAGTCAGAGTAAGTATGTGAAGTCTATGTTGGACAGGTTTAGCATGGTAGATTGTAGACCACTATGTGTTCCTATTTCTGTGGGAACAAAGCTATCTGTAGATGATTGTCCAAAATCTCCTAGTGAGGTGGAGGACATGAGTAGAGTACCTTATGCTAGTGTATTTGGCAGTCTTATGTATGCTATGGTTTTTACTAGACCAAACATTGCCCAAGCAGTGGGAAACCTGAGTCAGTTTATGGCTAACCTTGGATGGGTACATTGGGATGCAGTTAAGCGAGTATTAAGATATTTGAGGGGTACATCAGATTACTCCATAGGTTATCATGGTAACTCTTTTGGATCTCCACATTTAGTTTGTATTTGTGGGTTTGTGGATTCAGATTGGGCAGGTGATATTGACAGTAGGAGATCCACTAGTGCTTATATGTTCACTATGTTTGGTGGTGCCATCAGTTGGATGAGTAAGCAACAACCTATGGTTGCTTTGTCCACTACAGAAGTTGAGTACATGGCTGCTACTCATGCTTGTAAGGAAGCCATTTGGCTTAGGAGATTGTGTTCTGATGTTGGTGTTGATGAATAATAGATTACTATTTGGTGTGACAGTCAGAGCACTATTTGCCTTGCAAAGAATCCAACTTTCCATGCTAGAATGAAGCACATTGATGTGCAGTTTCACTTTGTGAGAGATATGGTGGAAGATGGAAAGGTAAATTTGGAGAAGGTAGATACTATGAAGAATGTTGTAGATGCATTAATGAAACTAGTGGGCACTAAGAAGTTCAGATGGTGTTCGAAGTCTATGGGCCTTTTGGCCTATAGCAGTTAGTTCCTATTATGTTCCTATTTCTCTTACAAGGTGTTCGACAAGTGGGAGAATGTTAGGAATAAGGTGTCTCAACCTTGGATAATTCCTATTCTTATTATTTGTTTTGTAAAATGTATTTCTTGCAAATAATGTAATTAAGTGTGAGTGTACATGTCTAGTCGGCATGTTGATGTGTCACTCCACTTGATGTGTCGGCATCTTGAATTGTGTGTAATGAGATCATGGATGAAACGGTTATGACGGTTTCCTATGATACGTAAGAGTTATGTCTGGAAGTTTCAATGATAGGTGAAGACATGTGGCAACTGATAAAGTTGAGTACTGTACACTCTTCCCCAATTGTGGGGTTCCTATTTTCTCAAAGAATGGTAAAACCCTAATACAGATATCTTTGGAATTTGCCCTAAAAAGGGAAGTGCATGATATAAGCATTTTTTTGGGTTGTGAAGATAGTAGAAGTAAGTGTATTGTTGGAACATTTTATGCTGCCACGATTTGTCTTCAAGAGTTGGAAAATCTTCTGAAAGAAATTGTATTGCAAGTGTATTGTAAACTGTAATAGTTTTGATTAATACACTGTGCAAAATTTGGAGTGCTGGGGTTTTTACCGAAAGGTTTCCCTAGGGTAAATCTTTGTGTCATTCTCTATTTTCTATATGCATGGTATATGGCTGCAATATCTTTGTTAAAGTAGTTAACGAATCTGAAATTGTAAGGATTTAAAATAATTTGCACAATACTTTCCTTTAGAGATTAGTGTAGGAAGTTGTTTCTGCACCTGAGTTTCCTTACACAAACTATGGTTCATGATGTAGATGTGAAAATATTCTTTAGATTACCTTCTCCTTATTATCCGATCCATAAAGATAAAATAAAAGAAATTTCTCCTTTGAGATTTATTCATAATTTTACCCCTCACTCTGATATAACATAGATCTTTTCTCCTCTAGAGTGGGGGGCAAGAGATATATTTTCTTCCTATCTTCTAGAATCCATTATGTTCCTTCTTTGAGCTTCATTGGTTATTCTTTCATTTATCTTGATGGTTTGTCTTATGATAGTTTTTCATCTATTTCTCTCTTCTATTATTCAAGATATCTTTTCTAGGACATATGTTTTGCAAACGTATCCCTTGCCTTTCATCCCTGGGGGGCAAGGTTCTTCCTCTTCTCTCTTTGTCTAGGGAACTGCTTTCCTTAGCTTAGTGGTATTTGTTTATATTGCAATCTTATTTCATCATATTGACAAATGTTTTGACTATGGATAACCTTCTTATATGATAAGTTGTTGTCCTAAGTCATCACTTCTTCTCTATGTATTAAATTGTGTTCTTTATAAACTCTCACTCTTGCTTTGGTGTTAGAGTTGTTTCCCTCATTCCAAAGATTCCTCTTCCTCTTCTTTGTAGGGGGCTTGATGATTGCATCTTTGTTCCGACTTTTGAAAGATGATATTTTATCTAAAGCACTCCTATTTGGTGGGGGTCTTGTTGATAAGATCTCTTTCTTTGAGGATCCTTTTCCATGAGTGACATATCCTTTTCATGATTATCTATACTCTTGGATGTAGGGGTTAATATCCCTTGCTCAGGATATGGTGTACATTGTTGCTAAACATGATATCTCCTTGCATTTTGAAGTAGGTATCCTCTTCCATCTTTGTTCCTATGCTTGGGGGGACAAAGATGCTATCTTCTTCTTTTCTATCTTTCTGGGATTCACCTCTTTCCTTGGGTAAGCATTATTTATCTATTATGTGATATCCAATCATACATAAAAAATTTTGGTTTGCATTGAGGATCTTTGTGCTTGATCACAACCTATTTCATTGTTTGACATTGGGTTTCCATGGTTGATATATCTCTCCCCTTGGAAACTGAACAGTATACTATCCCTCATAAGGGTTACTTTTTTTTCACTTCTTGCATGATATCTCTTTCAATTCATCCCTTCCATGGCCTCATAGGAGCTGTGACCTTCTTGGCTTGGACTAGGTGTTGTTTGTGGATATTGTCTTGATGCTAAGGAAGGCTTTATCCTTGTTCTTTTCTTTCCTTAACATGTCAAAATAGTATGTTTTTGTCATATTAAGGAGGGGGGCATATATAGGGTCTCCCTTGTACTATAGTTTTTTATTTTTATATGCTAAATCTTGGAAGGTAACACACATAAGTTGCTAAATCCTGAAAAGACACGCATCTATATGCTAAATCTTCTGATGGTAATGCACATAAGTTTCTAAATCTTGAGGAGACATGCATTCCGAATTTCAAATATGCTAAATCTTGGAAGGTAACACACATAATTTGCTAAATCCTGAAAAGACACGCATGCATATGCTAAATCTTTAGAAGGTAATGCACATAAGTTGCTAAAGCTGGAGGAGATAGACATTTCATATTCATAGTGATACAAGAAGGTGGATCTATGGATATTCCAAAAGCTATCAGAAGATGCATTCTAATTGCAAGCACAGCTTATGGGTGAACCTATTGGGCTCTCCCTCCAGGGTGATTCCTGGTAAGGTGGGCATCTTACTAGGTGAGGTAATCACTCTTTTCCCTTTCTCTCTTTTCTACTTTCATGCTAGTAGGACAAGATCATGAAGCTATGTTATTTATAGTGTTTCTCTTGTCTTTCTTATGTAATCATTTATGCTTTTATGATAGCTTTCCAAATATGATATTAGTATGAGAAATATTTCTTAGTGAGGTTTCTTATGCTAATTGATTTGGGTTGTTTAGTACTAACCCTTGTTCTTTTGGCACCCTCATGCATGTATGACAAGTTAGAATCATTAGTTTGGGGGCTTGTGTACTTAGCTAAGTATTATTTTATCTTGTTGTGAATCCACTTGGATCTCTTCTTTTTTATCCTTTACCAAGAGTTTGCATCGAGTCCATACTAAAGTAGTATTATTTTAAAGTAGCGGCTTAATGTATCATTTTAAAATGGAAGCACTTCCATGTTAAGAGTGTTTAGCCCTCTGAGTAAGTGGTTTGGGGTCATGTCGAATGCCTTGAATTGATCTTTTCTTGGATCTGGCTTTCTCCCCACTTTCCACTTCTTTTCTCCACTTGATTCCTTCACTCTAGGTGAAATTAGGGTTAGGATCTCAAGGATTCTCCTTAATTTCCCTCTTCCATGGCTCTCTTTTCTAGGTAGGACTTAGAAATAGGTCCTCCTAGCCTTCATCATAGTCATCATAAGATTTTATGCCTCTCCCTGGCATTCTATCCCATTCTAACATCATTTCTAGGTCTTCGAGCATCCCTGGGACCTCCTATCCCGATTCTGGTTGGATCTGGGCCCACAGGGTTAGATTCAAGGTTGATCTAGACTAGCTCAGAATCAAGCTCGATCCTAACTATGTTAGGATTGAGGTTTTCTTTGACCTCCTCCAAAATTTGTGCCCCTTTCTCAAATTTGGTCCTGACGGGCCCCAAAATCAATATCGAGCCCTTGGATCTAAGTGTGAAAAGGTTTTAATTAGAATTTCATTTAATTGTTTTCCCTCCTTAGTTGGTTATTATGATTGGACCATAATTCAAGGTGAAATTTGAATTATGGGCCCATTTCTATGGGTTAACATTAATTGGGATTTAATTCCTCAATGTTGGCCTTCTCTAGAGGTTTGTGCCCTAGATCACTATAAAAGGAGGCCTTCCTCTCTCATTTTATCATCCATCATTCATATCTACTTTCCTCTCAATCTCTCAAGGTGATCAAGCAAGCATCCATTCAAGCAAGAATTCAAGTCTTCTTCTCCATCTAAGTTCTCCATTGAAGATCAAGGATTCAAGCATTCAAGCCATTGAAGGGATTTGGTTCAAGCATGCAAGATTCATCACTTAAACCCTAGATCTAGCCATCATGATAGTGTGATCTTCCTTCAAGATCCTTTTGTTCATCTTCAAGATCCATTCACCCTTCCCTCAAATTGGATTCCAAGCATACAATCATGGAGGTTTGATTTACATTTATTGATGTTATGTTCAAGCTTTTATATCAACATACTTAAATACATTTCAAATACAATTGCATATTTATTGAATGTCATAGCTTCATTGTTAGATCTACTTCTACTACTTGCTAGCATTCTCCATTTCAATTTCAATATTAAGGTTGATTCCAAACCAGGGTTTGACCAAGGCAAACCCCCCAAAGAAATAACAAAACTCTCATTTTCTTGCAGGTATAGGTGCAAAATTTTGGATCTGAGAGTAGATTTGGATACCCTTTTCGGCGAACTTTCAGGATCTGTGAACAAAGTTAGAATTGACCTTCAAATAAAGAATCTAGTCTTTGACCTTTTATGAGGGTCAAAGTTGACCTGATCTCATCTTGGAAAAAGGTTTCTAGTTTTTCTTCATCTCGGCATTTCCAGTTTGAAACAGGTTGCAAATTTGCCTGAAAGTACACACAGACATCAGAAACTGGCATTTTTTAGATTTTCCCTAATTTGAGGTTAGTACTTACATTTCAATTATTTCAAATTCTAAACACTTCAATTCTACCATAGGGAAATATAGGGTTTCTCTCTCTCTTTCATATTCTTCATAGATTGATTCAATTGTGCATTAGCCTTTTGGTTGATCAAATTGGATCTCTCCTTTGGGAATTTGGATTTGGGAATAGATCTCATATTTCCCCCATACACACACACACACACACTCACTCATACACATTTGAATAGGTGTGATGCCATTTTACCCCTATTCAATATCTAATCCGCCATTTCTGACTAACAGTCAATATTCACATGTCTATGGTTATCTAGCCAGTGGACATTGTATTCACTATCTGGTTACCTAATAAATTCAGTGATGATAAAGACTGACACGTGATCAATGACTAAGTCCTAGGTCTTGAATTTCATTTGCATTTTTCACTCTGCATGGTCACATTTCTCATGGTTTTTCTATAGGTCAATGCTTAAATTCTCCTAATTTGCACTAAAACACAAACGCAAGGACTAAACATTGTGTGAAGGTCCCCTTAAATAATCAGCAAGCAGTCACCATCCTGGGTTACACATCCATTTTGATGATGACTGAGCACTTGTCTTCTTCATATACCTGCAAAAACATGTTATGTGTATCACTGCATTTACATTACATTTAATATCATAAATCCATTACATACATAATCATTGATAACAAAACCTACATTTGCATTTATTCATCTACTATATATCATTGCATTGCATATTCCTACATTTGAAAGAAAACATTTATTGCATAATCCATACATTCCACAATAAAAGAAACATTTCATATATATATATATATATATATATATATATATATATATATATATATATATATATATATATATATATCAAAATATCGAAAGAGTACAAGGGGGTGCACTACTGGCACTGTGTACAAAAGAATGAGCTACAATGAGCTATGAGATATAATCAAAATGTCAAAAAAAGAGAACTATAACAGGTCAACTATTTGCTTGGTCCTCAGGATCAAGTGCAACTCCACCTTCGGCAGGTGGATCAGGTGGTGGCTCAGCACGTGGGGCCCTAGCTTCATCATATTTTATCATGTACTAGGAGTATAATGTCATCCTCTATCCAGGTGGCACAACAGAATAATATGTTGAAACATAATAGGCTTCTTGACCCATCTGGTGGATCACCTCAGCCTACAGACATCTAACATCAGCCTCTCGCTCACCCAACTATCTCTCATGATCTCAAAGATGGACCTCTAATGGCGCACTATGGGTCCTCTGACCACCTAGCTGCTATCAGTGCTGCCTGATAACATCCTATGGCATAGACCTTAAACTAGGATCTTCCTTCGCAGCTACCTCTGCCTCCTCCATAGGTTGCTCTGTGCTAGCCTTTGTATGTGCCTTACGATGACAAATCTCTACACCCAAGTCAAAATCATGAGCATCATGTGCCTCCTCCATCAGAGCATCCCGCTCAGCTCCTAGAACATTATTAGTACTGCCAATCCCACCCAAGGTACCACTCTCACCTCTGGAATATCTACACTACAATACAATAGGCCTACCTGTTGGAACTATTTGTGGTCAGGGAGGTCTCATTTGTCTTGATGGCCTAGGAGGGGTCATTACTACTCACGGCCTAGGTGGTGTTAGCTACACCATTGGGATCTATACCTCACACCATCTCTAACCTCTTCCCATAGGGTCACCTATGACATCCTCAGTGTCCTCCATGGTTTGAATAAGCTTAGTAGGATCTGAGAACCACCTCATCAGATGCTCCACCAAATATGAAATGAATGCATCAGTAACTCCAGCATCAACCACCTATGGTCTATAGTCCCAATCTCTGCTAATAAGCCGGCGATACTCAAGGCTACAATCTACATAGGAAAGCTTGGCTGACCACCCCAAACCAATCTCTCACACCAATCATGCGTAGGTAGAAAAATCCTGTAGTGCATCCTGAATGATGCCATACTAACGCTAGACATGTGTAATAATGAATCTCTCAATGACTATGGTCGATCATCCTATCAAGATCTGACTCTGACAAAACTATCCAAACTAGACACGAGCAACTAGCCATGCCTTAACCTACAAATATAGTCTCCACATGACAAAGGTCATATCATCCAGCACCCACCGCTAGTACTCAGTGCGACCCATCCGGACCTATGTGATGTATCCAAAATATCTATAGATCAGTGGCTCCTGTGGCTGTCTCTCATTTGTAAAAATCGGTCTGCATATAGGGATATGCTCCCAAGCCCAAATCTGAAGGATTAGAGCACTAGAATAAAACATCTTACCCTCATGGTAGATGATCTCATGCATCTCAGATAATATATGTGCTAATAAGCACTGACCCCATCCAAGCTCAACAAGACTCACCATCAAACATGCAACCATCGGGGCTCATCCCATAAGAAGACTATTTTGTTGACGGTCAGACACAATGATCCCTTCGATCATGCTAGCTATAACACACTCTAATTGGTAGGGCACACCATATCTCTCTATAAGTGTCTCCCAAGCAATCTGTCATGCTATCTGCTCATCAGCACCAAATAATATACAGAATGCAAGTAATCTAGTATTATCCGCACTGATATAATCTAGATGCAGGCCATCAAAAGGTATCCTAAGGATCCTATAGATGTCCTCAGGTGTAACAATGATCTCTCTTGTTGAGAGATGGAATGTCTACGTCTCTGAATGAAAATGCTCTATCAATGTAGTCAGAAAGCTGTGGTTTACCCGAATATCAGGTAATCAAATTAGGAACTCAAAACCGTAGGCTGCTACATGAACTCTCATGGGGTCGGGCAGCAACAAATGGAGTCTCTTTGTAGCAGGGTGTGAGATGTGAATGTGAACATCCTGGTAATGGACCTACACAACACAAAAATGGGACACCCTATCAGTAATTTTCTCAGAAATCAGACTAAAGGAACATAAAATGAGAAATTGAATACTTTAGAAGGTGCATTAAAGGCTACCAAAATCAGCTACGAAATCAAAAAAGTTAAAATTTGTCTTAAGGACTTCAAAAATGGTCGTTGTCTTCCATACAACAATTAAAAAATTAAAAACTGACATGAAGACTCGTACGAGTTTACACACCTTCCCATACGACACTTAATGGTCATATGACATTGTACATGATCTTACATGACACTTGAGGGACCCGATGAAATGTCATATGACAAATGGGTCCCTCTCATATGAGTTACATATGTTTCCTACATGACATTATGCATGGTATTGAAAACTCGTACGAGCCTAAGTAGACTATCGTACGAGTTTTCGTGGTGCAAAAATTAAAAAATTTCAAAAACGTCTAAAAAATTCTAAAAAGCTAAAAAGAGGCAAAATTTGAATTCACAGAGAGGTATAGAGGTCCACTTGCCAGATTCCCATACTGTCGAGGTCTCTGGAAATGATGGTTGCACTCAAATCGGTGCGAGGAGACAAGAACCTTCATTTTCATTCAGAGGGCTCCACAAAGTTTATAAAAGTCAACGGTGAAAATGATTTGAAAATGACCCTTTTGGGCCTTATATAGGTTTTGACCTAATTTTTTAAGTGCTCCATTTTGCGTGAAAATTGCACCACTAGCTAATTTTGACATTCTGAACTCATTTTGGGATCAAAATTGAAATTTGAGATCGTTTATATTGTCAAAATCACGATTTAAAATTTTTGAACCCAGGACGACCGATTGCTTACATAATCGACCTTCATCACCTTCCAAAAATCTGGTATTCAACTTACCTGATTATCATACATCAAAATCTTCAACATTTCAACTTGGTCAACCATGGTCAACTCATGGTCAAACTTAGTCAAACTTGGTCAACAGGACCTCCAAACAATGTAGAATGCATCTCTGGACGTGCATAACCACTTCTAAATTTGATTACATTGCCTCTAAACTATTTCACACTGACTATCTTGCCAAATTTCAATTTTCATCCCGAAGGGGGCATGGTATTACACATCATTTATCAAATCTGTCAAAATCAAATTGCTTTAAGTAATCAAGACAACAACCACGTCTAGTTGCTAACTCATCAAAGTCCTCGTTGCTTGGGGCACATCGCTTGGGGCATATCCAATTCACCGAAATCCATATCAATATGTTGTTCTCCTAAAACTTGTGAGCCATTTTAGCTTTTCGTAACCATTGGTTCAGAATCAGGCATTTTGACACTTCCTCATAATCATAGGTTCAGAATCAGGCATTTTGACACTTCTTCCTAATCATCAGTTCATTGTTGATATATTTTACATCATCTTGATTCTTTGGTCAACCAGGACCTGAATCAACATCTTCAAATCTTTCAATCATTTTCTCTCTCAGAATCGGTTAATCTTTCAGAATTAGTTTCTCCACCACATAACTAAGTTTGCGCCATCATCAGAAATAGATTAATCTTTGAACCATTGCGCTTTGCACAGTAATTCAAAGAGAGGCAAAATGTAATACCCCAAAAATGGGCTATAGGACGATTGACCTCCTACATCAACAGATCGATTGAAATCGACATAAAAGTCCTAACCTAAGGCACATCGGCACATCAAGTCATCACAACCCTAATTGATTATATCCTAATTATGCATCAGGGAATATTCATAAATATTCCTAATTTATTCTAATTATATTTAATTAAATATTATTTGGCGATAAATGACATTATTTATCCTAAAGTTAATTAATTGAATATGTCAAATATTTGATTAATTAAATTTACTTCTTCCACTTAAATATTTAATTAGATTTAATTACATTTATTCCTTATTAATATTATTTTATCTGACGATAAATCAAAATTTTGAAAATAATCAATTGAACATTTATTTAATTGATTAAATCAAGTTGTCAAATTTAATGATATAGTTTTAGGATAAAGTTTGATTAAATAATTGATTAACCCATAAATGAGTTATTTTTATTCAAAAATCAGTTAACTTGAGAATAAATCACTTGGAATATTAAATAAATTCATAATTATCCATGCACATTTAGAAAAAGCAGTTAACTTTAAATCAACAAATCAATTCAATTTGTTAACTTTTTGAACTCAACATGTGATTGTGAGTTGAAAAAGTGATATGAACTCTTGATTTGAGTTAAAAAGTTGTTTTTCATGATTTTATGAGTTAACTCTTTTTGATTTTCTGATAACTCAAAAATCAATCTAAGTTGATCAAGGAGAGATTTTTGGCTTTTTCCATGTATTCTCAAACCATGGATTTCTATATAAATGAGGTTCAGTCCCTCACAATTTTACAACGTGTGAATTTGGAGAATCTGGCTTGTGCAATCTGGCGATTGGTGAGATTGTGCTATTTCTTGGATTCTTGTTTTCATTCATTTTTCATAGCAATTTCATATCATTGATAGATTAGAATGCACTCGTTTCAATTTAGTTTAGATCAAATTCTCACATAGTTTTTCATACATATTGCATAAGAAAATAAAAAAAATAGATTAATCTGCATTCATCTTTCATCCATTTTTCATCATTAAATCCTTCGTTTAAGTGTTGCATTGTCACTTATGTCAGTCTAACTCTGAGAATACCATACTCGCACTTACTAGAAGGCAGTAAATCATCTTGTTAGCAGTAGTTGTTTATTTGCAGATCTTTTGATTTACTAACCTCTAATGTTTTATTGAAGTGTTGTGTCTCTAGCTAGGTAGAATTTTCACACACACATTGTGAAGGAAATGGTATATGGTTTAGGGCCTTGTTGAAGGCATGGTTTTATATTTTTATGGCTTCTCCTACTTGGGTTATTTCCACCTTCACCCCTCTTAGGGTCCAAGATGACCCATTGTGTAAATCCATGGGAAGGAAATTTTATGTGAATATGTGTTCATTGTTTTTTATTGTGTATGTATGTTTTACCCTAATTTTTGGGCATGACATTTTGGTATCACAGCCCAATTTCAACTCTAAGAACCTAAACCCATTAGGTTTTCAACTCATCTCTTGTTTTTACCCTTGTGTAGGATGTCTCTAGTCATGCGTAGTGGTCATCATCATGGGCGAGGTGCTAGGGTTTCCCTTACGGTAGAAGAGGATGTTGAGAACATAGAAGAGGGAGTAGGTGGTGAGCAAGGACCTCCCACTGTGCTGCCATCAAACCCCAACCAGGACATTCTGAATGTACTTCAAAATATCACTAGTATCATCATGGATAGATTGCCTCCAGGGGGTCAGTAGATAGAGATCTGAGAGTAGAGTAGGAGTGCTCCTCCTAGACATGTTGAGAGACAGGTAGATCTTGAGGGCGAGTCAGTTCACATGTCAGAGCCACCACCTGAGGTAGTGCAGAGAGCACACCGTGATGTAAGGGATTAAATTAGGGAGCTTCTTCACCTTCAGCCACCACCTTTCATAGGATCTATAGATGGGATTGAGTTTGAGGCATGTCTCTTTATCCTTGAGTGTTTCTTTGGGTTATGTCCTTATGAGAGAAGCCTAAAGGCATGATTTGTAGTGCACATGTTGACAGGGACTTCTTCTACATGGTGGAGGCATGAGGAGCATAAGAATCACTTGGTTATAGATACCCTCTCATGGGATACTTTTCTAGAGAGGTTCATAGCTAGATACATGTCATAGCACTTCATGTGGCACCATATTGATGAGTTTCATGACCTATAGAAGAGGGGTCTTATAGTGGCACGGTATGAGAGAAAGTTTCTCAAGGTCCTTCCATACATTGATTATATGAAGGATGAGAAACTACAGGTCAACTGCTTCATTAAGGGGTTGAACCGCACTATTTATGACAAAGTGTGCATGGTACCTCTAGGATATCTTCACTACACTATTGAGATGGTCATGATAGCCAAGGAGATCCATAATAGATCTCATGATGCATGGGATAGGTCTTAGAACTGTAATCCTGCACCTCAGTTTTCTGGTTTTTAGAGATCTCATTGGAAGGGGAATCAGAGGCATTCATCTAGATCATTTAGAACCCCTTAGCCACAACAGCAACAACAATTACAACAGAGTCAGAGAAAAAGGAATCCTCAAGGACAATAAGGCTCTAAGCCCAACTAGTGACAAATGCAGGGTCCTCGATGGGATCAGAGATCTCAGACATAGTATGCACCTCCAACTAGGACTCATCAGTCTTCTAGAGGTGGTTTAAGTGGATCTAGCATGATAGGGGGACATGAGAACTCCAGGCCATAGGGGATTTAGATTCAGGCTCGAGGCCCATGTTACACTTGTGGTGCTATGGGACACATTGCTAGAGATTGTCCATCAAGTCTTCTAGCTAGTAGTCAGAGGATGGCATCTTCAGATCCTACAGTGGGAGACATGGAGAGATCTCACCAAGTTTTTGCAGTGGTTGATAACTACTAGGCTGAGCATCAAGCCACAGTTATTGAGGCTGCACATAGGATTGGAGGTACTAGCAATTCTATTCTTTTTGATTCAAGAGAAATTGATTCTTTCATTACTCCTTTTATAGTGGAGCGTTGTAGGCTAGTGGTAACTAGGCAAGATGTGAGTTGGGAGGTTGAGTTAGCCTTTGGTGCTAGGGTTTCAGTTATTTCCTTTGTGAGAGTATGTCAGATATAGATTGGGGACATGACCACCTTAGTTGACCTTCATATCACACCACTTGGATCCTATGATGTTTTTCTTGGCATGGATTGGCTTTATGCCCATAGCACCAAGATGGATTTTAGGCAGAAGAGAATTGAGTGTGTGGATGATTTTGGTTTGTCCTCGGTGATTTTATGGGTTCAGAGGTCCATATCTCTTTGTGTGATTTTTGCTATGCAGCTTAAGCGGTGCATGCAAAAGGAGTGCCAGTTCTTTTCCATCACTATTAGTGATAGAGAGGAGGAGGTGGAGAAAATACCTTCTCCTAATGACCATCCCATTTGTCAAGAGCTTTCAAATTTTTTTCCTTTAGAGTTACCTGGTATGCCACCACCTAGAGCAATGGATTTTCATATTGACCTTGTACCAGGAGCAGAGCCTATATCTAGATAACCTTACAGGATGACTACCCATGAGCTCAATGACCTCAAGATTCAGTTGGAGGAGCTCTTGGATCAAGGGAATATTCATCCTAGTGTATCCCCATGAGGTGCACCTATCATCTTCATTAAGAGGGACATATCTCTTAGTTTGTGCATGGATTACCTACAGTTGAATAAAGTGACCATTAAGAATCAGTATCCACTTCCTAGGACCGATGATTTGTTTGATTATCTTCAAGGTTCTCATGTATTCTCTAAAATTGATCTAAAGTAAGGGTACCATCAGTTGAGGATTATGGAGAGTTAGATCCACAAGATTGCATTTTGTACACATTATGGCCACTATGAGTTCATCATGGTTCCTTTTGGACTCACGAATGCTCTAGCTATATTCATGAGTCTCATGAATGGAGTATTCCTCTCATTCTTAGATAGATTTTCAGTGGTGTTCCTGTATGATATTTTGATCTACTCAAGAGATGAGTAGGAGCATGAGGAGAACCTGAGATAGGTTTTGCAGTGCTTGAGGGATAATCAATTATTCAGCAGCTTGTCGAAGTGTTCCTTATTCAAGTTAGAGGTTAAATATCTTGGTCATGTGATATAAGGAGATGGGATCATAGTTGACTCATCTAAGATTAGAGCTATCATGGATTGGTCAGTACCTACCACTATGACTAAGGTCAAGAGTTTCATGGGTCTTGTAGGCTACTATAAACAATTTGTTGAGGGGTTTTCTAGAGTGGCACATCCCATCACATCCCTTTAGAGAAAGGGGAAGAATTTTGAGTGGACAAAGAGGTGTGAGAGAGATTTTTAGGAGCTCAAGCGAGCACTCATCCAACACATCTATCCTTGCAGTGTCAGATCTTTTTAAAAAGTTTTTGGTTTGCACAGATGCATCATTAGTTGGGATTAGAGTAGTCCTTATGCAGGGTGGTTGAGATATTTATTATGAGTCTAGGAAAATAAAGACACACAAGCTTAACTACCCTACCCATGACCTTGAGCTTGCAGCAGTGGCGTCTACTTTTGTGAGATGGTGATATTTTATTTTGGGGCATCGATTTGAGCTTCACTCAGTTCATAAGATTTTGTAGTACATATTCACTCAGTCAAATCTTAATGCTTGGTAGAGGAGTTGGATGGAGTTCCTTTGCGAGTATGACTTTGATGTTCATTGCATCAAGGATAAGGAGAATGTGGTTGTAGATGCCTTGAGTAGAAGATGTCATGATCTTTCATCTATGACTTCTAGTATATATTTGAGAGGGCATATTTTGTAATACTTGCCTAAGGATGGATTATATTTAGAGGTTTTTAAGATAGTTCAGGCTCGGAGACCCCTTGAGGGGAAGTTCTTAGATTATACCCTAGATTCTGATGGTCTTCTCTATCATAGGAGATGCATTTATGTACCTTCTTCTGGTGGGTTGCGTGATTTAATTGTTATTAAGGCTCATAGAGCACCATGTGCAGTGTACCCCAGAGTCAAGAAGTTACATGTAGATTTGAGGAATCTTTTCCATTGGCCAGGTATGAGGTTGCACATTGGTGATATTGTGGCTAGATGCTTGGAGTTTCAAAGAGTTAAGGCAAAGCACCACCATCCAAGTGGGCTTCTTTAGTCACATGAGGTACTCGAGTAGAAGTGGGACATTATATCCATGGACTTTATTGTTGGTCTTCCTATGTCATCTTGTCACCACGATGCTATTATGGTGACAATGGATAGGTTGACCAAGGTGGCCCACTTCTCACCTGTTCGTACTACTTTCATAACACCTATAGTGGCACATGTATTCTTGCAAGATATTGTAAGAATCCATGGCATTCCTCATAAGATTATATTTGATAGAGATTATCTCTTTACTTCTTCCTTTTGGAGAGAGTTGCAGATAGCTTTGGGCACTAGGCTTAATTTTAATACAACTTATCATCCTGAGATAGATAGTCAGACTGAGAGGGTCAACCATGTGTTAGAGGATATGCTTCAAATGTATGTGATGGATCATTAGACCAAATAGGAGGATTACTTGCATTTGGTGGAGCTTGCCTATAATAATGGGCATCATTCATTATTCGGTATGCCACCCTATTAGGCCTTTTATGGTAGACCTTGTAGTACACCTTTGAGTTCAGACAGGATTGAGGATAGAGTAGTTGTTGCACCATAGTTGGTCAGAGAGATAGAGCAATAGATAGACCTGATAAGACAACATCTTAGAGAGGCTCATGATAGGCAGAAGAAGTATGTGGATGTGAAGAGGACTGATCATGTCTACATGGTTGGTGACATATTCTTCTTGAGAGTGTGACCACATAAGAGCCTAATGCATTTTGGAAAGGGTTCAAAGCTCGCACCTCATTTTGTTGGACCTTTTGAGAACTTATAGATGATAGGCCCCATTGCATATCGTCTAGATCTTCCACCTAGCATGTCATATATTCATGATGTGTTTTAGATTTCTATATTGAGGAAATATATTTATGATGAGTCTCACATTATTGATTGGTATTCTTTATAGGTGGATTCAGATGGACAGCTAGCACTGGAGCCCATATGTATTTTGGCTCGTAGGATGCTAGCCCTTCGAGGTCAAGAGATGGACCAGGTTAGGGTCCAATGGGATTTCTATGATGAGGTTACAACATCATGAGAGGATGCAACATAGATGAGAGTGCAGTATCCCCATATTTTTTATGAACTCTAGGAGGAATTTCATGCTTAGAGGGAAGGATGTGAGCCCTCACCCTGTACCATCATTTCATAGCAGACTATTTTGTTATGTTGGACTATTTGGACATGGATTTTATATTTTTGATACTATGTGATGACCTATGATTATGTGGATGATGATTTAGGACTTAATTCCATGCTTTGATTATTAGGTCTTAATGTTATGGTATTTGATGAATAATTTACTTTAGAATGTTATGCCTTAATCTCATGTTTATACAAGACAATTTTATGTGAGATGATCATGGTTAATGAATTAGGTTAATTGATATATTTATGTGTTCTTGAATTAACTTGATTTGAAATTAAGAAATCTATTCTTGAGATTATGTGAATTTTTGTGATGTAGTGTGGATGCAGTTGGATTATTTAATGTATTTGTGTGTGATTATTTATGATGTATTTTATATGTATATGTCATTTGATCTTTCAGGAGATACTAATATTTTTATCTAGTATGCAAGAAATTGACCATGGATTAAATAAGGGGAAATTAAAGATGGATGCATGTGAAAATATTGTAAAGCCAAGGTTAACTCCAAAGGGAGACATAACCTCGTTGTTATGTAATAATGTTGTAAGTAATGTTTGAATGTATTATTTAAATTGTGTTTATTTTTATTTTATATTTATGTCTACTTGGCATGCCATGTGTGGAGTGATGTATTGTAACTTTATGTAGTGTTAATTGACACATGTGTATGTGAGTTGGCATGGCCAAGAAAATTGTTTATCGGTTGTCTTCCATATTTGAGTCACCTTATAGAATCTCAAGGTTAGGTATATTGGTTGTTGTGACTTGGAAGGGAATCTTATTTCAAATTTTTGTGGGTCAACTCTTAGTGGACTTTTGAGAGGTTAAATGTAGCCCTAGGGATTAGTTAGGGTTAAAATGAGATAACCCCATAGGTGCACTTTGGGATGGGGGTCAAATTTTGACCAATAGGATGTTTTCAGCCTATTTTTGCTTTTTCTAAAAATGCCTTTTTAGAATGTGATGAAATTGGGAAGTGTCACAAAATTGGGAAGTGTGTCAAGAATTGGTAGAAGAGGTATGTAACCTCTCTGTTTCACAAAGATCCTAATGAATCATACAATTTTCTTATTTATGTGTGGATTATTCTATGTTCAGTACATCACTTTTGTATCAGTTCCATGGTATTAATAAAAAGACTATAGGAATTGCTTTGAATCTTGTCTCCTACTTTAATGGTTTGTAATTTCCTATTGTCTTGTGAACTGACAAGCTCAAGTCCATAGCTATAGATTTAGTTCTATATGTCTTGATATGCTTTTTTGTTAACTCAGGAAGTTAAGTAAATGCTTGGTGTAACTTGGCAGAATTGCAGGGTGTTAAGGAGGATTATTGTAAATAATGAGGTTGTTAGTATAATCTGATTTTAATTTGCAAGGTGAATGATATGAGCCAATAATGCAGTGAGGAATTATTCTAAATACAGCCAATGGATAAGGCATTGATCATAGATATTTTGTCAAACATATGTTCTTTCTTATCTATTAGTTCTACCCCTAGAACATCAAATTCCAAATCTTAAGTCAATAGTTGTGGACTTAATAGAAAAAGCCCCTATTTCTAGCTTCACATCCTATCTCTTTATGTCACAAATAAAAAGAAGTATTATGGGCACCTATCTACATTGTGAGGATTAGTGGAAAAGTGAAATTAAGTGATCCTAATCCTAGGTACACCCACCTGAATTCTACAGAGTTCAAAGTGTAGAAATCCCTTGTTCTTTGTTAATTGGTCCTTTCTCTTGTGTGAATGTACTGATTGTGGGAAGTAAGCTAACTCATAAGTGCATCTTTCCATTTCCAAGGTAATTAAAATCTTGCTAAACCAAGAACCAAAACAATGGTGACTCTATTGTGGACAAACATAACAAAGTATTAAAACCTTTTGATAATCTCTGGTATTTCAAATTTTCAGATCTTATACTACCCATATTGATTTAGCCCATCCAAGTCACCAACAAGGTGGTGAATTTACCGGGAAATGATATATGAAGCTAAGATGATGTAGGTTTCAAGTTGAGCTGGTCTCTTGACCTTCTCATCTATTTATCCAGCAAGTTGATCCTTGCAAACCCAGTTTGGAACTGGTTATAAGTTGCCTATGTTAAGAAAAGATTTATATCATCTCACCAAGTGTGAGTGGCGACTCTGAAGTTCTTTGTTTTTTCAGTGCATGATTAAACAAAAGATATGATGAATATGCAGTTCTGATGAGAATTTTAAGGCCCTGATGAAATTTTTTTGTTTTGATGGAAAAAGGATACCGAGCGAGTTTTCAGTGGTTAGAATATTTATCATCTTTAGAGAGGTGGCAACTCTACAAAGATTTCAGTGATGAAAGCTTCAGATTTATCAAGGTTTTTCAGTCAAAAGGTTGAAGTTCAGCCACAACACTTCCAGGTATTTTGATTCTCATGTGCAAAATTCTCTTTTCATGAAAATCAATTGCTAAAAATTGGTTCCCTATTTAGTGATTTCAGCACTAGGCAAGGGAATGATAAGTTTTTACTAAATGTTGAAAATTTAAGGCCTATGCTAAGTGGGTATGATTTCCATGTATATGTTTGAGAAGTGTCTCACATAATATATAGTCACCTCATATCCCTATAGAGTTTTATCTATGGAAGAATATTTTCCATTATATTTTGAAGGTTGCCCAAATAATGGTTATCCTAAGGTTAGGAAGTATTTACCAAAATATAATGGTGATGGAATGTTTCTGCATGTGATCATTGGGATATATTTGTTGGCTTGGTACTTGATGAATTTGAAATTGAACATGAAGATATTGCTATGAAATTGTTTGTTCAAACTCTAACAGAGGATGCAAGGGTTTGGTTTCTATCTTTACTAGCATATTCAATTTCTTCTTGGGGAGAGTTGTGTCCTACTTTCATAGGAAAATTTGGTGATAAAATCAAACCAGACAAGGCAATAGAGGGATTCCTAGACATCAAATTAGAAGAGGGTGAATCAACTTCTTCTTTTACTATCATATTTGTAGAGGCATTGATTGACATTCCAATGAAATATACACCAAATGATAAAGATTGTTTGTTGCTTTATCAGAATGCACTCAATGAGGATATGAGTTCCTTATTGAGAAACATAGATCTCATGACATTATATCAGAATTTTACAACAGTAATAAATCTGGAGAATGAGTTGAAATGTGAAATCCCAAGTGGTATCTTGTATATTGATGCTTCTTGTCATCAACCAGATAATACTAATGATGAGTTTGAAATAAAAAATGAAAATCAATACCAGAACATTGATGTCTTTGTTGATCTCAATAGCCATGTTTCTAGCTATGATGATAATATGGGAGAAGAGAGTTGGTTGAAAATAGTGGTTATTCCTCATATTGATGGTGAAAAGGTTAGTATAAAATATTATAACAATGATGATGTAGAGATAGAGATGGTACCTACTATCACACCATATGGTGATGTTCCATGTCTTTCTAGTAAGGAGGAAGTTGGGGCTATTCATCCACAATCCTATGACTTAGTGTCTGAAGTTGAATCAATGCACAAAGATAAATCAAAAGGTCCAGTTTCTTCTCAGCCATGTGATTTTGTTGTAATGTATGTTGATCATTACAGTCTATACTTTGATTCATTACTAGATAGACTTTGTATTTCCAGTCCACCTAAAGAAGAAGTAGAAGATGTTCCATAATTTTTGAAGTATGAGTATGATGGTGATTGTGGCTAGAAGAATGTGGGCGGTTTCAAATACAAAGTTACTTTTCAGCCCAAAGATGTTCATATATGTTGGAAGCAAGTTTTTCATGATATTTTCAGGTGGCTGGTCTCATATGTGAATGAAAATAATGTTTTTGACAAAGGAAAGTTCTAGTTATTCTTTCTTTGGTGGCCCGGGGCCACCAAATAAAGTTTTAATCCAATTAGGTCTATAAATATTTCATTTTTTGTCATGTATTTCCCTTCCCGTTGTTCTTGGTTGGTCTGCCAGTTTTTGGTAGTTTCCCTACAAATTTTGGTCAGGTTTGTGGTCTTCTCTACCAAAGATTCTAAATTCTTATAGGCATAGCAAAAAACCTAAAGAAAATTTCCTTCTCCTACATAAATCCTTTGAAAATTGCCAAAGGAATGAAGGAAATAGGGTTTCTTTTGTCCCTAGATTTTCACAAAATCTTGTTTAAACCTTAAACCCTACCGAGGTTTATTTCTTCATTACCTTTTTGACAAATGCCTTAAGTTGTCGGACGGGGTCACTACCTAAGTATTTTACCTAGCGGGCCCGTCAGTATTTTCCTAAGTCCAAGCATGAATTGAAACTTTTTCATTACATTGCCAGAACTTTGCCCGATCACCTCATAGGAAATCAAAAATCTTGATTACAAGTTCACGCGATTTCCTTTCCTTCCTGATGAGAGTATCATCATATGTGTCACCAATTTTTTATAAACATTATCAATTAGCATAAATTCCACCATTGTTTCTATCAAGCATAAAAAAATCATCGGT